>NJPT01000078.1:0-413370 GCA_002946425.1 Rutstroemia sp. NJR-2017a BBW
GTGGGGTAGGTGTATATTGTTTGTTTGGTGTTTTGTGTTTTGTTGTGGTGGTTGTTTTTTTGTGTTTTGTGGGGTTGGTGGTGTGGGGGGGGGGCATTTTGTTGGGGGGGGTTGGGGGGGGGGGGGGTGGGGTGGGGGGGGGGGGGGGGGGGGGGGGGGGGGGGGGGGGGGGGGGGGGGGGGGGGTTCGACTGCTGATGTGCCTGGCTGTATGTCTGTCTATACGCGCGGGATTGGATTAATAGAGACAAGCAGAGTTGGAGTCTTGGTGGGTTAATCTTATCCCCAAGTTTTGTCCTGGATGGGTAGGTGTAGGTATGCAGCTGGATTTCATACCATACCATGCCATATCTTGCTCTTCCCTTTCCTTCCGTCCTGATATCGTTATATATAGATGTCTATAAAGCCAGCCTCTTTGTTCTTATCCCCCATCACTGCTTTCTGTATCTGTATCTGTGGTCTGGCTGTTTTGGTGTGTTTTGATGGGTATGTAATGGGTGGAGTGGAGTGGTAGGTAAGTTGGTTCTTATATTATGTTTGAGGGAAGGGAAGTTCTCTTCTTTGGGTAGGGTTAGGGTGCGAAAGGGAATAGATGTTTGAATGGTAGGGAGAAGAGTGTGAGGGGATAGTCGGAGAACTCTAGAGAGCGGGTGGATAGATAGGAGTGTTTTGTTTGGTAAGGAGAAGATCGATAAGTTGGATTAGGTAGATGGACGATGATTTCACGGTGTTAGGCCGTGTGTAGCTGGATCAAGAGAGGATTGGGGTATGATGTATAGAGGTAGTGGGTTTCGGAAGTGAGGGGTGAAGGATAGAAGACTAGCGGGTCGGATGGTTGGTTGTTAGTAAATACCTGGGTAGCGGGTATGATATAGGGATAGTGTTTCTGGTTGCAGCTATAGGTGTAGCAACTAGGGTGCAGGTTGAGAAGCAGAGAGTTGATGGAGGAAAGAGGAATAGGGTGGCCATATAGTGAGGGCAAAGCGGAAAGAGGCTGTGATGGTGGCGGTGATGGTATAGATGTATGTTTCTGTTATGTTGAGATAGGATGTGAGAAAGGCTAGATATATGGCAGCTAGGCGTCACTTTTGACCTCACAGACACCTATATAAACCACCGATGCACATGTTATCTGGATGAGTGTTTGGAACGCTGAGCTTTGATTGGTATCAGAGTGAAGTAAATAAGTATGCATAGTAAATTCGTTCAAAAATATAACGTATTGTCATTAAAATCCTCAATTCGGCATCGAACATAACTCGTCATCCATATCAGAGCGACCTTAATATTTCCTTCAAACAACACCTGAAAGGCGGTCCCAGGCCCCCAACCTGAGAACAAACAGAGATAGAGCAGAAATACGACTTGTGAAGAGAAACCCTAAAGGTCTTGTTGGCCTGCGGAGCTACATTAGATATTCCACCCTGTGGAAATGTGTTTTTGGGTATTTGCGTTTGTCGTGAAGCGTAAATCGTAAAGAGATAAAGGGGGATTCATGATGGAAATTGAATCAACGTATACTGGGTTCGTTAGGCGCATCAAGCCAATAAGCTGCAGGTAAGAGGTGAACGATTCGTGTAATAAAGCGTAAAAGGGGCAGGTGATTCTTGGTGAGAATTGAATCAACGTATGTTGGATTCGTTAGGCGCATCAAGCTAAAAAGCTGCAGGTAAGACGTGAATGACGCGTGAAGGAGTCGGTGAAATATCGGTTCCTCAAGCAAAGTGAAACATATTCGTGAACGAAGGTTCCTGCACTCCGCGATAAGTTGGTGGTGATTCGAGCTTTTAACGAAGTATAGGATCTCCATCCCATTCCAGATATTCGAGTGTGGCTGGAGTTGATCCAACGGGATTATCTGGATCCAAGTATACGTTGACAACAACCCCGCGTTCGTGCCGTCCTGTCCGAGGTTAGCAGCTTATATAGAACAGAGCGCATAACATTAAGAACATACTCCCGTGGTGTGCCCGATTGGGACTCCTTAGCCTCCTACACCAATCGCGGCTGGTTAAGATGGTGTAAAGGTCGTTAGCATCCCTACAAGAGAAAGCAACCAATGCAAATATTGTAGCGATGCGTCCTCCTAATCCGTTTACCTCCACCGGTCTGGTGCGCTCGAGACTTCTGTAAGACTCGAGTCCAAGTCGTTCGATCCACCACGCACTGTTGCCGGCAAGATATTGGTCATCCAGGGCTACCGCTACTCGCGAGACTCCGTTCACATTATTAAACGTCAAAGGATACCACCGGTTGTCCGGAGGTGCCGCTGTTTCCATATCTTGCGTGGTTGCATCACTCTCCAGCATGAGGAATTGTGTAAAGTCATTGCACCAAAATAACGAGGTCGTTCGATAATGGGTAAGGAGGTTTTGCCCGCGGTCATGGCTATTGTGCCACCAGTCGCCATTGTACCATTGGTAACCTCCGTTGGAGACATGAGTGATGTTGCCTTGCCTCCATCTAAACAAGCGTCCAGGTATCTGTACTCCAAATCCGGCACGGTACATCGGTGGTATCCAGTGTCCATTCTCATTTACTCTGGGGGGTATACCTCCCCAATTTGGATTGTCGTTTACTGGTAGCTCGTTTACCACAAACAGAAAACTGGTAGGAGTTTGGGTCATCGTCGCGTTCGATGTTGGTGCTTGCAGACTGGCGGTTGTTGCGATGACTCCTAACTTTATCTAGAGTCGCCTCGGTGCTTCGAGCGCGATAACCCACACACACATGCGTCTGGATACCGAATGCACTTTGTCGGATCGGGAATCGGCCGGGAACGCTCTGCTCCCAAACAAGAATTCTGTTTGTGGAATTGTTCGATTGGACAGACCAGTGTTTGTCGGAGAAGCTGCTCGTTAGTTTGCGAGATCTCCAATTTTATCCAAGAACGAATTCGCGGGCAACATCAATATGCTTGAAACTTACGACGGCGCGCGTGACGATCTTGATTGGGTGTTAAAGCCTGCTGTGTAAATCGTGATCCTAGCCAGAACTGCAAGATCAACATGCACACTGAACTGTGATGAAATGTCAACAGGAAGAAATGTCGGATCATGGTATTCTATCTAGCAAAGCCATTTGGAGCCCACCAATGACCGGAAAATTTGCCAGTGATAAGAGATGGGAGCACCATAAGACAACAAGCTAGAATGCTTCTACTCACCCTGTCGTACTGATTGAGACCATAGATAATTGTGAGAGCCCACACAGGAAATAGGACGAGAAATCCATGCTGCATGATATTCCGTCCGTCCACTTAGACGAAAGGAGGGGCACAAAGACCATCCCGGTATATAAGTACTTGTGTGGGATTCAGCTCTTACCAATACGGTTCTAGCCGCAATAATGAAGCCTATCATCAGTATCGTGGCTGTCTTGAACATGCACACATCAAATTTGGGTGCTGTTAGATCCGGTGGGAACGGAAAGGCTTGGTGGGTTCCTAAGTAGCGATTAAAATGCTTCGCGGTCGCAGAAACCAATGTGAAATCATCGCAGTAAGGAAAGCGAGACCAGGCATTTCCACTGTTATTCACACAGCTTCCAGGCGTGACGATATAGATTTCCTTAGGCGACAACCCTTGCAAATGATGATTTGTTCGGGGTAACTAATGTTGCGCAATCGGGACAGTGGATTGAGGCTCAAATGCTGGAGATTGGCTATAACTTGAGAGCTCTCGCCATGAATTTGCGAACCCCCGAGCCAACCGTGCAAGTGATCGGAGCAACATGATTCGACAGCATCTTAATCGACTACGATCATGGTCATTGTTGGCCGACGAATCAGGAATAACCGTATCTGCATCAATCTTTAGCGACAATCCAAAAGTTCGAGGTACATACAAACGATCTGGGGGCATGATAATACATACCGCAAGAGACTTACGGGACCTCGACATTTGATATTTCATGATGAAAGTATGTGGTTAGTCGACTCAATTGAGGTGGGAGTGATCAATATATATCCATTGCTTTGTACACTAAGGAGCCAAGGATCACTCGAATCTTGCAGCAAGATCTGTCACTGAAATCGGGCGTTTATCATCTATTTCTCGTTAGCACGGTCGCCTCGTCTTAGTTGCGAGTTTGCCTTGTCCTCACCGAACCACAACCATGAAGTCGGTCACCTCCGTCCAATGAAGAGTCAATGTCGGCATCATAATGCTCAACGGTGCACCCCTTGCCTGCAGGTGATGGGATTTTGTGTCGCACGAGGGAATAAGAGATGCGTCTTAGCACTGCAAAATGATGCAGCGTGCGAACCACTGACTGACATGTCAGTTTGGGTCGCCTATTCAGACGACCATGAAATCGCTGTTCAACCTGGGGAGAGTTTAGCAAATGGCAGCATTTCAAAAGTTTGGCTAGGGGTCTGTCAGGGGTTGAAAGTGCCGGCCAAGGGTGATGAATGGCACTTCGCTGACAACGATCGTACTCGGTGTCTCTATGTTGCACAAATACCCGAGCATGCAAATTTGGTGCCGCCGTATCAATACTACCACAGGACGAGAATCAACGATATCAGTCTATTTTCCACCCAGATTCGTATGGTTCCACTCGGAGACCTCTGCAGAAGCAGACTGTCGTCTGGGGCCATTGATAACGCCGCCAGGAAGATTCTCAGGTGTCGATGCGGATCCGTACTGTACTGTACTCAAGTAGGTAGGCACGGCTCTCTCACAGCAACATGGAGATGAGAATTGAGATTAAAATAGAGAGGAAACGGAAGTCAACTTAAAGTTCAGGGCAGAGCCTATGGGCAGCACTAATTTCTTAGCATGCTTCGCTAACATTTGCGCAAATCAGCCGAGATGAAACAAAACCACTACCATCTTGACAGCCTCGACGACCTCGCGGACCAAAAATTTGAGAATATTGCACAGAAAATGACCTCTTATTCTCTGAAATTGTATATTTGTATCATGGAACTGCCACTCAAGATGCCTAAGACCGCGACTTCTGCGTATATATTGGAGCTACCATACGAAGCCTGCTATCACGGCGTCTCTGTACAACTTCTACGACACCACAGCCTCGCACATCAAGCTTCCTCGTACAACACAAGCCGACGACACTAAAGATTGCTTTTCGTGGCCTAGAAGAGATATATTGTGCGCCAGCTGTCATAGATTTCATACGCAACGGCATGAACTGCAGCTACCATCTTGTTTGTTCTCAAGGTCTTTCAATTTCTTTATGCTCACTTTGACGCTTTCTCACTTGCAAACGGACAGGGGCTAATGTTTTTTAGAAAATGGTCGATTATAGGCGTATTAAATTGTGTCGACTTTCGGTTTATAAGGTGTCTAAGGATTTGTCTCAATGGCGAAGGCCATTGTTTACGGGCAAAGATCTCTCGCAAAACGACTTCATGGCAGGACACACCACCGAACTTGACGCCTGGGTCGCATCGTGCTGCGCTGTCATATCACTCAAAGGGCAATAGAGGTAAATGTACAGAGGCTCACAATCTGCAAAGGCGCTGAGATCCTGCGGTTCTCCCGATTCTCCCATCGCGCAGGCATCTTCCAAGACGTCGAGACAGAGTGTAAGTGTCGGAGCGCTAAGACCTGTAGGCGTTGCTTGAGAGCCAGAATCAGATCTGCGAGTTTTGCGTGTTTTACGGGCGATACTCTTTGTCGTTGTAGCCTTTGCGGTTGCCGATGCCACCGTGGGGGTATATTGCTTTACAACTAGAGAACGGTGCCACGCATTTCTGACCCTTGACCATGAAGATGATCGCCGTCATAAGCACACTAATAGCAATCGCTAGCATAATGAGAAGAATCCACCACCTCCCCCGTAGAGTTTTCCTGCCCACTTGGGGGCGCTCATTGCGACGATAGTCATTGGGTTGTTGATGATCATCACCAAGATCGACATCCTTGAACCCTCTAAGTTCTATTGGAGTGAGTGGCAACGCCGGCAAGGGCTTGTTAAGTCCTCTATTCATCCTTTACGGTTACTGAAGATTAATCTTGAAAATAAAAAACTGTTTTTCTGTGGTGGTGGAAGAGAACTATGTTGATCGTTGACCGGTCCAGTAATATTTTATTAATTAATAACAGTCGACGTTTGGAGAGCAAGTAGGTGATGAGAAGGATTGCAATTGCCATACTACAATTTAAACCCAGGAATTATATTCATTGAAACTGTGTTGTCTTTCTTCAATATTATGTTGTTCTCCTGCCGATGAGATACAAACAAAGGTGCCAGTGAGTAGGACTGCAAAATTTAGTCACCCCTTTTACCGTTTAGTGTGGTGCCTTTTACCGTTTAGTGCGGTGTACTATCAGCTTCATTCGTTAATCTTTCAGCACATCTTTGCTTCTTTGTTTAAGCTTCGCTATTCCCCGGCTGCTCTTTGGTCCTTGGAGCTCCAGGAACCGAGCGAGTGTCGATGCGGCGATTGAACACATCTCAAAGGATTTCTTTGTTAGACCGACACACTGTTTATCAAGCTTTCTCAACTGCAAGTAATGCTATTGATACACCTCTCCACCACACAGACACTGTGTCTATATCCGCATAATCAACCAAAAGAATATTTTGAGTACATATCAATACACACAGTAGTAGCAATGATGAGCGCCGTTCCTCTAGATCGTCCTAAGACAGGTGAAAGTTCTGCTGAAACACACGACATACTTCGAAGCGAAGGAAGCGTCCGAAGCTATCGGACACGCCCGGCGCCTTTATCGGTTGATGATGGGAGCTTGACGAGGAACGAGACTGAGCAGCAGTACGTTGGCTCAGAACGTGAGGAAAAAGTTTCAGCAGAACAAGAACGACCACAGAGTCGATCACTATCTGCTACAGAGACAAGGAGCCAAGGAAAAGATACGGTTGAGCGAGAACATTTGCGAGAAAGAGACCGAGAACTAGAGTCGGTCAATGATTCCCGCAGCGACGGCCTTGTGAAGGGAGGAGCCCGAAGCTCTCGGACTGGCTCATTTGCCTCAAAGACAACTAGAAGTTCTGACTATGAGCGGCAAATCAGAGCACTTGGATCCAGAAACACTCGAGAATCCTTTTCAAGCAAGAGTCGTAACAGCGACATACAATCATCTGCCGACAACGCATCAGCTAGCATCGCAGGGGCTAGTCTTCCGAGAAGCCATGCCAGAAGCTCTTTCGGATCTACCCCCAGCTCTCGCGGAAAGCAAAGTAGTCGTGGATTGCCAAGCCCTACTCCAACGGGTTGCTACCTCAACGGCACGATAATAATCTCAAACAACAATATTAGTTCTCACCAAAAGCAAAGCACTCGTCATACAACAACCTCTCCTCATTCTTCTATCAAAAAAATCGGCACAATTGTAGTCTCAAACAGCAACACCACCTCCACTCTCGTCAGCAGCGGGCGCATTCCTCACGCTCCTTCCGCCTCTTCCAGTCGCAACCGCAACCGCACAATGGATTACCCTACCATGTCCCGCGACAGGCAAATCCTCTCCCACACTCTTCCCTCCCCAACCAGCCCCATCCACAAAAGCGGGACAATCACACTCTCTGACTCGGCGCCCAGCAAAGCCAAATACACATACAGCAGTGCTCAAAAAAGCTCTCGACCGACGTCGATGACGTTGAATGAAGTCAAAAGATTGGAGGATATTTTCGGCATCACGATCTCTGTCACGGAACCGAAGAGTCGTTTTGCTGAGCTTGGGGGACGCTGGCATGGCAACAGGTTGCTGAAGGTTGCGATTATTGTTGTGATTGCGTTTCTTATGGGGTTGGCAGAGGCGTGGTTGGTGGGTGTTTGGTATTCGAATATTTATGGAGTGCTGTAGGGTATGGTGACTAGGAATTTGAGAAATGGTAGGGGGAACTTCTTTTGGGATTGCTGGAGTATTGCGTATTTGATTAGGGAAGAAAACTAGAAACTGAATATGGCTGCTAGGTATGAAAGGATTTTCTGCTTAGGTTTGATCAACTACGCTCATTCGGATTTGTATTTTGGAATTTGCTTCTGTTATGTTGAGCTTTTCCATGCTTTTAATCTGTTTTAGGATAGATAATCCATGATGGCCGTCTATATGCCCCAACTTCCCAAGCCGCAGCTCTGTTTCGCCTTTGACTATGTCTAATAACTACCCAAGCGCTTCTTATAGTACTCTCCCTGCACCAAACTGGGCTTCGCATACCCGCTCTGAACAACCACATCAGCGCTCAATTGCAGCCCAGCCAACTTCACTCCCCCCTTTTCCATCCCCCAGATTGTAAGCGCAAGGTAATTACTACCATTATAATTCCATATACCTTCCGGTACAGGAAACCTCGTTTGCGGTCCGATATTATTGACTTCCACCACATCAGGATCTCCGCTTCGCTTCACTGCGAAAAGAAAAGGGGCGGGGTACTCACTGTATTTCCCAAACTGCCACCCATTAACAAACAACTGCGAGCGAAACTTCGCCGGAGCGGATGAATTCGCAATACTGGTATTACTAAAGACCACACTAATCGGAATGTCGTATCCGAGCGGGATATGCAGATCGAAAGTCGTCGCAAAGAACCCCACACCTGGCGCATCTACTCCCTGGAACGGAGAACGAATCTCCCATTCTTCGATTGGCGCACCAGGTAAATGGAAGCCCTGTCTCTCAGCATACAAAGCTCCTTCATTTAACGGTCCGCGACTAACATCGCGGTACTGTTCGCCTCCTAGATTCCCCGTTATCTTCCACACCACGTCGGTTTTTTCCCGGCCAACTAAATTGTAATCTAATATCCCGCGGGGATCTTTCATGAAATTCCCATTCGCGGGGAAGTTTTCGTCGTTTCCTAAGTGGTCGATTAATACTGTTATCACGTAGCTTTCGCCGGGTTGTAAGAGCCCGGTTAAGGACACAGTCTGGTTGTAGAACATGTCAGCCGGACTCCCGGACCAGGAAGTGAGATAGCGGGAGTTGAGCCAGATGGAGTGGCTGTATGCGAAGCCGCCTTCGGTGAGGATGTAGAGGGAGGATTCCGAGCCGTTCGAGATGAATGTGCCGCGGTAGAGGAGAGAGCCGGTGTTGAAGCCGTAGTCGCTGGAGTAGAGAGAGGTTGGGGTGCTGAGGTTGCGGGGGTTGTGGCTTGTGGTGTGGTTACATGAGGCCCAGGCGCTGTCGTCGTAAAGGGGCTGGATTTCGGGGAGAGAATCGAAGTAGTGCCAGGTTAGTTTGGTTAGATCCGGGAGAGTGAAGTTCGGTTGGTTGTACATGACTGTCGCATCAAGTCGGCCGGCATTTAAGGTTGTTTCTAGTCTCTGTGCATTGAAGAATATTGAGTTAACATGGGTGGGAGCAGCAATGACTTCGACTTCTGTGGTCGCGTTGACATCTCCTGTAAGGTACAGGGTCTCGCCAGAAATATCTGCAGTACGAACGAGATAGCCTGCTTTGACAATAACGGACATGTTATCTCGGGAAGGAGATATGTATCTTCGCAAAGGCTCCGCGGCAGGGAGGTCGAGCACCCAGTAATTGTAAGCTTCATTACGCCACAACAGGTGAAGCTCCAAACTACCGCCAAAGTGCACGACACGCCGCCCTGGCCCAACCGACCATTGTACCACTACTGTTGATGGTAATTGCTTGACATTCAACCCACCACCCTCGATCTTCGAAGGCCAACCGAGAGTACACGGGACAGCAAACTCGTGTATTTCATCTTCGCCACCATATATCACGACCACAGACTTCGCGCCTGCTTTCTTCCACGTGAAGATCTCGGCTGTGCTGTAGATCAAGTTAATCCCTCCCACATCATAGTCAACAACATGGATTTTCGAATCTCGGCCATGAAGTGTCAGAGATCCGCCTAGCTGCGGAATAGTCACGGTTCCAACGCTTGTGTTTACTCGAAGATTGTATGAAGTGGTGTCCGAAGAGGTTAACAACCCGTGACGAACCACATAGAAGTTGGTGTGATTCCCAGTAAGTCGGGTAGTGGCTAGTGCAGAGCTATCCGTGTAGATACCATAACTACCATTTTCAGGGTGCGTTGTCAAATATGCCGGGGATGACTGAAGGAATCCAGCCTGCAGCTTCAACTCGCTGTACTTCTCTCGTGTAACTTGACGATCTTCCTTTATGGCTGCTCCTACATCGTAAGAGGTATATCCACCAGGATGTCCGAGATTGCCCCAATTCGTTCCGCCAAATATCTATATTAACATGAGTTGGACATATCATACAACAGATGAGTAGACCCTACCATATAGAGACTCTGAATTGCAGCTCTGTAACCATAATTAAGCTTATAAAATACGCGCTCGAACTCGTAGCCAATGTGTGCGGCTGAAGTTTCAACACCGACGCCGCCCCTGCATGAAGTGTCAACAAATGTAAATTGTGTCCAAATGCAATAAAGAAACTCACCAAGCGTCAGGAGCTCCACCTTGGAATTCCGAGATTGAGAATGGTGTACCGGAACTTTGCTGCTCATGGGTGGAATAATTGTATGTCGAAAGAGGGCTCGAGAATGGAGAGTCTACTACAGACCAATCTGAGGCATTTGGAGCTATGCGTAAATTTGATATGGTTAGTTGGTGACCCCTAAAATTTGGACTTTTTTTTAGTCAATAAGTGGAAAACATACGAGAAGTGCTCCATGCCAGCGGGTAGAAGTCAAAACTGTAGATATCGACAGCACCAGTTCCAGTTCCAGGTGCGAAATTCCCCATTGGGAATGCGTCATTAGAGATGAACGGCACAACGATGCCAGCCTTACGGTACTGCTCTTCGACGTACCTCATGTACTCTTTTTCCAAGCAAGCGCTGTCAACACCGGTAATTGTTAAGTTATTAGCCTGTCTGTAGCCCGTCAAGTTCAAGCAGATGGTATATTCATTCTCAGGCTGTACTAGGATGACCGGCCCGCCATTTGTTATTTGAGAATTGGCAACGATGCTGCCTATTTTCAAGATATAGGGCGTGAGAGCATCAAGGTAGGATTGATCTGTTGACTTCAAATTGCCTTCCAGTCGTTGGAGCCATCCCGGAAATCCACCACCGGACACTTCAGCGTTGATATATGGTCCGGGTCGAGCAATGAGATAGATGCCGGCTGTATGAGCTGCGTCAAAGAACTGTTCCAAGGCAAAAACTCCGTCAACCCGAATATGACCTTGCTCGCCTTCAAGTAGGGCCCAGTTAACATAGAATGAGACAGCGGAGAAGCCTAAAGCGCGGACTTTTTGGAAGACATCGAGCCAAAGACCAGGAGATGGAAGACGAAAAGGATGGAATTCTCCTGATAGAAGTAGTATGCGCTCTCCTCGAACTGAAATTGAGTATTCGTCCCATGTAACAATGTCTTGTAAGGGGGGGACTAAGTCACGATTTGAGTGCGCATAGATTGGATCACCAAGTGCAAAAGACCATAGTAAGTGTGTAAAGAGAGCTAGGCATAGCCCACGGAGACCGGCTTTCATGGTAAACAAGAGCCTATAAAAGTGAGCAGGAGTTATGAGACTTCCTTCATATCAATCAAGTAGCCTTATGAAATAGGAATTTCCGGATCATGGACTTGGAAACCATGGGCAGCCATCCTTGGTCTGCCTTTATATGCTTGCGGTGCTCAGGTGTGACCGATTCAACAGCAGTGGAAGTTACCAACTGTAGAATGGGAGTAAAAGAAACACGAAGTAAGACCGATTGGGCCGCTTGTATGGTTACAATACATGCGAAGAGAGTTGTAAACATTCGTCCAATCATGTGTAACTGGGTACAATAAATCTCGCTCGCATTCGCCTCGTATTCACCGTATTCGCTATATCTTCATAAACTCTGCAGCTGCACTCCACAGTAAGTAGTCGCTGTAGTGCGGGGTTTCCCCACTTCCCGGACGGTAGAAATTAGTGTGGGGAGAATGAAGTTTCTCTGCCAGACCCAGATGACGTACTACGATTTCGATTGACACTAGTCCTATGGAGATGCGTGGATTGACTTATGTAGGGATACCGAAGTGGGGTTCAGATGTACTGTACGTATGTTGCGGATAGATCACGCCTTGAAGCCCGGAGGAATTGCCAGATCAAAGAGAATAACAGATGGCATATCATTTCAAACATCAAGTGTAACATAGGGCACAACTTGGATATCACCAACCAACACCTTTTCTACCAAGCTAGGTGGTCCTCCAAGCACATCCATCACCAAGGATACCGAATCCTCCATGGAGTGAGCTCACCAATAATACTTCTTGAATAGTTCCACATCAAACTTGGCACTTCGATAACCATATTGTCTTCATCGCTTCGAAGGTAGTTGCTGATATCCGTCTGTGGAGAAGCGAGAAAGAGGGCCTACCTTCTGCCCGTTCACATACCGCCAAGCAGCATGCACAATCGGGGGAAGGCGAATGCATGCTCCGTCTGTGGGCGTTCCTTTGGTAGGGACTTCAACGGTGCCTACAGTTGAATTGTTCGAATCGTTCAAAATGAAACAGTAAACCGTATCGTTTTCTTCATTTCGTTGCCATGTTACATACCAGGTGTCATTAGCTCTGATGTGGATGTCTGTTAGTAAGCCCAAGAACACTAACTTTTGGGCAGTATCATCAGCGGCAATCGAATAGACGCTTGGTGTGTTTCTCAACTCTGAGATTTTGCTAAGCGTACGATATTGGTAGAATGCAAAGAGTCTATCCATATGCGATTTGGGCACCGAGTTTGTCGTCTGTGTTGCCGGAGACCGGATAGATCCATTGTAGCGAAAGAGCTGTAACCATTAGCCATGTGAGGTTGTTGATACGGAAGTTCTCCTTGGTATCAGCTATCTTGACTTTTTTTTGGGATAAGTAGAGTGACTGATGCTAATGAAGTATTGATGGTAGCATTATAAAGAATGAGGGGTCCCTCATGCTGACAAGGAGATTCCCTTCCCTTGAGCCCTGATATAGAAAATTTCATGATTGAAACTCCTCAATATGACTGTATTTGGTTCTCGATGTGATTCCGATGAGATATTACTGCTTAGTCAGTAAAAAAAACCCCGAATTGATAGAGTTCTACCCCGCAACCCGGCCGTGATATTCAATAGCTGCGAGAGCCTCTCTCGTGGAAAGAAGGCCGGGACAAATCCTACCGACAGGTCTCAAGCAATACTCTTGTAACGAATACGGCGTAATCTTAGCGAATACGCAGTAGCGAATTAGCGTACTCATTGCTGCAGATCTAATCGACTAGTAATTGCTCCCTCTATTCAAAAAAGCTGCTACACCAAAAATCTCCAGTCTATGAGAAATTCATAACTAAATCAATTTTTTCTGATTTTGATCCGCAAAATGATTTGAAACACTGCGATAAATCTGAATTGTTGCTATGTAAAAACTTAAGAACATTTTGATAGCTAAAGTGGCCATGCTATTTGATTGAAAGGTACTTTCCGGGAGAAATTGAGCTTTCCGACAGTTTTGGTGTGCCATCTATCTGTCCGCGCTGGTCAAACGTCAGATGTGCAACAAAACTTCTCCGCGCCAGACTATTGGTCCGCTGAAATGCCGGGCTCCTTCGGAGGTAATCCAGGTCGCCCAATCAGCGATCAACTCATATTTGCATCTCTCCTATGTACTTCCACTGTACGATGTTATCGTTGTTAAACAAAGTACGAATAACTTCACTGTGATTTAGCAGACGTTCATAGTTGATGTTGACTTTGTAAAATTTCCTTGAGTGAACCACATTCATCAAATTCGCTGCGCTCCTCCAGGTGCCGTGATATGCAGCAACTTCGCGATGTCCGCAAACGAACATCAACGCGACCATGACGTATGTTTGAGACTTCACGAAATATTGAATATCGCTCATGATATTCAATACTTCCACATACTCGTTCTTCGAGGCGCGCGTCGTCTCCCACAACTCGCTTGTCGCGCCAATCCCCCTGAGGAATGTGGCACAAATCTGCCACCACCAGGAATGCAACACGCCAAATTCGATGCGAAAAGTTAGAGACATGCAGATCTTCGCAAAAAGCATATGCTTGACTTCTATATCCAGTCTGAATACCAGCCTCCGATATTTCTGGCCAGATGTCTTGCGACAAAAGTGCTATTTCCAGCCCATTGATAGGCACTTTTCTCTTCATCCGGCGACAACATGATTTATTTTTGACGGAAGAAAATTAGACAATCACTTGATCTGTCGATGACATGGCTCAGGAGTTCAACTAAAAGCTTTATCCAAGTCCCTTCTCACCGACCAGAGTTCGCCGATTATCAGATCACTTGAAATCGCACGACGACTAGAAAAGCAAATCAGGAAACAGAAGAGGATATAACAACAACAAGATGGGAGGCAGATATCCAGTACTCAGTCCTAGCGCTGCAATTCCTGTTATCCAGCTCAAGCCATCACGAACTGCGAGGATTCTCGCGCCCGGCATCGTTTTCACAACGGTGGTGTTGTTGGGCTTTTGCACCATTATCGGTATCATATTGAGCAACACTGTTTACTCGAGTTCAGTCGCACATACTGGAGGAGTAATGACAAGTCAGTCGTTTGTCCTGATCGCCGTAAGTTGATATTGAGTCCCATCACAACTTCATTGTGCTGACATCTATCTTCAAGTCATCATTCTCAGTTCTTTACCTCCTTCTTCATCTCATCGCCGCTATCAAGAATACCCCAGTGGGGATTGTGCGCCCACCAGAGTCGCGGCTCCACGCATATTGCTTCATCGTGGCACGAGTCACCTTAGTATGCTGGTTGGCATCAGTTATCGCATCGAGTGTGGTTGTATCGAAGCCGAATGTATGTCGACCTGGAACCAGAGATTGCCGACTCCAGACAGCAGGTATCGTGATATCTGGAATTGCATTGTAAGTAGTGTATGCCAAGACGATTTTTCTTTATGCTAACCAAGGATAGTGTCGCAACTGGAGTCATACTCACTGCCTTAGAAGCATGCCAATATCCCTTCCAGCCACCAAAATTAGTGAAGCTCCCTTTTATGGTCACTTGCAGAGTGAGCTCTTTCGGCGAAGATATGGTAGACAGCAACCTCCCATCATCCAATGCCTCCCAATCAAATATCTTGCAGTCAGCGTCTCATATGCCGAAATCAGCTTCCGACAACTCCATGTCTACGCTACATGACGACTATTTATTCATGGGAAATGAAAAGGAAGAATGGGAAAAAGCACAACAACTGGCGCTAGCTACTGCTAGTATCACCAAGAATACGAACATCAAACGAAAGCCCCTGCCAAAGTCAGCGTCGCAAACCTCTATACCTGGTGAATTTCCAGCTGAGCACCCTGTAGCACCCGTTCTGCCTATGCCTACTCTATCGAGAACAAAGTCGAAAGACTGGGGGCATTCATGGAGTCATCATATCCTGGATAAAACATCCAACGAAAAGGCGATATCAATATCGGACTCCGCCATCTCTCTTGGCTCTGATTCTGGCTCAGAAGGCACAAGCCCAACCCGACAAACAGGCCCTCTCTCTTCTATCTCGCACAGAGCCGTTAGACCGCGGAATGTGACCCCGAGCAGTAGTATAAGCGATGTCTCGATGAGATCTCCTCTTTCCACGATGAGGTTTGTTTTAAGAATTCCAGGTGCCAAGGAATGTACTGACCAAGAACAGAAATGCTGAATTCCCAGAAGTAGCTATCAAGCCAGATGTGATGCTGGTCCCAACAGTTACTCCTCCAGGGCTTGACCGAAGTTCGCCCAAAAAGAGTACCATCACACAGCCCTTACCGATAGCCAAGCTCAATGAACTGATGAGAAAGCCTCCCCTTACACAACCTTCAACCATGCCTCGATTCCCGCCAGTAGAAGAGCTACCACCACCACCACCACCGCTACCGCCTAAGCATATCAATCCCGACAGGAGGAAATATCCGAAGAGTAAAGAAGCAGTTGAGACTAAGAGATCGAGTCAGAGTAACGATCACATTTCAATCCCACTTTCAAATAGGAAGAGTAGCGACGAGATCAAGATACCAGGTGCCTTCGTCGACTATGTGCCGTCGGTGGCCGCTCTGGTGCGAAAACCCAGTTGCGAGATCAAAATACCTGGCGCATTCGTCGATGACTCAGAGGACAGCGACAAAATACTAGAGGAACATGCTAAGAAAGTTGAAGCATCAATATTCCGCGCTTCCAAAGGCAGATCGAGATCACCACCCAGATCTCTTCAAAAATCGAAAGCGCCAGGAGCTGAGGTTCCGAAACTGTATATACCCACGCCTGCTGGGCCGCGAGACAAGCCATTTAAGCGGAGACCATTTTTTCCGAGGTCAAACAGCGGGATACCACGCGACGGCCGGGATTCAGCTCAGTTGCTGGACGCTGTAAAAGTCGAATATACAAAGGTAAAGCCGCTTCGTCGACTGAGTCTTGGTGAGGTAACGCCTGGATTAGGAAAGATATGGGATAGTTGATGGAAAAGGAGATGGGAAATAAAACCCAACGAATTAGCGTAGGTAGATCGGGCATGAAAGGTGTAAACAAGATCTGAAGCCAAACAAGGTTTCAGTGGCCGATCCAATTGTAAACAACGAGGTGGAACAAAAGTGCTCCAGAATAGAAAATGATAACACGATTATTTGCTAGACGAATATCAAGTTCACTTGACCACGACATACTTGGTATAACCATCATATTAACCAATAGCACCGCGTTCCATCGGGACGATTTCTGATCATTGTAGTCATGACTGATAAAAACCAGGAAAATGTGAATGTGATACAGCAGCAAGCAAATCTCAGATAGCACCGTCAATGCAGTCCATCCGTCGACCCCGCTCTACGCGTGCTGCCACTCAGAAATTACACCCATCCCCTTCCATACCCCACGTATGAGTGGTTTGGTAGAAGTGAGAAGTGCTGTCGTATTCAGCAGTAGTAACATTATGTCGAAGCGTCTTACTTTCGTACACTGGCGCGTTTTGGTCGTTGGTGATGCCCAATGAAAAGGGTCAGAGGCCGATCGTCTGCAGGATGACGTTATTCCTTTCTCGAAATTTCTGATGTATTCAGGGTCGTTGCCGCGGTTTCCTCGTGATAAAATATCGAAAGGTCGAAATATCTCTCGCATGAGTAAGTCGAGCGCGATTGAAGACCGGTTGAAAGGAAGATATAAATTATAAACAAAGACAAGCCCATTCGAGGCACTTGCATACAGCTCAGCAGTAAAAAAAAATCTGTCAACTTGACAAAGCTTCAGTTGTTGGGACGGAGCAAATAGAAGCATCCAAAAAGGTCGCAAATTATTACCACTTCTTCAGCCTGAAGCTTCTGAGCCACATTTCGAACCAACCCCTGCCTCAATCTGCCAAACGATCGGAGACATCCACATCCACATCCACATCCACATCCACATCCACATTCACATTCACATTCACATTCACATTCTCACACTCACGATTTTTGAGACCATTAACTCAGCTGCCCCTCAACATACGAAGTCTGAAGTCACACGAACCATTTTTTTCTTACCATAGCCAACCACCATATCAACCAGAACCAGTCGTCGTGGTAATAATCCCATCAACTCACTTTCTCTTATCGCCAGCCACAGCTTGTTCTAACAACTACGTTACAGCTACCTCCACAATCACACTACCCTCGGGAACAAACGAGACGGGTGATTCTTTGAACTTACGATTGCAACCACTTTAAACCTCCTACAAATACAAACAACGTCACCTCCCCAACACATCAACACATACACCCACGCCCAAATTCTTTTGCTTTCAATAATGGCTGCCACGATGTCTTCTTCAGACGTACCAATCCGTCACAGCCCTCCGAGTCCTACAGCAAAGCGACCAAAAGGTTCGCATCTACATTACCCCGCTATTTGCATCTCCACGATGACTCCAGCTAACACACCAGTAACAGGCATCTTGAAAAACTCCTTCCACCGCTCACCACCATCACAACCCGCATTAACCACCGCTCCACCACCGCTTGCTTCTCCTAAGCACGTTGCCGTCTCTCCTACCGCCGCACCCTTCTCCGACAAAGACATCACTCTTCAAAACACTCTGCAAAATGCCGGCCACCGACGATCCTCTTCTGCATCACGTCCTATTCGCCGTCAATCGTCGGGGTCACACCACGACGACAACAATATGCGATTAAAATGGGACGAGGCAAATCTATACTTGACCGAGCAAGAGAAGAGCAGCACGATGAAGATTAATGAGCCTAAAACCCCTTACGCAAAGCATTACGATCCTGCAGAGGATGAAGACGAGATCAGAACTTTTGATGCGGGGGACATTTTTGTTGATGAGCTGGACAAAGTAAATGCCGGACATGCACGATCACCACGCCGGACTCGGGCAAAAGACGATGAAATTCCCGGTTTGAGTCTTGGAGAGCCAGAGGAAGCTGTGCCCGAGAGAGAACTTACAGATGGAGAGGAAAAGAAAGTACATGTTGCTGGAGAGGGCAAAGATGCCGATCAGGAAGTCGGTCTGAGTCCGGAGGAGAAAGAAAAACACAGGAAGTTTGAGGAGATGAGAAAGAAGCATTACGAGATGAAGAACGTAGCGAATCTTCTAGGTCATCCTGAAGATGTCGATGTCGATGATGATGGAGACGAGGCAATGAATGGTACGAACTAGATACAGGACTAGGTGTATTTTGGATGGCGCTTTCATGGTTATCTTTATGGGAGCTTTTCTTGTCATATTTTTAACTTTCACTGGTGGATATGGATAGGGTCATGGGATGATTTGTATGATGGACTCGTTTGGTGCACAGGAAGGCTATCGCTTTTATGGGCGAGGAAGGGACAGGACTGGTAAATAGGTAGACACCAAATACCAGGTTTGGATCACATCTCTGCAATATCTGGCTCTTGGTACAGGTGAGGTTTCATTGATACATACGAGCTAATGTAGAAGTCCTTCGACGACGCACTGATTTGTACACGTTTCCCAAGAGATTGCGCCTACCGGCTAAAATATCTGCCACCAGCTCTTCCTAACGTTTTCCTCCTGTACTATTTGACGTATCCACAAGTTTCTGACGTATTGGTCCAGATATGCAACAAACCTGAAAGATTTTCAACCTATCTATCACCGGAGTTCGGTTTGTTGCATATCTCATCTGGCGCCCTATGGCACACGTGGGCCGGGCTGAAGCTGGACCAGAAGCTGGAACGAGGCAAGACAGAAAGAGTGAGAGTTGCGGCGAAGAAGTCAAGGATATCTTCGGGAGAAGCATAATGATATTGTAGGTTGAACCACTATCTGACAGGTACTAATACTTCGAGGAGACAAGAATAATAGATCATGGCGGGATTCTGCAGAAAATCTTCTGTGTTGGGGAAGCTCCTGCCTTGTTAGCCAATCAGGTGGGCCGTTCTTGATATTCACTGTTTGGTTCAACTTTAAAAAGAAAGGCGAAGAGATCGAGAAGCAAAGAACAAACAACTTTATTACATGTCACATTAAGCACCCGGTTAGGTGATTGCAGAGGTTCTTCACTTCCTCGATCTCATCTTCCATCTTTTCTTCACCTTCTATTCTCTCCTCAAAACACAGTGAGGAGAGGAATTGCATCCATTTCTCAGCTTTCAGATGCGCGAGTTCTAGTTCTTCGATCTACCATCCCCGATCTACCAAAACACTGATATCCAGACACGCGCTCCTCCGCCATTGTCAAGCAGCGAGGTCAAGAGCAATCACGTTTCTTGTTCAGACTCTAAAAACACCAACACTTCAATAATGTCTAGGACAAAGAGATATTGGGGAGGGCCAGAAGTTAGGAAGCAAAAGAAGGAAGAGCGACTTCAAAGGCGGAAGGAAGAACGACTCAAGAAGAGAGGCTTGACGGAGAGTCCCACCACTTCCAAAAGTGAGGAATTCCCGAAAAAGAAGCATAAGAGAAGCCACTCAGATGTTTCTGTAAGTCTGCGGAGTGATTGAACACATCAAATAAAGCTGACCCAGATTTTTAGACCGATGATGGTGAGCCATGGATGACTGGCGGTCTCAGCACCTTAGCATTACTAGCTTCTTCAGAGGCACCGGGAGAGCAAATTGACGATCATGTCATTGAGAAGACACACAAGAAGAAGAAGATCAAGCAGAGCCATGCAGTTGAGCCCGAGGCTGAAGCACAGAGTGAGAACGCGCCCCCCGTTACTCCTACCAAGGTTTCTTGTTCATATCCACCTATTCTTCCACCCCCGTCTCCGTTTGCTAGGAAGAGAGTGACTGAAGCGCAAACCTTAAAGGCAGAGTATCCAACTCCCATCCTACCTCCTAAGTACACTCAGCATGCTAGCAATAGATCCGGTAATGTTGCAGAGGCAGAAACATCTAGCGCTCGAAATGACGACAAGGTACCTATCGACTTTTACACTCAAGACTGGGAGGAAAGCGTCGGATACGTTCGTGCCAATGTGAAGCGCAACATGGACGAAGAGTCTCAAACAGAAGAGAGTGAGTTTCTATTCCCATGAAGAGACTCGAAATCGACTAACACGCGTGCAGACGTTGCCTTCTCAAAAAATTACCTTTCTGATCCAGTCCGCTCGGAAACCGGAATCAACGTCGCAGGTGTCAATTTCAGAACTTTGATTCTGCTGCAAGGAAGAGGTCAGCATAGTACCATAGCGTCTACAGGACAACCTGCTCTTCAGATCTGTGTTGTGGGCCGAGGTCGAGTCACGGTTTTCCTCGACGAGCAGAGGTTTGATATTGGGGAGGGTGGTATGTGGCGAGTCAAGGTTTCGGAGACATGCGTAGTGAAGCAGAGGGGCCGTAAGAAGGGTATCGTTTACATCACTTCTGTTCCTGCTGTCCAAGAAAGCTTTTCCATTCATCTTCGGAAAGACATCGTTGGTAGTAGTTGAGTTGGCCGGTTATCGCTTGCAACTTACGCTGCCTTTTCCTGCACGAGGGGCCTCAAGGACGAACATGAATGCGGCTGTGTATTTCCAGGAGGGATAGTTGAGGTATAGGGGTGGTGGATACGATGTGATGCATATTCAAGAGCGAAAAGAGCACAGAAAGGAGGAAGGGGGTGTAAATCAAGATCTTTACAACGCGCAGCAAGTGAACTGGCCATCAGTCAATCATGATGTACCATAGACGCATCTTGATACTCGGAAGTCTGAGGCAGATCGCAGCAGATGATTAGTGCATAGCTGCTTCATACGAGATACAGAAACGAGATAAAATCCCTGTTTCTCTCCTTGATACTCTGAAGATAGATATTAGCTACTGCTTTCAAATCGAGCGCATTCTGCAATAAAAGCACTTTCCTCACCGGTGTAGATCAATTAATTTCTAAGACAGTTTTGATAGATTGTCACGTTGATACAAGAAAGCTGCGTCTCAGTACTTTGGCCACACCACACACTCTCTTTCAAGGCGAGACGTGAAGAATAACATTCGGATTTGCTAACAGATTTCTAATTATTAAAAAACGATGAAATTCTAGTGGACCTCGTTACGGTCACAGTACTGTACCTCATATATTGGTGACATTCCCTCGCTTCCCTCGTCTCGAGCCCAAGCTTTACGCGGGGGCGGGGTTACAGTACATACATGCCCCACTTGAGCTTGCTGCTGCAGTATGATGGCATGCTTCGACTTCAACTTGGGATAAATTTACTGAGGGGAAAATCCACAGTAATGTATCGACCGGGATTCTCTTTTACTTTTAAGCAAGTAGTCTTGAATGCTTAAACGGGTCCGAATCTTGTCGGTCCGAAGGTCTGGTATTTTTTTTTCTACTTGTCGAATTTCCTTCGCATTCGCTCTTGTCCTCGAATTTGTTATAAAGCAGATTTGGTATTCCTAAGTTTTGAATCGCAAAAGCAGTCACAATGGCACCTATCCTGCGCGTCGGAATTATTGGCCTAGGAGAAATCGCACAGGTACAATATAATCCCATCCTTAAATCCCCCAGAACAGCCCAACAACTGACATCCCCTCCAGGTCAGCCACATATCCGTACTCAACCACCTCTCCTCGCACTTCCAAATAACCTACCTCTGCGACGCCTCCCCCTCCGCCCTCTCCCACTGCGCCCTCAAAATCACCACCCCCAACCTCCAAACCACCTCCTCCCCCTCCGAGCTCTGCTCCTCCCCCACCGTGGACGTCGTCCTCATCACCAGCGCCCACGGCTTCCACCCCTCGCACGCGATCCTCGCGCTCCAAAACGATAAATACGCACTCGTAGAAAAGCCCGTTGCGCTCTGCTACCGGGACCTCGAAGCCATGCGGGACGCAGAGCGTAACTCAAAAGGGAAGATCTTTGTAGGGTATCAGAGACGGTATGCGCAGGCTTTTCTAGACGCAGTGCAGGAGGTGGGGGGAATGGGGAAAATCCAGTATGCGAGGGTGAGAGATATTATTGGACCGAATAGTACGTTTGTGGCGCAGTCTGCGACTTTTCCGAGGAAGTTTGACGATTTTAGGAAGGAGGATGAGGAGGAGATGGTGAGGGGGCAGGAGGAGCAGGTGCAGCAGGCATTGGGGAATGAGTTTGGTGTGGAGGTTACGCGGAGTTCGAAGGATTTTCTGGTGCTGTTGGGAGGGTAAGTTATGTTTCTATAGAAGTTTTTCAGGTAAGAGCACACACGTACTGATCAGCATACACAAGTCTCGGCACCCATGACCTATCCGCCATGCGCGAAATCCTCGGCATGCCGCAAAAAGTACTCGGTTCCTCCCTCGGCATGCCATTCTGGACCGTCCTCTTCCAATTCGACGGCTTCGCAGTAACCTACGAATCAGGTCTCAACAACGTCCCCGTCTTCGATGCGCATATCGAGGTTTACTCTGAGGAAAAAATCGTTCGCATAAACTATGATTCTCCATATGTGAAGGGGTTGCCCGTCACAATGACGATCAGAGAGCGGGTTGGGACCGGGTATCAGGAACGGACTGTGAGGAAAACATACGAGGATCCGTATACGTTGGAATTCTTGAACTTTTACGATTGTGTGGTTAATCGGAAGACGCCGAAGACGAGTGTTGATGATGCGAAGTTTGATTTGGATGTCTTTAAGATGATAATGCAGTCGGCAAAAGTGTCGGAATGAGTAAGTGTAGACCGTCTCGATACTTGGATTCCAGAGCAGGGCAAATGCGACGATCAAAGGTAATTTGACTGAACTAGTGCCGCTCTTTTGTGCTTAGATCATGAGAAACATCTGTTTCCAGAATCTTACCACAGTGTGGTGTTGATGTTGGTATTGCTTTAGACTTTCGATTCCCGCAAGAATTTATACTTCAATGTGGGATCTTCTCCTATTCATTTGCCGAAAAGACATTAGAAGTATTCATCGTTCGTGCATCAGATCAGCTCTTATCCCAAGATCAGTCTATCTTTCATATATAGATACCAATTAAGTTATGCACACCTGAACGCCGCCGCTTGATGCATACATTGAATTTTCCCTTGCCTGCCACCTTCTCCAGTCCCGATTAATATTTGAACAAAAAGGCCAAAGATTATCGTCTTCCTCTACCCGCGCCAGGGCCACCCATACCAGGCATACCGCCCATCATACCGCCCATTTGCTTCATCATTGCTTGCATGTCCATACCGCCTGGCATTCCACCGCCGCCACCTAGCATTTTCTATGGGCTTTGTTAGCATACTTCTACGCAGAAAGGTAGAACAGAGTCAGGGATAAAAAGAAGAGAAACACGTGCCATCAAACTACCCATATCAGGCATACCCCCAGCACCCCCAGCGCCACCCATCGCCGCCAGTCTCTTCTGCATAGCAGCCATTTGCTGCTGTTTGTTTCCACCACCCATAGCGCTTTGTGCTTTCTGCATATTCTTCATATTCCCACCCATCTTCTTCGCCATACCCGCCATCATCTTATGCTGCGTCAACAGATCCTCCACTTCCCTCACACTCGTCCCACTTCCGCAAGCTATCCTCGTCATTCTCGTGGGTTGATCGATGAACATTTTTCCATCCGAGTCCAGTTCTTTGGCTGTCATCGAATCGCAGATATAGATCATGCGTTTCAGTTTCATGGCTCCGTCTTCGTCGTCCATGCCTTGCATCATGTTACTCATGCCTGGGATCATGCCGGCCATCTTCGATAAGGGTCCCATTTTCATGATGTTTGATAGCTGGTCGCGGAGATCTCGTACGGTGAATACACCCTCAACTATATGTTTCATGGTGTCTTTCTGGTCCAGTTTCAGAGATTGAACGTGCTCCATTAGTCCCTGCATGTCGCCCATGCCCAAAAGTTTCGATACGAATTGTTGAGGGGCGAATCGTTCCAAGTCCAGCATATGTTCTCCGGTTCCGATAAACACAATTGGCGTATGTGTTGCCGCGACTGCAGAGATAGCACCACCACCACTGGCATGACCATCTGTTTTGGTGATGATGATAGCACCAAAATCAGCCGTCTCTTTGAATGCTTTACTTTGCGCCTCGGCTTGCTGTCCTATACTTGCATCTAGTACCATGACAGTCTGGTCCGGTTTCACAGCCGTCTGAATATCCACCATCTCCTGGAATAATGCATCTTCTTGTCGATGTCTTCCACTGGTATCCACGATAATGATTTCGAATTTCTCTTTCTTGAACTTCTCAACACCTTCCTTTGCCACAACCGCAGGATCCGTTTGCGTAAGAGAACCATAGTATGGAATCTTAGCCTTCGTGGCGTTCTGCTTCAACTGATCGAAAGCACCGGCACGGAAAGTATCCGCGCATACCAAACAAGCTTTAAACCCCCTCGATTGATACCATCGCGCAAGCTTGGTACACGTTGTAGTTTTTCCAGCTCCCTGCAATCCTACGAACATAATAACGTTGGGCTTGCCCTTCTTCGGTTTGAATGGTTCGGCATGAGGATCCACAAGTTTCACGAGTTCGTCGAAGACAGCTTTTTGAATGAGACGTTTCTTGTTGACTGCTGGGGGAAGCTCCTTGAAGTTGACGGAAGCCTTGATTGATTTTCGCAGGTTTCCAACTAGTCGCACATTCACATCGGCCTCGAGCAATGCAGAACAGATCTCCTTGATCATGCCATCGAATGCCTATGTCATATTAGCATGGGGTCGAATCCGGGGAAATTGTCAATTTGTCCTTAGTCCTAACCTTTTCATCGAGATTGCTGGATCTCGTGAGATCAGTAACTGCGGCATTGATGCGCCGGCCTAAGTCTTGAAGAACCATCTTGCGTATGAGTTATGCGACAAAGCTGTCTTCAAATTTAAATGGCCCCGTGTATCTGTTCTGGATGTTTAATGTGGGACAAAGAGTTGAGGCGACGCGGGGCGGGATTTAGTGTTCCCGAGAGGTTTCTCCGTTCCGCAGGAAATCCAAAAATTTCCTTGACCCCGATAAGATAATTTTTGGTCCAAGCAATTATTCCGCAACATTTTCGATTTCAATTCAGCAATCACAATGGCAGGAAACGTCTCAAAGAAGCGCAAGGTTGAAGAGGGCATGAAGGGGAAAACCGGAAGACCTGTGAAGAAATTTAAGAAACAAACATACTACGAATCCTCCTCCGACGAAGAAGAATCCGCTACAGCGCAAGACTTCCAAGCAGTCAATTTACAAGATTCCGACGAAGAAGAGAACGATGCAAGCAATGCCGTCACTGGGACTTTATCAGACGAAGACGATGAACCCAACATTGACGCTGCAGATAATGAAGCAGAATCAGAAGTTACAGACGGATCCAATTCGGATTCTGATAACTCAGACGACGATGCTTCAGACACCAATTCCAATCCCAACCTGATACGCAAACGAAAACGAAATGATCCCGAAGCATTCGCGACATCTATGTCCAAGATTTTAGGCTCAAAATTGTCGGCGAGCAAGAGGAGCGATCCAGTCTTGTCGAGGAGTGTGACAGCGATTGAAGCTAGCAAGGAAATGACTGATCTGGCTTTGGAAAAGAAGGCGAAAAGCAAGCTCAGGGAAGAGAAGAAAGCTGCGTTGGAGAAGGGACGAGTTAAGGATGTGCTGGGCGCAAGTACAGCATTTGATGCTAGGAACGGTCATGGGACTGGAGAGGATTTGCCTAGTGTGCAGGAGACAATGGAGTTGGAGAAGAGGTTAAGGAAGACTGCGCAGAGGGGTGTGGTAAAACTATTCAATGCGGTTCGTGCGGCGCAGATCAAAGGAGAGGAAGCTGCGAAAGAAGCGAGGCAGAAAGGGGTGGTGGGGCAGGGCAGAAGAGAAGAGAAAATCAACGAGATGAGCAAGAAGGGGTTTTTGGAGTTAATTGCGGGGGGTGGTGGGTTGAAAAAGGGTGAAATTGAGGAGGCATAAATAAGATTGTTGTATATTTTAATGGTATATTGCATAGTATGGCGTTAGAGATGGGATCATACCCCTCCTGAGAGGGTAGCTTCGGTTTATCAAAAATCCGCCAACTCCAGACCCTCTTTCCATCATGATGTTGGATTATATGTACAGTTGATGAGTGTGAAATGCGCTTCAGACACTTTATGTGAACACATTTGTAAACCTATAGGTCAATCTTCCATAATTTGGTGTCCTTCCCCCACAAAATTTCCCGTCATACAGCAAGTAGTCATAGCGCAATCCCCATCGATCTAACAGTCAGACTTTATTTCTTACTACCAAAATCGCTGGCCTGAAGGTTTCGAGTCATAGAAGGCAGTCTGACTCTCAAGCCATCCAATTCCTTTGACATTACGATCTGACAACCCAGCCTTGAGGTTTCCGTAAGACCGAAAGCTAAATCCAGCATATCATTCTCGTCATCATCAGGCTCTGACATCTTTTCATAAAATGCTTCATCCTCAACGATGACATGGCAGGTTGAACAAGCGCATGATCCTCCGCAAGCCCCTAGAAGAATATTAGTCTTAATCAGGTCCCTTAGATCCATCAAACAGACCTTCCATCTCCAAATCGTGAGCCTGGGCAATGTCCAAAAGATTGTCGCCCGCCGCTACCTCAAAATTATGTTCTTCTCCTTCCTTGTCAACAAATGTAACGTGAAGTCTACCAGAAAAAATCAGTTCAATCCAGGTCCGCATATCTGGAAGTAGATGGCGTACTCTTCTCCGGATTTTGGAGGGGTTACATGACCATGTGCCACATTTGCACTGGCAGAGAACTCTCGACGAGCCGCAGACGATCTACGCATTTGTCTGATCTCGCACATCTGCTTGGTGCTTGGCCGGGTCCCAGGGATGGCAAACGGACATAATTGTGCAGGGGCACAAGGTGGTCTGGCCGAAAATCGTACTGGGCTATCGGCAACAGTCGCAAAGGGCTTTCGTGAGGTTTGGGGCGTGAATCTGCGAAAGGCTGCGATGGCCCGGGTGGTACTTCTTGCTGCAGACATTTTAATAGCGCTGTAGCCGTTGTTATGTAGAAAAGAAAGTGTTTCTGCGGGGTTGAAAGGCAAGGAAGAGCCGGAAGTGGGTAAGATGTGAGCGTAAATCAACAAACGGATCTCGACGTTCTCTTTTGGAAGAACGGAGTGGGCAGATTGTGTCAATTGTAGTCGCGAGATCTCCTCTTTCCATTCACTTCTTTGCCAACGGGAGAGCTTCGTGATATTGCAGGACCCCAACCGTTTGCATCCGTTTGGAACTGTTGTTGCACAAAAACCCCCCAAGAGAAAAAGTTGGTAGCATCACCTAGAAATGCCATATAAAAATATTTAGATTAGGAATGTGACCAATCGGCCACTAGGAATTACTCCGATGCTCGTCACGGATAAGGCAGCATCAATTTAAAATATCCTTGTTCTCGACCTCCAATTGCGCATCGCAAAAAAAGCTTGAGCTAATCTTTACAAGGTACGTCCATTGACGGATGTGCAAACAAAGGCCCGACGACGACAGCACACAGCACACACAATAGATAATTCTATTCCCCTCCCTCAATTTTCTGCTTGAATGCAATAAGCAAAAGACATGTCGACCTCAAGAGAGGGTCCGAATCCTTTACGACCATACTATATCCCCCCTTCTATCGGAATACCTCCAGAAGTCCCGCTATCAACAAACTCTACGACACACGGTGTAGGATTAAAAAATGGCAGCGCAGCGTCTTATGCTTCTTCTGCGCGAGACATATTCTCAGATATAGATTACAGTGATTATCTCGCGGATACTTCACCTTCGACTATCGAATCTCTCCAGAAGTTGATCAACGACACCTTCACGAATTATGCGGGAATATTATGTGCTCAACCGTTTGAAGTTGCGAAAACGGTGCTTCAGGTGAAGCTACAAGACCCGGTTGATGGGAGCTCACCAGCAGGTGCTGTGGAGAACATAAGGAAACGCCCCTCGAACAATCGAGGGTCGCTATACGATGATGTACGGTTCACGGTGCGGGGTTCTGAGATGGCGGGGCTAATATGAAGTAGAATCCTTCCGATGATTCAGATGCCGACGAAACTTCCTACTTCACATCTGCGGCACCGCAAGCAAAATCCCCTTCGAGATCGAGGTCGAGGCGGCGGTACAGCAGTGAGGGGTCAGATTATAAGACGACCCCGCCTCCAAAAGCCCCGCCAAAGCCAGCACATCAACTGGTTCTCAAGCGATCAGATTCTATAATGGAGGTTATCGGCCAAGAATGGTCAAAAGAAGGTGCGTGGGGTGTATGGAAGGCGACAAATGTCACTTTCATATATGGGATTACGCACAAGACTCTAGAGAGTTGGTTGAGGAGTATGATTTCTGCCGTACTGAATATACCTGACCCCGGTCTGGCGACGGCGGATGTTGTGGGCTCTCCTAATCCTTGGACATCCTTGGGTGTAACAGTTGCTGCAGCCGCTACGGCAGGACTCATTCTTGCCCCTATGGATCTCGTCCGCACTAAGTAGGTTCTCCGCGATTCTCCTATTCTCTTCCATCGCTAACATGTGATAGACTGATCCTCACTCCCACCTCTTCTGCAAAACGCTCACTTGCTCATAACCTAAACACCCTTCCCTCATACGTGTGCCATCCTTTACTCCTTGTACCAACTATCCTTCACTCCATTATCAAGCCTACCATCTCTCACTGCACTTCGCTTATCTTAAGGACGCGTTTGGCCATCGATCCACTTCTAACCCCCGGAACCTACTCAACATTCATGTTCCTCTCTCAAACGCTCGAGATTTTTGTCAAGCTCCCTGTAGAAACCGTTCTGCGTCGTGCTCAAGTGGCTGTTTTGACTTCACCTCAGTATACCGAAGATTCTGAGTTGAAGACTGTCGTTGACGTTGGACCCTACAATGGCGTAGTAGGTACGATGTGGTCCATTGCTAGGGAAGAAGGCGGGTCAACCGACCAAGAAAGCGTTTCTAAAACCGGCGGTGCAAAGACAGTGAAGAAGGTGAAGAGAGTGCAGCGAAAGGGACAAGGCATGGATGGCCTGTGGAGAGGATGGAGAGTTGGGGTCTGGGGCTTAGTAGGCATGTATGGAAGCAGGGCTATGAGCGGCGCTGGAAGCGGTGAGAGCGAGTTCTAAGAAATCGCCAATATCTTATGTCTGTGATGATCATGTTTGTTTTCTGTTTGTGCTTATGATGGCAGGCGAAAAGATTTTTTTCACATGATTTCTTTGGTTTTGGAGGACGAAAGGAAGGATGGTGAAATATATCACCTTGACTGTATATGGAATGGCGTTGGTATACAGGAGATAAGGAAAAGAGGGGAACACTCAGCTCCAATACGAGTCTATTTCATGCTTTCATTCTGAATGTTCATACTTCATGCATGGTTTGCGTTTTCCGTCCGTCCGGTATGGTAGGCATGGGGAACGACGGACGTTGTGAATTTGGAGAGTCTGAATATACGATGAATGGGAGGATTACCGCAGCTAACGTCTGGATTGGTTTGAATCCTCCGGGGGAATATTTCCGGGTTAATGGTTGTTACTAAGACAACTGTAAATCCTACGGCCCTGAGCTTGATTAGCGGTCGTTGTTCAAAGACATGCCTAACAGGTACTATAACCCTACATTTAATCGCGTAGGATTCGGCTGATGTTGCAAAGATTGATTGGACATGGGTTCTTTTCGGAGACTGGAATGACTGGGGTCAGTTGGGTTTCTAGCCGGACGCTCTCGCTACGTTTCAACCTTGAAAAGTCATGCATGCGGATATATTCTGCCAAGTGAATTGCTGGTTACAACAAGTGTCAAATAACCTTGTGGTACGATTTGAGCAAGTTCTCGTCGAGATAGTTTACTTTGTTGGTCCTACACAGTTGTAGCTTATCAAAATAGTCTGGGATATGCTTGCTGCGAAGCGGCCTCGCTCTTGGCTGCTGTCCTCACAACGCTGTAGTCTTTGCTTCGGTCTACATCAGAACTATCAAGCTCTGGTCTACGGCCATCGCGTATAGACTAGGTAACTAATCCCTTGTGTTACATGAAGGTGGTCTGCGCCAGCTTGAAACGGCCGAGTGACCACAGTCAGACCATCTCGCGCGGCTGTGTGGTTATTTACAACCCGTTGCATTCTCACCCCAGTCGTTGGTCGGGCATGCCATTAGCTATCGTCTTTGAATTCAATCGTGTATTTCAGCCCCTTACTGCGGCCAAGAACAGGTGTATCCATTGAGTGATGGACCATTCTGCCTCACGTCAGTCATATTTTCATCTCTGCATTACCATTGAAGTCAACTTTCAGTGATTACTGTCCAAACGATAGTGGGCCAGTAAGAACTTTGCCCAGAACTTTGCCAAATACCTTGATTCTATCACACACGCTAGCTCTCCGCAAACCCCAGATGCCCCAGATTTAGAGCAATGATGTAAGCCAACATCTGGAGAGTAGGATTCAGGAGCCCCACTCCCGCCATTCTGGAACCGCGTCGCCAGTCTGTAGGATTCCCTTAAGGCGTGGATAATCATAACCCGGAATCCTTTTCTTGGGCATAACTTGTATAAATATGGCTGGCGAGAACTGCTTATTGATCGATTAGCAATTCGTCAAATGCTTCAGTTCGGTTGTCATCTGCAATTTTCGGGTTCGAAACGTCTTTACGCCACAGCGCTCTAACTATTCGTCATTATTCCATCAACATGTGGTGTCTAGGGAAAGAAGGGGAGACTGTAGATGTCAGAGAGAAGCCAAACCGGGTTGTTGGAAACTACAGATCAAGGAGACCAAGCAGATTGCGCAAGAGGAGCTCATCTTCTTATCCTCGCAGTTCCTCTTTTTATCCTCGCAGTTCCTCTAGTGGAAGTCGGTCACGATCACGTAATTCTACATACTCCACAAACTCCCAATATTAGCACAAATTACAGTCTCTAGATGAATATCAGAAGTTGGGAGGCGACGCAGTGTGGTCAGGTACGCTGGTCTGACTTCTCAAGTATAATCACGAGGAATTATACGCCTTATGTCCGAGTCCTAGGTTGCTCTAGGATAACTCGTCCAGAATTTTATGACTTTGGGAGAATTTGGCGCCACTGGATGAGTACTTTGGGTTGGAGCTGGGAATTGACTGGAAAGCAACCTGAAATAAACGATCGCTTGATTTTTGCTCATGAATTGCCAGTATTAATTGGATCATTTGCTGGGAAAATGATGATTTGGAGTCGGTGTATAATAGTACTTGTGTTTCAAGATTTGCTTTGCGTTATATAATTCCCAATAGAGGATCCAGGAGCTGTATATTGAATGCAGAAGTTAAGGATGTTTAGATGTTAATGAAGAGATATACGAAACCGCAACATGCTTTTGGAGTCACTGTCCATTTACGTCTAAAACTATTGCAAAAGCCGCCTCTACATGCATACAAGCTTGACATCACGAAAACGTGACTGCATCGCTGGACCATCTATGGTATAGACTTCATCCTTTCGTTGCTTGAGAGCAAGGGAGTCGGCATTGGGTCATCTTCTTGGTTGATTACAAACAAGAAATGCTTACAAGAGCTCGCATTCAAACACCCTTTCAGAGAAAGGGAGTGACCTGTGTGAGACACGGCAGGGCAGTTTCAAGTGACTTTACAGAAGGAGACATTTCAAAGCAGCCTTACTCATGTCCCCACTCAAAATCAGAATCCTTCTACGAATTAAGCACCCTATCAACTCGGCTCGCAATCCCCAATCCCAACGGCCCCGATCGCGACCACCTTCATCTCCGCACCTTCTAGAGCAGCCTTCCAGACCAACCAACTCGCAGCCTTGCACCGCCCAATGTCCAGCCTTGAAGCACGCGAATCACTTCAATTGACTAATCATCTGCCGCCTTCTTCTACCCATGTGCTTACCTATTTCCCTCGCACGCCCTCAACCGCAGCCGCAACCGCATCCTACACACCTCGATTTTGCGCGCGGCTACTGGACCACAACCAACCCAACCCAACATAATTCCGTACCGCCGCTCACGCGCTGCAATAATTGGTGCAAACCAACATCTTTTTCTTATCGTCTATAGATAGGGCTGAGCTCCCGGTCTGCTCGGGTCGTCAATTCCAATGGTTACGTTACCGCTTCGTGACCTAAAGGTCGCTGACGGGTTGAGGGGGTATGTTGGGTTGAGTGAAGGGGAGATATAATTGAAGGGTAGCTGCTGTCAGAGTTGGATGGAAGGGATTGAAGTAGGGTTTTTTGTTATTTGGGTTGACGCTCCTTTGATTTCGTACATATACACGTACATTTATACATACTTTGCTGGTACAGAAGCTTTTACGTATCTACTCCGCAAAATCGAGTTTATCGGTATTGATAGGTATTCATCAACACTCGGGCAGGAGAAGGAACAAAGAACTTAAGAACACAATGGGCAACTCATCATCCTCTCACTCCCACTCCCAATCATCCCACTCTCTCCTCACCTCCCCCTCCTCCTCCACCTCCATCTCCCCATTCTCACCCACCACCCCATCCTCATTCACATCCCCATCCACAACCACCTCCCTCTCCAACAAATCCCCCTCCACCTCCTCCCCCACCTCAACGCAATCCCGGTCCCGCTCCACCTCCTCATCCTCCTCATACTCCCCCACCGCCTCTCTCAAAACCCCCCACCATCACCACCACCTCTCCCTGAAAAACCCATTCCACCTTCCCACGCATCCCCTCAGCCACCCCTTCCCCTTCTCCCGGCACCAGTCCTCGTCATCCGCGTCTGGTCTTCTCTCCAGCAACAACGACAACTTCTCCCCCACCACCACAGCAGAAGACGACGACGACACCGACGACGGGACGTATTTACTGCGTCGAGGAACGCTGGAGTCGCGCGAGCAGTGGTTGGCGAGGAAGCAGCTGATGGGGTTGAGGATTAAGGGGGAGGGGGAGGGGAGGAGGTAGGAAGGGTGGCTGACTAGGTTGAAATGCGAGAGTTTGAGTTGGGTTTGGAGAAAACGTTCATATATTCATTGTTTCATTCATATTTGGGTGTTAAGTTTCAAGGTTCGGGCTGTATGTAGATTGATGGGTTTTTGGCGGGTCATTTCAGTTTTGGAGTTATTATGAGGAATAGATGGCTGGATATATAAGAAGAATGGTGATTAAACGATTTACGTAGGACGTCGAATACGAGAGAGAATGTCAAAGATGGTTCGGACACTTACAAGACCTGTATTAAAAATTGTATACTTGAAATAGATACACAAAACCATAGAATCAAGCGAACCCTCCACTGGTAACCTTATATTGAGACTAAAATCATCCTAGCGTTGCCCCTACCCGTTCATCAAAAACCCCACCGATAACCTCTCGTCTGGTGCTTGCATATGTCTTCTTAGAACCGCGGTTAAATTCCCTTCTACTACTTCATCTTCCAGCAGCTCCCTAATTCCTGGCAGTGTTGGTGGTCTGTCCCGTGCTCTCATCACTCGCTCATACTCCTCGTAAGTGCTGAAAGCCTCCTGCCATCCCTCGGCGTTTTTGCGGAACAGTCCCTTCAGCTCGATCTTCGGTTTCTTGAATACTCCGGGCAATGGGTCTCCACAAAGTACGCTTAGCGGCCGATACTCCTCGCCTCTCGCCTCACAAGCCATTCGCTCGGCTGTGACTTTGGTTTCGATGTCGTCGAATAGATCTTGAAGGTACCTCTCCTGTCGAAGCAAATCGTTGTAATCACGTTCTAACAATTCCCGAGTCGCGACGTAGAACTTAAAATCGCATACAGGAAGCACAGAGCCCAAGTTGGGTGAACTGGCATACACATCACCTTTGTGACAGTAGAGTATGACGACATCGAGCTGTGCCATACGCCAGCTTTCATGGACTCTTGTGCTTGGTTTGCCGCGAGTTTCAGCGAACATAGAATAAAGCAGAGGAGCAAATCCGTTGATGTCGAGGGCAATTGTAGAAATTCCGCTATTCCCAAAGTGACGGAATAGTTCAAGCGATTCCCTTTCGTTAAAACTAGTCCCGCGGATACAGAATATGTCAGTCAAGCTATTCGCACGAACCTCAATCAATGGCTTTGGTATGTCAATTCCAAATTCGCTGAACCCCATGGCTTCTGAATTGGGGTCCTTGCGTTTCAGGTAAGGCGATGCTTCTGCCCTAGATTCTTTTGAAACTCGCAAGATATCACGAGGAGCAGCTGAGAAGTAGGCGAAGCTACGGAGGAAGCCAATTTCCACCCCATCCAGATCTCTTTTGATTTGATCCTGCTGCCAGATCTCAACCAACTGAGGTTCACACGCTGCCATTTTCCATATAGTGCTTCGAATCTCAGGTGAGAGCTTGGAGAAGTAAGTGAAGGTCTCGAGCTTAGGAGTTGTGTTGCAAACAGCCTTTGATTGCTCTCTTAGTTGCCCATGATGTTCGGGGGACTGAGATGTATATTCTCCTTGAGGTGCGAGGGTTGGTGGAGACTCCATGATTCCGTAGGTGAATTTGGAGATTGAGAGTGTTCGAATTTAGCCAATGGGTTGTGTGGAGTGTGACTGTGGATGCGACTGTTGGATAACGTGCTCGAATGATGCAGGTTCAGGTGTAGATTCTATCTACGCCATAGAACGAGAGCAATAGATAGCATACAGAATGGTAACTTGAATTAAATTGAGGGAAAAAATATAATGAGCGAAAGAAAGAAGACATAGGATTCCCACAAGCAAACTTTTGTGTGGGAACTAAGCTGATGGACAAGCCACTTTGCAAACTAGCCATATCTCACATCTCAGCGCAAGTTTTGCTCGATCATGCGTATTACATATAAAGTGACGCCGTTATCCTACCATGGTAAAGTATATGTGGTTTGAACCAAATACTGCGGTTCGTTCTGGTTCAGCAGTTTTAGCAAAAGTCTAGAAGTCAACTGTGGTAGGCTAGCGTAGCTAGCAACGAGCTCGGAAAAACGGTTACGCCGACAAGAGACTAGCGTCACGCTTCCACAGCGCTAAGCCCAAATAACGCACCCCTGCAAGAAAAAAGTTATACCAGAAATTTCGGTGCGAACTCCATTTCCCTCAACGACGACAGCAACCTTTACAACCTTTCCACACCTCCTGGTATGTCAACGAAGCTTCCCCTTCAATCGCCGCCCATATCAATGACCAATTGACCATTCCAGCTAACACCAATCTTCCAGACTATCTACTACCACCTATCCACCATCCACCACCCACCAACCACCCAAAATGCATCTCATGTACACCCTCGACGCCGCTGGCAAGCGCGTCTACACACTCAAGAAGGTCATCAGCGGCGAAGTAACCAAGAGTGCGCATCCCGCTCGTTTCTCGCCCGATGACAAATACTCGAGACATCGTGTTACGTTGAAGAAGAGATATGGATTATTGATCACACAACAAAGTGAGTAGTGAAGGTGCCGGATTTTGAGAATAAGTCTAGGGAAACAAGGTGTGAATGGGATGCTAATTTTATTTTACTTGCAGAGGATCTTAAGGTTTTGGGACAATAGATGGATTGAGAGAGAGACGAGGAGGCTAAAGAGGATGGAAGCAGCGCGATCCAGCGTCGAGAGGAATTGTGGGAATGGGTGTGCCGTTATTTGGATGATGATGGACGGAGGAGTCTGAGACTTATCTATAAGATACGAATGAGCTGTGTGGAGTACTTTGGCGTTCTGGTCGGCAAGTTCTATGTTGTGCTTCGCACATTATGGCAAAAGCTATTGGCGAACAACGGATTAAATAAATTCTCGTTATAACAGACCTTTAATCGGTTGAAAATAACAATCACAAATATGGAAAGCCTTTGGACAAGACATGATTTTTATTTGATTGGCGTATTCTACTCAACGCCGTTTCTTCGAATTCACATTCCGCCCAGCTCCAACCTTCGGTCTACCACCTGCTTTACCACGATCTCCGGTCAGAATACTAGGCAGGTAATCCTCATCCATGAGGTCCTTCTCCTTCTTCCTTCTAGCTGCAGCCATTGCACTCGAATACTCCTTCTGATCTTCAGCCAGGATTAATTCCTGACCCCATCCTCCCTTTCCGCCTCCCTTCACCAGCTTTCCGTTCGAAGTACCTGCTACGGGCTTCGGGATACTGTAGACGTTCCCACGGTTGTTCCACTGCATATTCTTCTTCAAGTGAACCTTCACATTGCCGTCCTTATCTGTAGAACACGAAGTGCGCAGAAGGGTAGGTTTACCACATCTGCCGCAGAACTGCCTAGTCATGTCCTTGGTGATTCCGAAACATGCATGGCATCGCAAAACCCAGGTCTTGACTTGGCGAATCCTTTGTAGAGAGGGTGAGAGGAGGTTGAGGTTCATTCTTAACATTACGTTTTGCATGGCAAAATCTGATGTTATGGTTGCAACTTGCATTTTCTTCTGCTCTTCCTGGGGCTCAAAAGAACCATTCCCATCCTTCTCTTTGTGTTTCTTGAGATTCGATGGTGTGATCCATCCTTCATCATCAGAGCCATCTGTTTCCACTTCCTCGGTCACTTCAGCGCTCGGCGCAGGTTCTAGGGGATTCTCAGCAGTTGGTTCTGGTGCGGCTTCAGAATCTTGTTCTTTACTCTGATCTTCTGGAACTGGCGCTGGTGGTTGCTCTGACTCCGGTTCGACATTATGCGATTCTTTGCTCTCTTCTTCTGTGGCTTGTGCTGGTTGGGATTCTGGGGTTGTGTTTGTTGGTTCTATGCTCTCCTCTTCCTGTGTGGCGACCACTTTAGCAGTTTCGGCAACATTTGATTCTTTTGCTGTTTCGGAATCCTGCGCAGCCGCCAAATGCGTGCTTTCTAAGGCTTCTTCGACGTCCTTTGTATCTGAGGTAGGTTCATTTGCTGGTGGAGGTACGGCGGTGCCCCATGCGCCTCTTGTCTCAACTTTTGGTTGTTGCGCACTTTCCACCGAACTTTCCTCGGCCGAAGGTTGCGCTTCAGGAATTTCAGCAGGCGCTTCTCCACTCAGAGATTTTGGTGGTGCGCCATTTAATCTTTGCTGGCCTGGAACACTACGCAACCTCCAGTCCCCATGATTTCGTTCGCATTCCAATTCATAAGCCAAAGCCATCAGGTGTATATCAGGTCGACTCAGCACCTCCAGGTCCCCCGTTTTCCGCGCAAAGTCAGATATGATCTTGATGCTAGCTGGCCTCGGCGACCTCAGCGTAAGTAAAGGTAACAAGGTTGTCTGGACTCGGGATCTAGTAACTTCGTCTCGAATTTCGTCGACGACGGCGGGGATGGTATAGAGGAATTCGGCTTGCGCAATGAGTGACGATACGGCTGGATCATTCTTGATTATTGGTCCTGCATCCAGTACAAGACTGTGTATTGGTTTTGGAGTATCTGTTGCCATCTCTAAATTTGTTGTGTGAATTCAGAAGTTCGATTATCTGAGAACCAAAATCGCGGGGTTAAGTTCACGCAGTCGGAAAGTCGAAAATTTGGGCGAAAATTCCAGCTTATCGTGATTATCAAGTGCGATAAGAGGGCAAATCGACCGAATTTTGGGGAAGCACAGGCCACGCACATGAAAATGCCATCAACTTTTCAACATTTGTGTAGAACGTGGAATTCCAGAAGAACTTAGTTAACCTCTTGTAACAATTCAGATTCACTAGATGACAGACGAAGAATCACTTTTTAGGAAGCAAATCCTCAAACTTCTCCACAGCCACTTTCATGAATGTTGTTGTTGTTCCACTGTGCCTCATTCAGCCTGCGCTTGAGAGACGGTTGTACCCTCCTCGCGTGCTCAGTTGCTTTTTTTCTTCAGGGATCCTTTCGTTTGGCTGGGAAAATTTTACAGAATTTAAAAAATTCACTTTACAATACGAGACCTGTTCACTTGTCTTCTGTCGTAAACATTCTTAATATATATATATACCTATATATTTCTCAAGTGAAGGTTCAAGGGCCATTGAGCAGACATCAATTACTTCCTCGTCATTTTCAGACTTAAAACCAGCACACCACCAAGATATCTCTCATCTGTCAGTCATGTTCTCCAACAACTGGCGAGTCAAGGACGACACCCCTCGGTCTCCAGAAAGCACTGAACGTACTTCCACTTGGGGCCAGCGGACTCGTGGAAATGGTGACAGAAACACCGAGCAAAGACAAGGCCAGGGAAGATTTTCTCGAGGCGAAGCACCTGACACCTCCAGAAGGTCTCTGAATGGAGCAGAAGCAGACAAGGCCATTGAAGAAGGGCGTCGCATCTATGTCGGTAACTTGGGTTATGACACTACCTCGGAGGATATTGAGACCCTTTTCCAAGATGTTCCCCGCGAATCCAGGACCGTCAACATGTCAATTGATCCTATAACCAGACGCAATCCTGGTTATTGCTTCGTGACTTTCACCAGCAAGGAACTGGCTGATCAGGCATTGGAGGAATTTGACGGTAAAGAGTTCAGAAATCGCGCACTTAGAGTGAAGCCGGGTGTGAGATCGGACCGTAAGTGGATTCTACCTTCACCGAACACTAGACAGTTTTATCAAGCCCGATTTAGACGTTCAGTAAAGTTCCAGACTATGGCTAACACAAAACTCCAGGTACCACTCGTCCCCAGGCAACTGATTCTCAGGCTTCGCCATCTTCACCTTATGCGTATGACCGCTGGAAGGGGTCGGCAGACACTGATCGTCAAGTGAGCAGTACCTCCCAGGAAGGCCGAAGACTTTATGTAGGTGGGCTGCCCAGACTTGAAGATCAAGCCACTGTCAATCTGAAGGTTCGCGAGATCTTTGAAGGCTTTGACGTTCAAGTTGTCAGCAAGTTGATCTCTCCGCACCCATCAAAGATGGAAGAGGGTGGAAACCACTACTACTGCTTCGTGGATCTTGCGACTCCTGCCCAAGTTGATGCCGCTATCAAGATGTTTGATGGCAATGAGTGGGGCCTAAGGGTCAGCCGTGCATCTGGTGTCTCGGGTAAGGCCATGGAGAGACAGAGAATCTATGTAGGAGGGCTACCCGACTTCGGTGATGAAGCAACCACCGAGGCTGAAATGCGATCGCTTTTCAGTGAGTACACCGTCAAGTGGATCAGCAAGCTGTGTGCTCCACGGGAGCCGAGAGAAGGAAATGGCCACTTCTGCTTCGTTGAGCTTGCAGATGGACAAGAAGCGGACACTGCTATTGTCAACCTCGACTGGACAGAGAAATATGGTGGAAAGATCCGTGTCAAGCACAGCTTGGGAACATCCTCGACAAAGCAAGGAGAAACCCCAACTAGGGGATGGCGTGGAAAGAGGGACGCCGAGTAAACATGATCGACGAACACCACCATGCAAGCCTTTGCGGATTTTATCATATGCGACTGGAATCAGTCACCACCTCCCCACGGCATCATAGCTTTCATTCGTGTTTACAGCGAGCAGGATATTCCGGGAATACCCTGCGAGAAATATCGTGCATTCACAGATCTAGGCACATTAAGATATCCATCATACCCCAGCATGCTACGACTTGCCAAAGCAAAGAAGACAGCTAGCAAATTATCCATATCAGTTCCTCATTATGTCTTGAAATCCCATTATCCATGACTTTGTGACAATCCGAAGATCTATCTGTAATCTGTTGAAACTGTTCTTTGCCTTCGCAATCACCTTATTTCAGCAGAGACGTGGTTTTTGGATTAGTTTACCTCGCCGGCTTCTCCGGCCATAATAATAAAGGCGATTATGTACCAGCAAGCACACACATGAAACTTCGAATTTTGCTGCAGGTAATTCACACGCAATGCTGAAACGGATAGATGGGTCGGTCGTACGAGAGAGCGTTCATTGATTGTTAGTTGTAGGTGACAAAAATTGGGTTGAGATGTTGTACTGTATGTGAGCTAGCGCTCTGGAAGCACGCCCTCGCTTGATTTGCATACCTTGTTCTTTTGCCTTTCGCCCGCTTTCCATCTACCGCGACGGGATTTGGTATCTCTGTATCAGGAGCATCTGATATCGAAACCGAGTATGTGGAATTTCGAGTTCCTACCATGCCGAAGTTTCAATGGGCTTTTCCTGCAAGCATTCACACGATGTCTTGCAGATCGCCTTCTCACCAGGAGTGAGTAAACCTAACTTTTGTTATCTAGTCGTTGCCTCATACCATCCAATCGATTTGGATACAATGGAGCACCTAATACACATCGTTGCCGGTGTAAAGTTATAATGAGTGAAGGTGCCCGGATGGATGGCGACACCCCCCTACTATCTCTTGGGTGGGGTACATTCCATCTGGAAGGTGAGTGATGTTAGTCTATGCTGAGAAGGAGCTTTCTCGTTGTGATAGGCAGATCATTTTAGCACTACTGCTCTTCATCCATATGATACGATATATTCAACACGGTATGTGGTATGGTGAGCATCTGTATTTGAAGAGAGGAACTTCATGTCCTTCTCAACTGGATAATTCCACTGTTCTTACATGCCAGTTTATCTCCAGATATCTGAAGCCGTCGTGCACTTCAGGATGGCTCTTATATCTGCTGCCTCGAAACCACTATTAAAAGCCATCTACAAAGCTGCAGTCTCAGTGGAAACGGTCAAAAGGACTTTGAGAATTCCCGGAACAGTCAACGACCCGCTGGAAGCTGATATAGTACCCGCTTCCAAAATCGGACATTCTACTGGTATCGAAGTTCTGGAAGAACTAGGCGTTCCTACCGTTTCTTCTGGAAAACTCCGAGCACGAAAGAAAAAGTACTGGACGATGAAATCCACCGAGTGTCCGCTGATCAGGAAGCAATTGGAGATGGAGACAAACTCTAGACGGCGGTCAAGAAGATCGATAATATGGAAGAGATTGCCATTTATGCATTGCATACAAGTAATGATGTATCCCTGAATCTATGAACATTTCGTATAATGTTTCAGGATATGCGTCAACTACAAAATGGTAGCATGATGTTAACCTTCAACAGACATGGAAGTATCTTACTTTCCCACAGCTTTCCACCATTACTCTCTAGACCAATGCAAGATAGACTATGGGAAACATTCTAATCGGACGTCCCGTGCATAGTAGTCTTGGTTGGAGTCTATTACGACAACATTTGGTGTGCTCGAGAGTACCCTTATTCTCCCAGCTTCTGTTCTCGCCAACGTCAAATTCCACTAGCTATATCACCTACAATCGAACAGTCATCCTAGACGAGAACAGCTAAACTCCACCCTGCCAAGCTTGAAGTTCAAAGAGTGCCACAAATGGCAGCAACATATATCTCCTACGTCTAATCCGAAACCGAGCCATCACCGCAACAATCACGCACATACACCTTCGGAAATTCAACGACATAAAAAGCCTGGTCCTTTCTCTCGCCCACATACCTCCAGAACACCATTCGACCATCCTTCGGGTAATTCTGGTAACCAGCTCTGAACATGAAATGCAAAACCTAGACCCCACTATAGGAAAATGTTCTTTTACAAAGATCATCCCCACCGATGGTACGAGCTCGTTCTCCTCCTCTCGACCGTCGTCAAGCTAATCTTTATCCACGCCACCGACTCGGGCATGTCATGGCGGAATTCATCATCGCCACTCTACCTGCCAGCATTCTCATCCTCTTCATCCGCACCGAGGAAGGTCTTACCAGTTCCCAACCCCACGTCCAGCCATTCAACACCTAAGTCATAACCTAAAGCGCCTTCGCATGTTACATGGCCTCCTTACACAGCACCTACCTACCACTTGGTACCGCTTTCCCTCTCCCTCGGCTTTATCGTGCCTCCCCCCCTCTACTTCTTATACCACTTCTCCTATCCTGACACGGTAATGGGGACCAAGTCTCATGTGATTTCCGGTTTCTTGGGAGAATATGAGGGAGGGGAAGATGAACTTATGTATGGTGAATCCGGGGAATGAGCAGAATGATAGGTGAGGTTTGGGATGGGAAGAAGAAGGGAGGAGGTAATATGAGGAAGGAGGATAGATGGGAAGAGTGATAGGTAGAATAAACTCATCACTTGGTAGGAAATCGGATGCTAGAAGTCAATATGTAACTCAATCCTAGATGACGAGAATTCAAACGATGAGGACATGAACAGAGGAAGTCATTAAAACCCAGTCATGATGGAAGGCCAAGTGTCACACAACGAAGCAAGCACTCATATATGGATATCATATTATTGGGTCAAATTCTCGTAATTGGTTTCATTACCTACGAGCATCATAAAAGCGCCTACAATGTCCCATCCCTTATTGAACATTGAAAACAAAAACTAACACCACTTAATCCTCGTGCAAGACCTCAGCGAATTGAGTCTTGTTCACTCTCTCCGGCTTACCAGCATCCAAACTCTTAGTACCAATCTTCTCCTTTGAGTATGCGGATGCATATGGGTTAAGTCTGAGAAGAACTTGCTTGTTGAGCAATGGGTTCTTCTTTTGTACACCAGCACGCTTGGTGTGTGAGAATCCCTTGGCGGCACGGATAACTGATTGCAATTCGGAGGAGTTGATGAGACGTCCAATATCGGCTTGGGAGACAACGTTGGATGGGAGGAGGAAGTCTTTCTTGAGGGCAGATGGAGCAGTGGTGCTGCCGTAGATCTTGTCAAGAGCCTCGAAAGCAGCAGATGACCAGATGATGAATCTTCCAAGGTGTCCACCTGGTGCCAATTGCAACAAGTTCAAAGCGTAAACGTCGCTGGTCTCAACACCTGGAAGGTTGCGGAAAGCGCGGACAAGCTCCTTTCCGTCAACGTTTCCATCGTAGACAACGAGAGGTCCACGTCTTTGCTTGTGGCGGCGGCCTCTCAGCTTACCCTTACCAGCACGGAGCTTTCTTGAACCCTTAACCTTCTCAACATCGGCGAGAGCACCAACGGTCTTGAGGAGGCCTGCGGCAGCAGAGGTACGGGCGATCTTGGCGCCAGAGAAGACCTCAGAGTTGAGGACGAGGGGAACTTCGGCAACCTCGTTGATTTGGTGACCACGGGCCATCAAGAGAGCTGGGACACCAGATGCAGCAAGGGCAGAAACGGTTGCGAATCGCCTGGAGAGCTGTTAATTGAAGATTCAAGAAAAGTCCTTGCGCAAAAATCTTACTTTTGTCCAAGGTTGATCTTTTGGTGCCACTTTCTCCAGACCTTTGTAGGAGCGAACATACGTCCAGATCTACACATGTTACCGAAAGCAGCTTGACCAGCACGGTGAGTTCCTCCACCGGAGACACGAGGAATACGGGCAACGGCACGACCTATTGAAAAATTCATGTTAGTCTCTGCTCTTCCAGTTCTTTCAATTGCCGTTCACTTCTTGCGCGCCGCTCAATAGTCGATTGTCGCATATCCTCCCCAAAAGTTGTATGAAATCCATTTGTACTAACCAGTTCCCCAGGACTCAGCAGAGGTTTGGTGACCAGCCTTCTCGCTCACAGCATATGGTTGGCGCTTGTTCTTGGCCATACCAGTGTGGACAGTCTGAACGATATCCGGTCTGATTGGGGAGGTGAAGACCTATTTCAATTGCGATCAGCTTCCATCGTCCACACAACCCAAATGTCCCTCCGACCCGACAATCCCAGTTTCCATCTATAATATTTCGTCGACATCAAGGTTTTTGCGTACCTTTGGGAGAGGGATGGTCGTGCCGGTGGCCTTGCCATCGGCAGACAGAACGGAGACGGTAGGACGGGAAGCCATCTCTGCGAATTGATGACTTTTGTCGTGGTTGTCGTAGGTTGTCGAAATATGTCGTTGAGGTTCGTCGAAACCAAATTCTTTTTCGAGAAATTCATGTGTGTGGAAATTCGCTTAGCGAATTTTTGGGTTTAGGCCTGAGGTATACAAGCATATGAAAGGTCGACGCTAGTGTGGGTGTCAAGCCACACTTCCACAGCCACATGCACAAACTACTTAGGCACTTAGGTCAGGAATTCATCACGTCGGTCGTTACATAACACGGAACTTCAGTATTACCCCCATGATATCCAGACGTGGGCAGCTCATTTTTTGAGGCAGCTCACTCTTATTGATCTGCTCAGCTATTCAATTCGGAAGTCATAATCGGAATATGCTACCGCGTCAAAGGCTAGAGCCTCAACGCAGCCTCAAAGGACTTGCAATGGAATCTACCAGGACGCGACAGCTTCGACGATACATTCTCGAATCGATGATGCGATGTGATCATAGCGAAACCCTCCGTAGTAGCTCTTTAGCGTTAGTTTAGTTGATTAGTAGAATAAGTTGTAGGACTTGAAGCGGCATTTGCCTATTCTTCAGAGCGCCCTTCTTCGCTGAGGAGCTGGAGGTTCTTCGGATGATCTACTATCTTTCAGAGAATGCCCCAGTACTAGTAGTTGGGAGCTCTTAACTACCAAAAGGAGCTCTTGGCTATTAAAAGAAGCCAACTTCTAAGGTTTTAAGCATATACTGAATCAAACGCCGATCACAATCACTTATGGATGGTTCCGACGCATGGTCTAACTTTCTCAAAGATCTGACACCCACCTCATAGCTCATCAATGATACAAGGCTATCAATGCTGATCAGCACTGAAGCTCGCTCAACCAGCGAATAGAATGTTATACAGAGTACGACATTGATGAGAGATGGAGCTCGACATGAGTTAGCAACATAGGGCGAATGCAAGACATCCTACAATCAACCTTGCACAACACTTTTCTGCACGCCTCACATCATGGTATGTTTAGCAAAACCTGTCTCTCGGTCAAGCGCACTGCTTGACCTCAGTCACTCATCAACTCCTCCCCTAAATTCAACCAGCAATTGTTCCACTCGCCCTACCTGCTATCCTCCACACGTTGCACCCAGCCCTCCAGGCCTTACCATCTTCGACCCTATCCATCTACTCGGGCAAACGAACTATCGAAGCGCATCCCGCCTCCCAAACAGCAGATGACAGCACCACTTCCACCCACCCCGCATTATAACCAGCCAACCGTCCCTTGATCATCATCATCATCATCGTCATCGTCATCCTCCCCCATTTCGGGAAATTCCCTCCCTCCCAAGTCAAACTTTCAAACCCCTTAGCAACTCCCCACCCAATATCCATAACCCGCCCTCAAAACATCGATCTCCTCAACATCAAATCTCCCCCTCTCCCCTCCTCTCCTCGCCGTTCACGCTCTGACCAACTAAACAGAAGATCGTTATTTGCATCTCCAAACGGAAAAGATCAACACCCATACTACGTTCTCCACACTTGTAGAACATAGAAAATATCTGCAGATGTCAAGACGCGTTGTCTTCGCGCCAAGCGCGCGTGTCTGAAGATGTGGACCATACTGTAGCTCTATCCCCATGTCGTGTGAAGCAATCAATATCATATCATATCATTGTCATGCCAACCCATCCATCCATCCCGCTTCCTCCACGCTAAGATCTCATCTCATCACCATATCCGATCTCCCATACATCGTATCCCACTCCATCCCGTCCGCGTCCCCTACTTCCATCTATCTCATCACACTCCTCCATACACTAGCACCATAGGCACACCAAACACAAGCACCAACACCAACACCAACACCAACACCAATACGAACACCACCACCCCCCCATCAAATTTCGCCTCATCCCGAGATCTTCCTTCCCTCGTTCACAATCACGCCAACGCCCCTCTCCACTCACCAACCGAACACGATAAAATTGCGACCCACAGCCTGATTACTCAACCTCTGCACCTGCACCTGTCAGACCTTCTCCTCGGTATGCTACAGTATGGATCAAGTGTAGGTTAATCAAGTGAAGTGACTTGCATATCCTGTCAGATCGGACCAGAAAAAGGCAAAAATCATACAACTTAGTTTTCTAAAGTATGACAGATAGAAGCAGAATCCCAGCGTAGATCCATCTCGTGCTTTGAATAGAGTGATTTTTGGGCACAGTACCCCTAATTTTGTAGTTGGTTAGTCTTGGAATAGAAATGCTCCCGAGTTGGGGAAGGGAGGGTTTTTGGTTGGGTAGGTAGGTTGGACTGGGAAGAAGATACTGCAGCTTAGATGGATGATATTCATAAAGTGATTTTGTATGTACAGTATGTACAATTCGAGTATCCCATCCCATCCCACCTGTTCCCGTACCTACCCATCACCATCCCGCAAGCGCTATTCCCGCCTACCTCTCTCCTATAAATCCCTCCATGCATACCATACCCAAATCCATCCCTACCCCCAAAAAACCCAGCTAGCATCGAACCACATCGCAATTTCCCAATTACGATACATTAATTCTCCGACCAACCAATCACACGCAACCCTTCGCTTCGCGTGCTCCGAATGCGGTTTCGTTTCATGTTTAGTGAGGGCGTGGGCTTGGCGTTTGTGTACTTTAATTGAATTAGGACATGGTAAACGAATGGATAACTACGGAACTGGATACGAAAGTAGATGAAAAGATGGATAACTAGATGGAGGGAAAGGTAAGGGTAGAAAGCGAAAGAGAGAAGTCTGTGTGTTAATCTATCGAATACACTACGCAGCTGGAATCGTGAGTTTAGATGAAGAAGGGACGGGATGGGATATGTGCAGGGTAGGAAGAAAGAGTTAGGAAGAGAGGAAGAGGCTCAAGATCAGTTAGGGGGTACTGTAAAGGAAGGAAACGAAACGAAACAATGTTTGCAAGGTTAACTGATTGCTTTTTGCACAACGTCCCCCGTTTCGTTTGGACGTTATGTAGCTGTAGCTTGTAAGCAAAAAGCCTACTTGGCGAAACAAATGGTGCACAGAGCATCACACCGTACATAGAAACCCATTTCCACTGCTTGCATAGAAGGTTACACAGTCGTATATATGCGCCATGAGCATATACCATGCATACTGCATTCGTTCATGCAGGCGCGTTTCCATACCCTATGGCGTGCAGACTCGGCATGCATTGCTACGGAGAGAGGTACGGAGTTCGAGCTTGATATAAAAATCAGACGCAGTAGCACTCCGGACCGCAGCTCCAACGACTATCGAAATACAACGTGGGGGTTTCACCACCTCACGGCTCAATACATAACAATACTACCCCCAATATGTAGATAGAAGTACGATTTCATCATAGATCACCATGAAGCAACGTGTTCACTCAGTCACTCATTCAAGAAAGTATAGACACAATAATATAGCAGGAAGAAAAAATTCATTTCTCTTTCATTCGCGCAAAGAAATCTATGCGATCGATCCCACTATACTCTACTCCACGCAATGCAATGCCGTGTCGCGCAATCAATATGCTATCAAACACATAACATAGATATCCTATCCATCCTCTCTTCTCTCTCTTCTCCTCCTCAATTCCAACAACAGAAGGAAATAGTAAATAAATAAGAATTACACATTTTCCTTTTTATGTGTGGACGATACCACTCCACCCCCATCCGACCCCAACACCATAAAAAATCCATCCCAAAAAGGTTCGGTGCTAGCAAAGCAAACAATGCAATCGCAAATGAAGCGTAGGTATCTTCGCCGAAGTAGAAATCAAAGTAAAAAGTAAAATCCTCCCCAAAAACGCCCCCTCCCCCCCTTCCCAAGCCTTAACTTTGATAAGAAGGCAACCCCCATCCATATCCGGATTCGATCGTTGTGTTGTAGTCCGTAAAACGCCATGTGTAAATGTCCGCAAGAAAAAAAAAATCGATACAGTAATTGGTTGATGAAGGAGTGCAAGAAGCGGAGATGAGAAATCGACAAAGTGAATAAATAAAAACGAGTAAAATGAATGAGTACTGGTATATGTAAAAGTTGCGGTAGTAACACAGTTTCTCGCGTCGGAAGAAGATGATGTAAAAGAGGCGAGGATCCATGCTCGCTCGAGGAAAATATAGTTTTGGAGAAATGAAGAAATATTGATTTATTTCTTCATGCTCTTCCTCCGGCTTCCCATACCGAAGCCCATAAAGCCCATTCTAGGACTATTCAAACCAGGACTCTTTCCTGGTGGTGGCTCCTTGATGACGGTCCTCATGATATCCTCATATCTCATTGGTGCCTTTTCGTTCACAGCGGATTGTGTTTCCTTCATCATGGAAGCTCTATGGCTATCTTGATTCGCAAATATAGGTACAGTCGAAGATCTCTTCACATGGGAAAGTTTTGTGTCCTTCTCCGTGTATTCGTCGACAGTCAAAAGACTAGTTCTGCTGGCGTTGTTTACGACACCAGGTGTATATGCCAAATTCAGTTTTGGCATGCTAGGACGTTTCTTTGCGCCTCTTGTAAGGGTTCGCGTTAGACCTTGTAGACCTTCCATTATACTGTTGGGTGTTTTAGGGCGCTCGTGGTGTTCAGACTTTGGTCTGCGAGATGGGAATTCGGGTTCGAGTAAAATAGACTGGCGTTCTGGATATGGTGACGGAGATGGGAATGGATCTGAGGAGAGGAATGCATGGGATGGCGAGGGATTCGAGCCGGCAGATTCGGGTTGAAGATGGGTGTTGAGTTTTGAAGGGTTATGCGGCATGGTAGAGCTAGTAGTACTTATTTGTGAAAGTGCTGAGATGGACGATAGCGAAAGGCGGCGACTTGAAGTCCTCAATGGAGAGCTTCTTCTTGACGAGCTGGTAGTTCTTGGAGCCAATTCTGCGAGGTGCACAGAGTGTCGCATTTGAGGATCGTTAACGGGAGAGGTGTTTCTTGAAGTGGGGTTTGAGTGAGAAAGTGTTGGCGCAGGAATTTCTATGACTTTTGGTTTCGAGACAAGTATGAAGGAAACTACTCTGGCAGTATCTTGCCCAGATCCCCGAGATGGTGTGCGTGAAGTGGTGTATTCGGAAGCCGAGGCAGATTCGAAGTCGAGTAATGAGTCGGCACCGTCGTCGGAGAGGGAAGCATCTTCCTCGCTGGAAAGATATGATTCATGCGGATCTTCAGATTTTTCTTGTTCCAATTCCTTTTCAGCCGAAAACCCATCCATACCCTTCAATTCCGACATGACAGTGTTCAACATTGCCGAGCTTCTCATGCTGCTTCGTGGTGGTACTGCAGGCACATTCGCCTTCTTTTTAGGCCTTGGCCTGTTTAATATGGAACCCTCCATATCGCTGTCGAGGGCCGATTGGTCGTCGAATTCAAAACTATCGTAACTTGAAGCTTTCGAAGCTCTTGAAGATGGTCGTTCAACTGTCGAGTCCCTAGAGGGGAACATCTGCTTCATAAGAGGCATATTGGTGGTGTGTTGCGGAAAAATAAAATGGGACTGAGTGAATCAAGCAAATCACACGTCTGTATTTCTTCGGCACTGAATATCCTTCTTTTCCAAGGATATAAAGTGCTGAGGTGGGTCTTCTGTCCTTCGATGGGGGGAAGAAAAGAAGGAAAGATGAGACAGTTTTGGTAAGGGCCAATGTAGATCAAAGTTTGGTTCGTGAGATGATACCGGAGTCCCTGGAAATTTCTATATAATATAAAATTGTAAGGAGGGAAAAGGAGATTTGCCGTTGAGCGAAGAGGAGAAGATGAACATGAAGTATATCGGTCAATCTGTACATGCAGGTTAGATAACGCCATCTTATCATTAAAATTATGGTAGGAGAGGAAAGGCGCTTGGTTACGGTGAATAACCAGGTCGGCCATGATATTGAGAACGTACGTTGTTTCAAGTTGATATTCTTCGCAGGAGGCGAAACTCGACTTGGTAACGGTTGGCCGCGTGGGGAGGGGCCTCGTAGCCGACGTACTTAAAGTCCCTGCGTACGGACGTGGATGTTTGGTGAAGTAGCGTGAAGGGTGGAATGTGGAAAGCAAGTCGTGCGTGCGATAGAGAAAAAATATAGTTCGTATATATTGGGACTTGGATAGCTCTTTATTGTAGATGGGGCGGTAATATCGAACTTCGCAAATATGACCTTGTTGGCTTGGTGCGGCTGGTGAGAGTGGAGGTGGAGGTGGAAGGTATATGCTCCGAGATCTCTTGTGGATATAAATAGTGAAGAGGGAACTTTATGAAAGTTCTATGAAAGAGATAGATGAGTGTTGAAAGTTAAAAGTGCAAAGGAGGGTAAGAAGACTCGAAAGACTCGAAAAGAGAGATCGAATTTTTTAGCTCCAAGAATGGGATGGGTAGTAAGATCTTATAATTGGAGATGAGTCGTGGGTGGTGTGATGGTGGGTGGTGGGTGGTGGATGGTGGTGATGGAAGGAAGGGCTGGTGACAGGTGATGGCCGTAGTAGTTCTAGTAAAGGGTCGACAATGGATGAGCGGCAAGGGGACTACTACTCTTGTACTGATTCTAAGTATGGAGTGGAATAGTCGAATAGTCGAATAGTCGTAATAGTCAAATGGAATGCTACCACACTACTCGTAATGCTTCAGGAGGGATTAGGTAAGGTTGGATGATGAAAACGTGTGTGTGATATTCATTTGGGGGTTTGCTTTGGAACGAAGAGAGTGATGCAGCGTCACAGCACTTTAAGAAAAACAAGGTCTTAGGTCTTGACTCTGGCTGGCGGGAAGGAGACACTGGGAGCGTCCTGGGAAAAAAAACTGAAAAAGGGATGTTGTAAGAAAGCAAAAAGCGCCGATTGATTAACAAGATTGTGTAGCAGTTCATGCAAGATGATAAAAGCTGCGAGTACCGTCCGGAGTATATGAAGGCGTGTATACTCGATTTGGAACTGGCTCGAGAGAGGTAACCTGCATGGTGTGCCAGGGGCAGAAAAGTGCTAGTGTACAAAGTATTCCGTAATGTGCAAAGTATATCTACTTGCAAGTTGCAGGGGAGAGGTAGGGAAGCAGTGGGAAGAGGTAGGGGTTCGACGAGAGCACGGGAGATATTCTAATCCCAGCTCTGACCAGCTCTGACCAGCTCCTTTCGATCTTTCCTCTGAGCGAGCTTTAATTTAATAAGTTTGCTAAATACACCAGCCAATGGAATATCAGCAATAGATGATCTATTTCACATTTCTCCCTCGAGAAACATATGCCGTCAAACATCTCAGAATCCTATATCCTATGCTCATTGCTCACTGGAGGAGAGGAGGCTGTACACGAACTACATCCACCACATCCACCACATTTATGCCATGATGCTGGTAGTTGACTACCAGGGAAACAAACACACCTTGGCGGAATACTGAACACTTTGCTGAGTCTTTGCAACCAACCAACATCTCTGTTTCGGGTCACCGATTGTTATGCCGTTCACAGCTTTTTCACAGCTTTTTCACCCCTTCTCTCTCTGTCCTCGTCCCTGGTTCGAGGATTATGCGGGGTGTCCGAATACCCAGCATCTTCTCCCCCTCAAATGTTGTCGTGCAAAGGACGAATAGTTCCGTCTTTCCGTATTCCGAACTGCACGCACTGCAAACGCTAAGGTTACTTGCGTCAAGAAGTCAAGAGATCAAATAATAAGATTCCAGTCCCCTCGCATCGGCCCCATCGTGCCCAGCGTCACAATCGCTACCATCCCAAATTCCTCCGCCAACTGGCAGGGCAGAACAGAACAGGAGAAATTCTTAGCCCCTTCTGCCCTCAACGTCCCAAAAGCGACTTGTACCTGTACTTAATCCTGGAGAAATTGTGATTGGTGAATCTCACATTTTGTGAAGCTTCAGGCTGAGACGGGCGCATTTTCACACACACTACACCATCAGACGCCACCACATCCTCATACCAACCCCAGACACCACCCAAACACCACACATCACACACTCCATCCAGCACACTCCATTCACCGCTCGAAGCTCCGACTACCTATCATCAAGCTGCAGCATCTAGCTGGCTAGGCTATAACCACATGCTGAACAGGCTGTACGGTACGGCTCTTGGCTATTGCCTTCCACCACGCATCTCACTTCATACAGACCGTGAGGATTTTAGCCTTTCCGCCATATGCACGACAGAATTTCGCTGATCACGTTCGTATTCTCATTTCGCCCTCGCTGACTCCCTTATCGGAGGTTACACACATTCGTTCCTCTGAAGCAAATTCTTCAATCCTGAAGGAAGAGAAAACGGAACAGGCAGAGCAAGAGGAAGACTCGAGCATTACACAGAAACTGATCAGACAGTGTCGATCATCAATGTCCATCTCCCACGTCTATACGCTGCTCATCCCGTCAGATATCACATCCAGACAACGTGCATAGCAGGCACACGTCGAACTTCGTAGTGAAGCCCCAAAAAGCAAAATATATTACGATACGGTATCACCAGATTGCACCAAGTAAAACACCAGAAATCCAAATATTCCCCGACAATCTGGCGAAAGTAGAAACCGTTCCTGTCCGACCTTCTCAACGTCCAAAACGTGCTTTGTTTCCTTCCCCTCCATCTCACAATTTTTTTTTCTTTTCCTCTGCCCCTCCACCGAAATTTTACCTCAAACCCCATGCCCTCGACCTCTAACTTGGGCGAATTATCTGATTCAATCTTGATACGCCGTTTGCGTCCAAACCTTCTGCACTTTTTCTTATCATACATATTATCATATCAAATCAGATCCTAGAACCACACGATATTACTCCATGGTTCGTTCCTTTGCTTCCGTGCGCGCTCAAGGTTATTATTCCATTCATTCTTCGAGAACGAACCACAAGGCACGACGGTACAGGTGCACGAACTTTAAAAAAGAAATCCATTCATTCGGTCGGTATCGTCTGACCGTCGGGAGAAGCGCTTGCATTGTCCTATGAGCGTGGGAGGATGCATGGGATCTTTCTTCTAGAGTTACAGTGCTAGTTTCTAGCTCTGCTTCTAGTTGTAGTCTACCCCTGACTGGACCTTTCCTATACTTCGATACGGAACGGCAACGGTGAGAACCAGAGTGCGCGAAAAGTCGCGATTTGTATATTTTCAACGAGTGAGGACGCGCATAGGGTTTGTTGTCGCGATGAGCTTGCACCTTGACCCCTCCCTCCCCTTACCGACCGACTGTATATCCTCGCTCTACTCTAACTTAACAGCACGACACCGCTTCATTCGCCCGCGTTGTTACACCAATCATTCTTCGTAGATACATTTCTCCTTTTACTTCCTCAAACGGCGATATGCTGAAATTTCAAGACCTACCTACTCGGTAATCCAATCGTCTCTAACTTGTCCATCCACATCTTCGTTGTCGGCGCGCATTGTCTGACTGGCTGGCTGGCTCGCTGGCTGCTGTAGTCACACTACATCTACCTCGCTTTTTACTGCATCGTGTCGAAAATAACTACTGTCTACACCTTACTCATTCCCAAGGCTAATCGGCACTTGTTCCTTACTCCTCAGCCAGCCATGCAGGCCGCCAATCATAAGACCTGATGGATGATTAGATTAGATACAGTAGATGGTGGTTCAGCCGTCATTATGCATACTCTACGATCTTCCTCTAACTCATCCTCAACTCATCGGAGACTTTTTTCTTGTATTTTCTTGTATTTTCTTGTTGTAAGAAAATATTACACTTCAGCGCTCATCTCATCGTACATAAGAGTCCCATTAGCCTTGATTTCTTATCTTTTTTTTTAAGTGTCAGGTGTTAAAAGCAGGATTTTGTAAGGTAGAGGCGCTGTTCTGAGGATAAGATAGAAAAAGGTGGCTGTAGGGCTGGCGGGGCTGGGGCTGACGTCAAGGAGCATCACCAGAGAGATAATGGATATGGGAATTGCTTTACGAAGGGTTGAGGTGTCTATTCTGGTGAAAAGTCAATCGAGACTCGAGAGGTTGGATGATGAGATGGAAAAGTATAGATAGATACTTAGATACTTGAAATAGCTTCCAACTAACATAACCAACGACTAACATAGCATCACGCAGCATAACGCACTACGACGATCGATGAATCAGTGAACGAATCCTACCAATTCGTCGTATTCTGTGCCTCGAACCCTTATTTTTGGCCCAGAGAATATACGCTCCCTTACCTTACTTTACCCCTCCTTCTCTCCCTCCTGCCCAAGTACTTATCAAAAACCTAATCGGGATCAGTACCCCTCCTCTCCCTTCTTCCATCCATCCCTAACTCGATACACTGCATAAATATCAAAAATCCATATACTGCCGCTACAGCTGCCTAGCCCAATATAATCCAATCCCATACAAAGCACCTACTCACCACCCGAGCTTACCACCTACCCGAGCCTACCCCCAACCAACTCCTCCACACATACACACGTAAGCAGCCACCATCCTCTCACCCACATCCCGTACCGTGGATCTGGAACCTGGTGTGCATGTGAAGAGTAAGATCATGAGGATAAGTATAGATAGAGGAGCTGTGATATGTAGTGCAGGGCAGGAGTAGGAGTGGTAACTACTAACTTCTAAATATTGCCGTTCGAGTAGTTAACCTAACGGATAGTTATGTTATATAGGAATAGTAGTTGTTGTAGTTGATGGTGGTTTGGAATGTATTACCTACACCAGTAAGCATCCACAACGGAGAGATAGAGAGACAGAAAGAGTAATCGATTCCAGATTATTTTCTTTCCCGCTTTACTTCACTTGAATCTAGTATAGTCAGCACGTTCAGATCAGATGCTGAGGATTCTGTTTCATCTGGTGTTTAGATCAGACTGCGTTCCGTTGCAATCTAGTGATCGGACTTCTTTGATAGCTGATATCTTCAAACGGATGATGGGAATTCCGTGCTCATCCCGTTTGTCGATTGTTTCCCCTCTATCCCAACACCTCATTGTTGTATACAATCACAACCATCAACCATCAAGCATATCTCGCATACCCCTCCCCCTCTCCTTCCTCTCAGCAATCCTAGATGCAGATCATACCGGACAAACCCCAAATTTACTGACACCACCACACCACCACACCACCACCTCCTCCTCTCCATGCATCCCGCGTCCCGGCATCCGATCCCATCGCATCGCATCGCATCGCATACCTAAAAATAGCATCTGCATCTCCATTCTCACGCGCATACATATGGCTTTTCCATCCCCATTCCCATCCCCGCGCGCATAAAACATCACACATCTCTCTCCCATCCTATCCCATCCCGTGCATGCAAGCAAGTATAGATCCGCGACGATCAACCGAGCCGAAAGTCCAAGGAGAGAAGTGCAAGGACAGGTATAGGTATAAACTCAAGGAAAAGAAGGGAAGGATTGGATTCCCGAAGGATTTTCGTTTGTTTCTTTCTGGATGGCTGGCTTGCCGACTGGGGGGTGCAGCGACGTCATTTGTTTCTTACTGAACTTGAGTACTGGGCTTTGAGTGCTCGGTTTTTGGAGGGATGATGAATGATGAATGGACGGGTGGACAGACAGGTATGCAAAGAAAGATGCGTGGATGGATTTTGGGGTAAGGATGGATTGGGATCAAATGTAGCGATGTCATTCTTTGCTTGTTTGCTTGCTTGCTTGCTTGCTTGAAGATGGACGGATAGGTAGATAAGAGGGGATGGGATGGAAGGATTGCAGGAAGAATGGAAGATGGAAGGATGGACGGTGATGATGATGATGATGATGATGATCAGCATTAAAGTGTGGAATAGAGCACGTTCACTTGGTCTCAACGCACGCAGGAAGAGGATGTAGACACGACAAGAGGAAGAAGATGGATGGTGGAAGGAGGGAAAAGAGTGGGAGCAATGGGGAAAGATTGCTAGAAAGGCGGAAAAGAGAAGGAAAAGAAAGAAATAGACAGGTTTAGAGGTCTGAACAACGGTTGGTTTGGTGGCTCCTGCGTGTAGCTTGACACACATATACATATACGACATGTGCAACGAAAGTGTTAAATAACGACAAAGACAACGACGATGAAGGCAAACAAGGCATAAGGAAGCAAAGCAACGCGAAGTGAGCAATACGGATTATATTATATCTTGCTTCCTCTGGACAACTCCAACTCGAAATACATAACACACTCCTACTACACAGATATAATCAACAACATGCAAAGCTCTCTCCTTCTTGTGAATTATTCATATTTTCTTTGGCAGGCTGTTTTATCTGCCCATGCTATTCTCTTTTCATAGGCAATCATTACATATATCCCCACCCACCCCAGCCATATCATGCGTTAGTACCCATTCGTCATCCCAACCCCGCCCAACCGCCGGTTCGTCCATCCATACATGTGAACCCCACCCCCATCTATACCACCAAGACCAGGAGAAGGAAAAGGAAGAAGAAATTGCGACATCTCTTTTGGTTTGTAAAGGTCGCATGAAGCATTATACAGTGAAGAGAAAGATGTCTCTAAGAGGGCGAGTGTACTTCTAATTCTTGAGAAAAAAAAGGTGTGGACCGACTCGTTTCAGAAAGGCAACGAGTTTTCTATTGGTACCAAAGTATCAAGCGATGCGGTGGGCAAAATCCGGTCGTTGTCCCACAAATGCATTTATGCTTTGCGGGAGCGGGTAGCAGGGCGACCAGGGCTAGTAGCGGTGGTGGTCGCATGTCCATTTCCGAATGAACCTGCATTGATCTTCCCGTTGGTCAAGGTAGCGACATCTGGAAGCTGAGCATCTTTCAGGGATCGTGCAGCCTTGCGACCTGTTGGGCGCTTTCCGTCTTTCTTGTAGGTAGCGAAGTAGAAGGAGATAAAGAGGAGGAGGTAAGAGCTGAGAATGCCCATGCCTGCGAACGCTGCGAATTCTTCTCCGGCGCATTTACCAGCACTTGGAAGCGATGGGAAGTAAGTCGAGGCGAAGTAGGTGTAGGACGCAAAGTAGACGAAGCCTAGAAAGTAGAGTACATGTCAGCAAGCTGAAAAGCTAAATGAATTGTGGCTGGAGGAATTGGCAGCCTTACCAAGATCAATGACAAACTGGATGATTTGAAGACGGGTGATCCATTCCTTCCACCAGATGCGGATTCCGCGCGCACTCTGGAAGTAGTACCAGTACATGACAACGTGAACCATGAGGTTAAGAGTAATTGGAACCCATGATACCGAGGTCAAACCGATGAGTTGGGTGTAGCAGAGAAGAGCCGTGGCGCCGTGGTGGTAGCAATGAAGGAAAGCTGCGCAGATGAAAATTAGCATTGCCGCATATTGTGGCTTCATAGGAAAATGAGGGCATACTCAATGGCTTTTTCTTCAAGACAAGGAAGACGGTATCCAGTAATTCGAGGTATTTGGTGAGGTAGTTGAGCTATTCTTCGTTAGCCACACTTAATCTTTAGCCTTGCCGCAAGCTGAACCTACATAGTACAGAATAACCAAAGGAGATGTCCAGCCGCCTTTGACGTCGCAGATGGCATAGAAGAGACCATGATTGTAGACCGTAGGAACCAATTGCTCAATGAAGAGTGCCAATAAAATGGCGCTGATGGCTGTGAGGTAGAAGTTGTGGATCATAAAGAGACCATTCAGCTTGAACGCTGGACGGTTTCGCATCAACTCTCTTCCGCCGAATATTATAATGTAGTATGCAAGAATCGTCAAACCGCTCTCCTTCAACGTAGACATAGGCGTAACTCGTGGTTGGAAGTCAAAATCTTGGGGGTGATAGCCTTTGATGGCCGTGAAGGCCTTGTCGAAGACTGGCCATAAATGCACACCGAATGGTCTCTCAATTGATGGCAGAGGCAGCGCCTTCAGGTCAAATCCGCTCGAAGACATTCTGACAAAACCGCAACGCGTATGAAATCCGTCGGTCTCGAAGGTATCTGCGACGCAATCCGAATGGAGGAAGTTGTCGCGTGTCTCTTAACTTTCGGAATCAGAGGAATTTACAGTGCGCTGAGCAAACTATAAACAACAATCTCTTCGGGGCGGACTGAGGAATAGTCTACAATCCGCGATTGTCCCTTTCCGACAGAATCCAAAGCAATAAAGTAATAAGGAGGAACTCTGTGAAGGAGTGACGATGAAGAAAGAATCGAAAGGGGAGGAATTAATATCGTAGGGGAACTCAAGTGAGAAGAGATGAAGCACAAGAGTTGAGATGAGAGATTTAAGGGATTCCCGTCTTCAACAAAGTTGTCGAAGTTAGAAAGTAGAAGTAGGAAAAAAAAAGTTTCCCGTTTTCCCTTTTTGACGTGTTTGGCAGGAGTAAAAAAGAGCCAAGTGGCTTGAAGTCTAGTGTAGAAAGGGGTTCGGGAACGTGGCCCATCAATTACAGCATACATTACCGAGATTGGATCCTTGGGAGAAGAAGGTTGTACTGCTTTCTATTCGATCGGCATGTGAAATTCAATATCACCGACTTTTCCATTGCAGCGCAAGTGCTCACATGTGGATAACTTCAGGGACGCTCAGATTGCTCAATGAGTGCGAAATATACTACGGATGACTCTCTATCTACTGGAATCTGTAGGGCTTGAAGGCCACGGCTTCCCAGAGGGGGACCTGCCCAAGAGACCGACCATCGACAACCTACTTCCGTACTCGCTATGGACTTTACAGGACGTGAAATCTCCATTCTACCCTTCCTTGTACTGAAATTTGAGTCGCCGTTGAACCCGAGAAAGGAGCAAGGAACATGGATATGAGCACTGCTCGTGATTGGTCTACGTTAACCCCCGATGTCATACCATACACGTCAAAAGCAGCAGCCCATGGTGTTGCTGGCTTGTGGATGTCCCGAGGTCGAGTACAACAAATGTAATTTCGAGCATTTCGTATCAAGACAGGTATCGTGAACACCGCTCTCCAGAAAAGGCATTGGGCACTGTTGACGTCGCTGGCACGATCCACTGTTTCTTTCAATTGCAGATGCATCATTGGTTGGAACTTTCTATGTGATGGCTGTCATGCCCACCGCTCTTCTGTCTCCATTCTGTATTTTAGTGGTGTCCAGCAAACGGATATACGCGGGTTACCAGTGAGGAAAGATCGAACTCTGAACGAAGGAGATGAGAATGAAAGAAAGCGTCCAGCGTCTTACTCTTTGAGAAAGCTGGCCTCAGTGCGATAATCTGTGGGAGGATGAGTATTCACGAATGAATGCCAATGGACATCGCTGGTCACATTATCAAAACAGCGTAGATAGGAGGCAGTATCTGACGATGTAGATATCTCATCTTGGGATATTTCGAAGCTAAAGCCTCGACTGAAAATAACCACCGTAGCGCGTAGGGCTCAACGCGCTCAGCTGAATTCGAATTCGAGAGCGAGCCTTTAAAGTAGGAGAGCTGTTCGTGGTCCGCCCTCACTATAACCTTCGAGAAGATGATGTCCCCAGTCCTGTGCGGCTGCATCATTACGAAAGGCTGGTGACGCGTTGACTTTCAATTGCACCTCTCCGTGCCAGGTGCGTGCTCAAACTGATGTTAAGTCTGATAGAATCCAGTGCCAGGAGTCAGAGATTCCTCCAACCTATTAATTCCACGCGAGTAAGACCTTGTCTTCTCTGTGACTGTTGAACAAATCTTTTCCGCACGAGGTGGGACGCCGACTTGATGTACGTTTGGAAGGCAGCAGCACTGGAGGCAGTTGATACTATTTGACCTCCGAGCGCTGTCGCATTCAATTAAGGGAAACGGCCGCTTATGTTGCCGATGAAAGTGGATATGACATACCTCGAATGATAATTCCGTGAAAATGAGGTGACCCAAACTCATTTATCATTACTTCGAGTGGGCGATGACTAAGCTACTAACCAATCACAGTCCCCGCCGCATCGATTCGGAGCTTGAATTGTCGAAACTTCCAATTTGAACATCGACCGCAGAAATTCCTCGAAACACTCAAAACCACCTCCCAACAAACGCTTTCCTAATGTCGTCAACTTCGATTCTGCGTATCGCGTCGCGCGCGCAGTCATCCGCCCTTTTCCGATCCAATGGCTTGCGCAGTCTTACCCCTCGCACTTCCTCTGCTGCACTCTACGCTGTACCAGCAATGATTGCTACCTCCGGATCTGCCAGCAACTTTAGCACCACTAGCCGCGCCCAATCTGCTCAAGCTGTCGATAAGGATGGGCAGGAAGCTGCTCACCACGAGGAGAGCTTTGAAGAGTTTACTGCTAGGTACGTTACTCTTCCATTGAGGCTGCATATCACTCCATTCGAGCATGTCCTCGCACAACCGGAGCAAACCAATAAAAAAACATGAATTTCTAAGGTGCCCGGACATGATATAGATACGAGAAGGAGTTCGATCAGGTTCAAGATGTTTTCGAGCTTCAGGTATGTTTTACTTCCATTAACTCGTCATACCCCACGTTTCTCTTGCGCGTGCCCGCAGATTGCTGATTATCGTATGATGTTACTGCAGCGAAATCTAAACAACGCCTTTGCATACGATCTGGTACCTTCACCATCTGTACTCACTGCAGCCTTAAGAGCTGCCAGAAGAGTCAACGACTTCCCTACAGCTGTGCGCATATTCGAGGGTACGTATAGCTCATTTACGTTTACAAGCGGGGTTGGATATGCAGGCTAGATTTTGGCGGGGCCAATGGCTGATAACATGATCAAATAGGAATCAAGGCAAAGGTCGAGAACCGCGGTCAGTACGACCAATACTTGGAGGAGCTCAAGCCACTCAGAGAAGAATTGGGTGTCAGTCTCAAGGAGGACCTCTACCCGGAGGAGGCCAAATAGATGACAATGGTGACGACTAGGAGGATTATTGTAGATGAGGGAAAATGAGATACTGGGATAGATGAACGGAGCGTTTTGCTGGCTCTGAATTACGACGTTTCTTATCTGTACAGGTGTATCAAGATCAAAATCGACCCGCCAATTTGGAAAGTTGACATACAGTCACCATTCATGTCTCAGTGAAAACAGTGTGATACTTCAAAGGTAGATCGACAGGCGCTTCTACATCCCAAGAGCCTTACGGTCAAGCTCTCCGGACAGATGCTCGTCTAAAAGACGAGAGTGTTAACTTAGATACATGCCTACCTATTCACTTCATGGCTAGGTTCTCACGTCGTCATTGAAACAGACTCTCACTTCTCAGTTGGGTAGCAAGGTTCGCACCGATTATCTACACGGCTGCCATGCTTGTTGTAAAATCTTGACCTTCTTCACTTCTTCACTTCTTCACTAGCATCGTATTCACCTTAATATATACTTTCGTCTCCGGAAGTTGCTACTGTCTAGTATCTTCCTTTCTCAAAACCATCGTCTGATAGTCATTGTTGGCAATTCACTATATCCTTAATACGAGGAAAATCCACACTTCCGATCTTGCAATCATTTTTACTTAATAAAAGCAACAAACTTTGGGTATTCGATCCCATATGCCACTCTCTCTTCGAAACTCCAATATTAGCCGTTACTCTTGCGCCGGCAACACGACTTCACCTCTCAACTACTTTGCATTCTCCAAGAACAGTAGGAACAAACCTCTGATTATCACACACCGCCTGCTTTGTGACAAAGCTGGAAGCAAATATACCAATTTTCCACAAGTTCATGCTCAGAAGGCCAATATATACCACACCGAGTAGTAACGACCCGCCGGCCGTCCCAGATTGTATCGCAACACTGTGATCCTACTTTGCGCCATCTTGGTAAGGACAAAAGTGCTTTCATCACTGAGCATATACATTAAGAAGCTTGAGAGGATGATCCGACATCTCTTGACATCATAAAAGCATCTATCAAGAACTGTAGGAATGGCTCCTGAATATCCTGCGGCGCCAGCCAATACGCCTCCATCATGTCAAAGCAAAAACAGAAAGACGCGCCATGAAGATCTCAGAGGTCCATTCTCAGATTCTAAAGTAGCCGCAAAGGGAAGAGAAGAGCTGCAATTTATGATTCGAGAATTATTATCGCCCCAGCCTGAGAGCATTGACGTCGATAGCGTCAACAGGTTTGACAAGGCTGAGCCGCGGAAGTCAGGACAAGGGAAAGGAGCCACTCAGAAGCGAGCGTACAACACTGATCAAGATCTTGACCGTTATCATCAATTGCACGACAAGTTTCTCTCCAACTATGACAGAAAGCGAGGCATCCAACCCAACCGGTATGCGCGAGCTAGCAGTGAAGGCCCTAAAGGTTTTCGGCAGGTATTGATCTTGTCCGATGACGACTGCGCCAGCCCTGGGACCATGACGAGCAATTCGGTCGACGGGGATAACCACTCTCAAGATACAACCAAAAACCACATTTCCGAGGTAGATGAAGCGCCTGCTAAAGAGTTTTCATCACTTCGAGGATTTGATGACCCCTTTATTGCGATTGAGGTAAGTCCGAGTATATTCAGGCTCCGGTCATTCTTTGATAGCCCCTGTTTCAAGGGCAGAGGCTGTCGTTCAAGAGGCGGCAGGCCCCGCCGCTTTAGATATCGCTAACCCAACTGCTCCAGAACCTCAAGAAAGATTCGCTGCACACGAGGGGCACACCAAAGAAGCCGGCTAATGACCAGAACACCAAGCGACATATCAGCGAGATAGATGAATCTAAAAAGAAAAAGTTTGTACTCCTATATGGTCTTTAACATGCTAGAGCTAACATTCATCTGCTACAGAGAAGAGATCGGCGCGTCAACCTCGGAGCATGCACGCGATCAAGAACCTTTCTGCGCAAACGAGGAACCGACGAAGAGCAAGCCACGTTGGTATGGAATAGCTACGGGATTCCCACAATTGCCCAGAGACTGACCGTGGTGCTGCAGGGACTATGCGCTACGTTACAACACGAATACTATAATTTCTACATCGTATGGAATCTGCAATCTCTATCTCCGATATCTTCGAGTCTATAGATTGAGTGGCTAACAGAAGATGTTGCAGTGCCCTACCACCTTCGCCGGCGCCCCACAAGCCTCAATCAGTTATGGTGCGCAAATGTTTCTGGTCTTGTGGATCTTCTAGCTAATGTGAAAAAGGGCAAGGTGGTAGGAGTTGGAGCTCCGCAACCCAGGAACACTCTAGACAAGAAAAGCGCTGTGCCAAGCACGAGAATCAACCTCCACGAGGGATATCCGAATTTTGAGAGCTCCAATAAGAGGCGCAAGCTCGAACACCAATCAACAGTCAATGGCAGCTCGGGGAGGCCTATCGACTTGGACGAGCAAGACGCAGGATCCGATCGACTGGCAGTCGAGCAAACCTCCGTACGAGCTGATCCTCATACGAGGTCTCGCGCAGGGTCTGACATACTCTCAGGTATGTCTCCTGCAACAAGCAGATCTTTCGTCCAACATATCGACAATCATGGCATTGCGCCGTCAACAAAGTCAAGAAATACCAGACGTAAATATCTTAAACAAATTAACAGCTCATCAGGAAGCCGGCTAGATCAAGTTCCCATACTAGTTCATGGGTCCCCACGACAGCATACGAATAATCATAGTCTTTACGGGCGCCCTATCTTGCATAGCATTGAACACCATGACTCGAATGCGCCGGATGAGTTGAATGATTCCAACATACTGCCCACAACAAGCGTCGAGGTTCGTATTCCTCACAATGGAACAGCACCCCCCAAAAAACCTGCACGCCAAGCACCGACGACCACTGCAAATGGGCATCAAACCTCTCGGTACTTCCCAGTACATCATGCAGCTCAGATATCATCTAAAAAATTAGCTAGCGTGATGAAACGACAACCACTTGATGAATTAGAACTCAGTAACGATGAGGATGAATTGTCTCAGGGCAATCCATCTGTGACTAAAATGCAGCAACCAACGAGGAAACCATTTGGTAGGAAGCAGGAATTCGATGATGGATCGAGCATAGAGACTAGAGGGGACATTATCCGGACGGATTTTGGCAACCGCGGGACTGGGGACCAGAAAAAACGCCAGAATGACAGGACCGAGGGTATGAAAAGCTACAAGCTCGTGAGCATATTTTCAAATGGACAATACTGGGTTCGACCGGAAGATCCCGAAAAGTTCGCATTGCTTCAAGATGTATCCACGGGAGATTTGACACTATTTCGCGATCAAGTCGCCATTGATGGATTTATTATCAAGTCAAAGTCGATCAACAAACTTACGCGAGCTGAGGAGTCCGAGAAAATAATCATTGACAAATCCATCATCGACAACTCCATTGTACGAGGGCCCAAGATTTATATAGAGCTTGACACGGAAGAGGCGTCTTCGAGCCTCAGCAATATCCTGCAAAGGGCAGTTGGAAGCACGTCGATCCAATTCCTCAATTTAGAGGCGGCACAAATGGATAAAATAGTGGCTAATGTGCGGAGCAAAGTTCAAAAGCACATCGAAGAAGCGGCTCAGTCCACGAAGCATCAAGAAGAGGTGCCTGAAGATGTTGAACTGATGTTATTGAACCAGGGGAGACGAGGCAGGTCTCGGAAGTTGGAAAATGAAGGAGAAGCCGACTTCCAAAGGCAGTCGAAGAAATTGAAGATCCGGGATGCAATGAAAACAGATCACAACTCCGATCCCCTGGAAGACGACGATGTACAAGTGCAGCGAACTTCCGTGTCAATTCCCCCTGTGAACTTTTATGGACGCGGAGAAGTTGGTGGCAAAACCCGAGCATTGCGTAGTGCGGACAAGCCTAAGATATCCCGGGAACTACCAAAGCCAAGAACTCCAAGCCCGGAGCGCTGGACACGCACACATCCAGGTTGGGACAAGAATTGGCTGAAATCGATCATCTATCCAGCTACCGGAAAAAAGACAGCAACAGTGGATAAACAAGATATTGAAAGACTTGATGAGGGAGAATTCCTCAACGATAATCTCATCATGTTCTATCTATATTGGTTGGAGCAACATAATTCCCATCTGGCCAGTCGAGTTTATGTCCACAACACTTTCTTTTACGCAAGCTTGACCAATACTGCGAAGGGTAACAGAGGCATTAATTACGAAGCCGTTCAGAGATGGACCGCTAAAGTCGATCTTCCTTCTTATGACTACATCATCGTTCCTGTCAATGAACATACGCATTGGTATGTAGCCATTATCTGCAACGCTTCAAGACTCCTCGAGCCCGAGGCAAAGTCACCTCCGCAATCTTTAGAGGAATCTGCAACTATTATTAAGGAACGAACAGCGATCCAGAGTGAACAAAATCTAATCTCACCGTCTCCAAAACCTGCCGTTCTAAATGTCGACAACGATGTTGGCGGGGGTATCAGCCAATTGTCGCTACAAGAGACTGGGTCGGCTGCGGGGATGGATGAGCAAAAAAACGAAGAAAATCCACCTACTGACACTTTGCCTCTCAATCACGGACTGCCAGCCGAAGTTATTGAGGTGGAATCTAGGAATGGTACCGATATCTCTGAAGTATCACCAGCTACCAATTCGCGTCCACACTCCTCGGGCGGAGATCTGAAAACACCTGTAACGAAAGGACGACGGAAAGTCTCTCATCCGCCTCGTGTGTACGACCCCAAAGAACCTAGAATCATCACCTTTGATTCCCTGGGTATGGCACACAGTGCAACATGTCGCAATTTAAGAGATTACATAGTCAGAGAGATCGACACGAGAACGGGCGTGTCCGTTACTCCTCCAAAATTTCTGGGAATGACTGCAAAAAATATCGCCACGCAAAACAACTACTGTGATTGTGGTGTTTTCCTCCTTGGTTACATGGAAGAATTCTTTGCGCGTCCGGATGCCTTCATTGAAGATATTATGCAGAGCAAGTATGACAATAAGGGTTACAACACCGATCCTTCAAAGCTACGTGCTAAAATTCGAGATATTGTTTTTGATCTCCAGGATGAGGTTCGGAAGACCGAAGAACCTCGCAAGTCAAAACAGGTGAAAGTCAAAGCAAAGAAAGATCCAACTAAGGACAAGACTCTGGTCGAGCCTTCAGTATCTCAATCTGTCTCAAATCTTCCATCTAAAAGTACTCGAACCTCTCCAGCCGTCGAGCTACCGAACAACGAGAAGGCTCCAATATCCTCGGCACAGAGTTTAGCCCCTCCATCACCGGCGCCGCAGGCTCCCAAAGACTTGCCGGAAGTCATCAATCTGGATGATAGTCAGGATCAAGTGGGACATGAACATAATGATTCGATCTCCACCGTCGTTCAGCCTCCATCGTCAGTACCAATTGAAGACCCACTTCCAAAGCAACATGTCTCGTCTAAAGCAACTTCGCCTGCGCCGGTGGTCAGGAGACATCGCCCTATGAGATCATTTGGAAAGCTCGAAATTCCCGATTCACAGGAAGAAAGGGCTGCAGACAATCAGGGCGACGATGGGCACGCAAATGAATCTCAGAACTCGCAGGTAGTTTCCCTGGCCACGCGCACAGCAGATCTGAATCAACAACCAGCTGTTGATATTGCTAATAATGGCACGGAGACAAAAACGCCTACGACTACAAAGAGCCTCTTAAGTGGGCTCTCCAGTATTGCTAGAACTCTAAATCCTTTCGCCAGAAATATAGTTATTGAAAACACTGCCCCAGAAGAAGGTCCAGACAGATACTCTTCTGCCCGTGATAGAGATCAGAGACCAGCTATCCCTCCTGAAAAGACCGATGTACGCTTCGAGACTCGGGAATCACATTATCCGGATGCTTCTCGTTCAAACAGAGGAGTATCTCCACCCAGAGACGCATGGCGATCGGCGTCTCAGCTGAAAAGTCCGAGCCCGATGTCTGACGATGCCGATTATGTAAGAAAACACACTTCTAATGCTGACGAGGAAGTTGAGCTTGTACTGGAGGCCAAGGCTATTCCTCGCAAGGCTGCATCGGCAAATCCCGTAGATTTGACAGAAGATGATGAGCCTGATGTGATGCTTCTTGATACGAACTTTCCTGATGTCCCACTTTTACCAAACTCATCCCCTGTGTCATCTAAGGGCAAGCAACCTCGTGCACATAGCGAATCTGCAGTTGCAAACTACAAAAGAAAGCGAACTCCTGCTCAGCGCGAGAGAATTCATGATCAAGCCTCTGTGGATTTGACTTCTCCCCGCAAGGAGCGTTCTTCGAAAGACATCCCTAACCACCAGGGGTATCCGATGACCAACCAATTTAAGAGCAGAGACGCTGTAGAAGAGGCGATGATCAGGAGACAGGGACGGGGACATTAATGCACACATATCTCTCAGTTATACATACCAGCATTGCGCTAGTCGGCGTTCTCACCCAGGGGACAAAACTCATTTCAAAGTCCTCACACTTTACGCATATTTCCTAGTTTCAGTTTGGCGTCGGCGTTCCACTACATTACAAATACCCAAGGATCTTTCTCGCGCAAGAATCATGAGAGATAGGTTCTTCTCGTGAGCGAACCATTTGCTCGTTGCAGGAAGCTCATCGCATCGGCCATCGATGGATAAGATAAGATGGCGTTTTACAAAGGGCGCAAAAGGAATGGGATATTCTTTTGCTCATGGAAGGTTGATTTAAAGAGAGATGAGACGGGATGGAATGGGAGGGGATGGATGGACAAAAGTGGGCGTACATGAATGATAATTGATAGATGGATGGATGGCTGGATGGACGAAGCAGTGACTTCGGCTGTGATGGGGATGAAAACACATACATGAGCCGAAGGAAGACGCGTAGATAGCTAGAGTGAGCTTGTGAATAGATTCGTTTGCAAAATATAATTTTATCACAGGTCTTTGATCTCGTGTTTGTGGTTCCATGATATATTGTTGTGTATATTGCTTGCTGTGGATGTTGGATGGCGGAGCTCTTGCAATGCCTTATCTATTCTACCGATTACCCTCCTCCGCCGTTTTCCAAGCCTGGGTCATTCGTGCTATGGTAAGAATACGAGCTCATCCAAAAAATCACCGCCCACTCATTCCTGATAAACTGATGAAGTTACATATCTAGAAATCGATAGTCTGTGAGATATGCAACATTTCGCATTCCTGTGTTCGATTGGGAAAGGACTGGATTGTTGAACTGATAAATTGGAGTTCTAGAATGAGGGAGAATGAGAGCCATGTTTGGTGAAAGTTTGGTAGGGAGATTGGTCTGGGCATTTGCTCGGGTAGGTAGGATTGTATGGAACCAGCGAGTTCGATGAGTTGTAAATGTTTGGTTGATTATTCAATAGTTTGTGAAGATATGCAACCTTCTTATTTCTGTTCTTGAATGCGGAAAAGGCTGAATTGATGAACTGATAAAAGTTAGTAAGAAGATATACACGAGGAAGGATTTGGTCGGTACAGCGGCTCGGGCGTGTATGAATGCATGAACCAGCGAGTCCTCTCAACTGCAAATGTTTGGTTGGTAATTCAATAGTTTCTGGAGATATGCAATATTTACATTCTCTGGTCCTAATCCGGATAATGCTGGATCTGGTGAACTGATAAACGCACTGTTTGTGGTAAGCGCCGGCGAGGATGAAGTCTGGTTCGGGAGCCGCGTGAATTCGTAAAGCCGTGGAATGGGCGAACTTCTTATTCAATAGTTTATGAAGATATGCAACATTTAGATGCTGCTGTTTGATGGATTGAACGGATGGGCAGAGAATCGAGGAGTATAATAAATGGGTGCGGTAAGGTAAGAGGGGAGATGAGTGAAAGGATGAATTTTGATGGCGCGACGGCGATGTGTGATTTGGAGAGGGATGAATTGCGAGGGGGAAGCACAGGAAAAGGAAGAGTATGGGCGACCTGACGTTTATTCAATCATCTTGCAAGACACAAAAGCCCCAAATCTTGGTCCCCAAAAGCAAAATTTCAGATCATTGCAAATATATTCATCTTCCAACGCGCTTGTCTGCTACCGTATGCAACTACCATATGCTATGCACCTGCACGACCCACTACCTCTCTTCCCAGCAAGGAGCCTGCCTATTCTGTCCTAGCAGGACAACCGGAAGCATCGCCATCCATGCATCATCATCTGTCGTACGACATAGCAGCATATCCATCTATCTCCCCATCAACAAAGCAAAAAACTGACCCGTCCACACCTCCATGATCCCTATAAACGCCATATGCAACCACTCTCGTATTTTCAAAATCAAAACCAGATCTATCCACTCCATCGTCCTCCCTTCGCATCAGCAGAATACTCTATACACAGACCTAACAGACTCCATTATCCATCCCTCACGTCCCAACCTACTGCAAATGCGCCCCAAATCTCCCCGCCCCCAGCTCCCCACCAAAAACTCCCATCCCCGGCGCCGGACTCCCCCCTCTACTCGACGGCCCCATACTGCCTAGAACCCTTGGTCTCGGACTCATATTCTGCATGCCCATGCGTGGACTCCTGGGCACCGAGGTCCCCCTCGTAGTTCTCCGCCCATTAAGAAGCGCTTCCAGCTTCTCATTAGTTTTCTCATGCATTCTATCTTTCTCCGCCATTTCTCTCCTCATCTCATCAATCTGCTCAGTTAGTTGCTGGAGCATGGAATCGTGGTTGAGTTTCTGGATTTGGAGACGATTTGACGATGCGACGGATCGCAGGGATTCCACTTCTGCTTGACTGGAGCTAAGTGCGTTGCGTAGCTCGAGGACTTCGGAGGAACTCTGCTGGTACATGTTTGTAGCGTATTCGAGCTGCTTTTCTATGCTTGTGCGTGATTTCTTCATACGCTCGATTTCTGCTTGACCGGCAGCTATTTCATTCTTTGCCGCTTGAAGCTCTTTGACGTCGGGATTGGAAGAGTTTGCGAGTGCTTCGCGCGAAGCAGCAAGTTCGGCTTTCAGCTTAGCATTTTCCTCTCGGAGTTTACTGGTTACCTCGGTTTGTCGTTCTGACTTCTTGTTGTGATCTTCCTCGCGTTTTGCTAGATCGTCTCTTTCGCGCTTGAATTTTGCTACCTCGCTCAAAACTCGTTGATATTGTGGCTGGATTCGTTTCAAGCTGGTCTCGTAATCCTTGCATCGGAGCTCCAAGTTTCTGATATGTTCTTGGAAGCCGGTAGCTGTCATGTTCAACATCGGGTCATTGGGTTGCCTTGTGGGTGTAATCCGTTGACGTTTCATCGAGGTTTCCTGTTCCTGGACATCAAAATTCTCCAATCATGTTAGTAAAGTAGCTTTATAGTAATTACCATGAGGACTTACAGATGGCCGTTTGAAGCCAGTTTTTGCCTCTTCTAGGGGTGAGAAAAACGGTCCTGCACTTGGTTCGCTCGAAAGTATATTTCGTCCGTCTTGAAGTAGTCCGAGAGGGATATCAGGCATTGGCATCAATGGCCAAATAGCATCTGGAGAATCGTTGACTACATATTCTGCTGCTCCTTTTGCCGCCTGCTCAGGATTTGGATAGATGGACATATCTAGTTTGCCCACTGCTTTCCTAGTTTGAGCAACATATTCCACCAAACGCTCTTTGCGCTCTGTAGAATCCAATGTCGTAGGAATACACAGCTCCAAATGTTCAATGGAATTTGTTGTTACTAGCGATAGGAGCGGCGCGCGTTTCGTTGGATTTCGAGGATTATACGGTAAGAGGTGATGGTATTCCTCTTCTCCTTGTGACGATGAATCAAAAGCTACCACAACCGAAGCCGGAGCTACAAGGGAATCCCGAGGATCAATCCAAGTAGGAAGTAAAGTTACCTGCATCAGATCCTTAGATACGTTGGAATTCCCTGGTACATCAGGGCGGTCATAGCTGTAATTCTGGGACCGAAATAGCGCTTCGAGTATTGGCAGAATTGGGTCTCGTGCAAATATAACCACATGGGACTTCGACGTTCGAAGAGCATCTAAGAACTGCCGTATAAAGAGGAACTTGGTACTGATAGTCACAGCATACCTCGCCTGTGCAACGTCATCCAGATCTTGAGTAGAAGATTCTTCAACAACCAAGTCCTGATGATCGCACAGTAGTTTCAACTCTTCGAGCATCGTATCCATCGTAGAGATCACATCCGGGTCAGGAGGAGAATTACGAAGGAACTTGACTATCTGTTCTTTCATGTTTTTAATTGTTGTGTCATAAACATCGCGCACGGGACCCATCATTGGGAGTGGGATGATGAACTCGTTCCGCCCCAGTTGTCGTACCGTCAAATAATCCGGAGTCGAACTAGGCCGTGGTTCAATTGAGACTCTCGGTAGAGACATACTCTGTGATCTCGCCATGTCATGGGCGTGATCACGTAGAGGTAACAGCCGGTCCGTATGAGCCGAGGATGGTTCTATTCGTGAAGGAACAGAGGATGGCGACCTTGAGCTAGTAGCACGGGAAACTGACGCGATCCTCTCCATGTTGACAGGGATAGGAGATGGTCCAGGTAGCAATGGGTTGCTGCTAGACCAGGTAGCTTCTGTGATGTCCTCTGAACTTACTATTTCCTGGACCTGGGGCTGCGCTCCACCAAAGCTTTCTTCCGGTTCTATACTGGCAACGATTGAAGATGAGTTTTTCTGGGCTATTTCAATGGCTGCAGGTCGATGATCTTGTATTGATTCTGAATGTGTAGATTGTGAACTTTGAGTCTTGTAAACTTGTACAGGTGGTTCCGAGAATGAATGCTGTGATGATGGGCGCTCAAGGAGAAGCTCTTGGGTGCGTGGAATGGATAATTGAGAAACTAATTGGGCACCTTGCCAAGCGCCTTCTGAGCTTGAGTTAATATTTGTACCTACAGGTTCAGATTGAGAGCGCTGCGAATCGGTCGGGATTTCTGATTGTGACTTTCTTATAGGCAACGAGGAAGTGACCGTTGGGTCCTTGTTCAGAGTGTTGACAGTGTCAGATCTACATTATTTGGTAAGCTTCAAAAAAGTTGTTCGGAAGATGAGCTTGTATTTACCTTGTCGTCACAGGACCAGAGGAATCTTGATGGCCTTCCTCGGCAAAAGAGTCCGGTATCTCTAATGAAGCTGGTGGGTGCAACGGGCCTGGACTGTGCGATTGAGCTGGTATGGAGGAAGAAGGCGGGATAGTTGGCTGAGAGGTTTGTTCTGGGATGAGGGAGAGCTCTGACGCTGGTTGTCTTTGTTGCTCTCTGCTACTCGTCGTTGTATGCTTGACGTTTTCGCGTGTTAGGAGCTTAGAAACACGTGAGGCCACTGACACCGGAGCCGAGGTAAGGTTGATTGGAGATTTTGAATTATTTGATACACTACCAAGACTTGATGGGTTGTCTTCGTCTATGAGTTGATGGGCACTTTGACCGACATTGGCGTGCTGTTCTTGAGATGATAATTCAGAACATGATGCGGCTTCGGTTGTCGAAGTTGTTGTGGCTGGTGCCTCACTAGTTCTACGGGAACCCTTGATCGGATCTCGGTCCGAACGCTCGGTTTGCGCCTGATCGGTACGGGCTGGACTGGAAATCGCTGCACGACTATTACCTGAAGAAATCAATAGGGCAGAAGGCTCATAAGATGCAGAGCCAGAGAGATATTGGGAATCAGGAACGATGTCTTCGTCCCAAATGTAAGGCTTTCTGATACGTGGCGCGGCAGCCTTTTGAGGCTTTGGCTGATGGGATAACTGAGAAGACTGTGACAACGGGTGACAGGAATCAGACAACTGGGATGATCGCACCGGTATGTACTCGTCCGGATTGAAGTCCTTTCTGATGGGTATCAAAACACTAACATTACCATAGATCCCGGAATCTTCGTCCTCGTATGAGTCTTTAATCTCCTCAACTCTGAGTTCGCCGTTGTCGTCGTGATGTTCTCTTGTCTCGGGGGGGCTACTTAATTGTTCATTATCCTCTGCCCTATACTTCTCTATCCCTTGTGTTGCTTTTTCACCTCTCAGTTGGACAGGTAGCCGTCGCCTTGCCGGGAGGATAGGCTCGCTGTCTTCCTCCGATATACTGGGTGTAGATGACCTCAAATTTTGATCTTGTCGTGCGAGCTTCTTTTCTTCCCATTCCGCAATGGCAGCATCCGTGACGTTCTCATAGGGTTCCTGTGCACATTCCAAAATCAGCGTAAGTTCACCGTCGGATCGTGGTCGAAGTATACCCAGGTCGGTTCGTAGGTCTCGCCCGTTAGAGGATTGTTTTCCCAGTCTATCAGGAATTGTGTGCGTATGCCTTCTTTCCGTTCGCCTATGATCTCCCTCACAGAATAGTAGACTTCGGCGTCGTGCGCAGATCTCTTCTTTCTCCTCGTCTTCTTTCTGCGAGATTGCGTTAAACGCGGGGATGGTGTGAGCGGCGATAGTGCGCGAGACTTGCGCTTCAGAGTTCTTGATCTCGAGGGCTGTCGCGCACTGGTGCTAGATTCTGCTGCGCAATCACTGTTGCACCGGTCCATTAGGTCTGTCCTGGCGAGGGTTGGAGAGTTGCGATTCCATGGTCAGTTAAAGCTTGTGAATTCTGGAGGGAGAGAGTAGGCAGACAGGTAGGGCTGAAGGTAAAAGTCAAATTGCAAACTCCAAACGGAAAGAGCGACCATCAAACGGTGAATATTGGTTAAGAATCTGAAATTTCTCACTTTCTATTGGTTCAATGGTGGAGGACGTTTGCTACCAAGTCGGTAAATAGGTAGGGTCCCGGCCGTACCGTACTGTAGGCACGGAACGCCTAAACTGTTGTTCCGATAACCCTATGGTGGTTCTCGAAATTGAATTGTGTAAGGTTGACGCAGGTACCGTTGTACCGACGATAACGTACCAACTCAGTATAACAATTGAATTCAATTCGGGATGGTGAATCAGTGCAGACATTGAACGAGGCTACGCGATGGTTATTGATTTCTGTCCATCTTTACTCGACCTGAACGCCCGTTTCGGACCCCATTTACGAAGTGGGTTTTCATATCTTGCTGCTCTGGACAAGCCAGTAAGCAAATCAAATGATAGATCACCGGCATTCTAATACCATATTTACGTCTGGCTCAGCGTCCTTGAGAGCTCCTAGAACATCATGCATTCATCGTATCTAATCTGCGTAGGTCTGTCGCAGACTGGCAACGAACCTGCCAACTGAGACCTCACTCCGCACTTTCTGCAGGAACATAGAACTACGAAGCGTGGATATGTTGAAGATTGTCTCCACCAAAGCGACAGCTACAGGATAGTGTTGAACCAGAGGGTCTCATTGCTACACCTAATCTTCGTCGAAAACTATTCCACGGTCAACAGAGAATATCTTCTATCTGTCGACGGTGCTCATAGCTTAAATGATGCTTGCCATTCTTTCAACACCCAGAATCTATTGCGTGCGGCGACTAAGAGCAGAGAGAGACTCGGTCAAGAGCGCTCTATCTACTGAGTTTGCAAACTGCGAGATTGAGAGAACTCTCACTTCTCATTCTAGCTATATTGGATTTAGAACCTCTCAGAATATCCGCATTTACGATTTGTTGTGAGCAAGAAATCCACATCATGCAGTGTTGATGCAGGTTGTGTTGTAGATTTTCAGGGGGCAGAATGCGTGGCCGCTTCTCGAATCACTGTTGGCAAGGCTGATCACTGCACGTAGATGTTTCCGAATTTCCGAAAGAGCTGTACGTGCATTAGCGGAGCGGAAACGCGTCCACGTCTGCACTCGGTGCAGCCCAAAAACCATCTGGGGATGATTGTCGGGAATGAGTCGTCCAAACCATGCTCGATTTTGTTGGTTCGATGTAGAGATGCCCCAAATTGCTAGGCAAGAATGAAATCTGGCCGCAGTAAGAAGTCGCTTGTGCCTAACAGACTAGCCTGAACGGCCTGAAGGCCCAGCCGAACTTTGGACGATACATCTCTTGACGCAACCTCGTCGTGCTGCTACTTTCTGACGATCTAGTACCGACAAGACTTTATTGGACCAAGTATTATATGGGTCCAAAGATGGTTTCAGCAAAGCGAAGCAACCGACCAGGAATTTCTTTTCGAAATGTAATGTATATATCAAGGCCTTCGTGCTTAAGAACCTCATCACCACAAGTTCTGTTTTTCCCTCTCTCTTATTCCTTCTCAATTCTTTTATTCCTTTTTTACTTCTCGATACCTTCTTTTCTCTAATTGTTGCCTCATTCACAATCATTCATCATGAAGATGACAGAGCTCCAGACCTCGGCCTCCGCTGCCACTTCGTCCGCTGGCGGACTTAAGAAAGCAACCGAATCGAGAGGAGCGAACGGCGTAAAGCAATATGATGAAGTGATCACTAGGACTGTCGACTATGTTTACGACTACGAGGTCAACTCACCTACTGCATGGAACCGCGCAACTGCAGCCCTGCTTGATTCTATGGGAGCTGCTTTCGAGAGCGTTTCCACAAGCCCCGAGTGTGCTCTATTCCTAGGACCAACATACCCCACTCCTGATATCATCGAGAATGGCTTCAAGGTACCAGGAACAAACTATCAACTAGATATGGTCAAGGGAGCCTTTGATATGGGAGCCATGATTCAGTACATGAACCACAACGATGCTTTCCTTGGACGAGAATGGGGGCATCCATCAAGTATGCATTGGCTCAACTCAAAAGTGCATGTTTTACTAATTCTTTCTGTTCAGACAACCTCGGAGCCATTTTAGCCACAGCAGATGTCCTTACTCGAGTTGCTCTATCCAAATATGACGAAGACCATGTTCTCACCATGCGCCACGTCCTTGTTGCGCTCATCAAAGCATATGAAATTCAAGGTTGCATTCAGATCAAGAATGCTTTCAACAAAATAGGCCTTGACGAAGTCATTCTCGTGAAGGTAGCTTCGACTGCCGTGGTCTCCGAGCTCATGGGTCTCACTAAAGACCAAGCCAAATCCGCAGTCTCCCACGCCTGGGTTGATGGCCATCCTCTCCGCACCTACCGCCAAGCACCCAATGTCTGCTCCCGTAAGAACTGGTCTGCGGGGGATGCATGCATGCGAGCCGTGCACCTCGCTCTCATGGCGAAAAAAGGCATGACCGGTGTGAAATCAGCCTTGGATGCTCCTAGATCTGGCTTCTACGATGTACTATTCCAGGGCAATCAATTCCAACTTCCTCGACCATTCGGTACCTTTGTTATCGAAAACGTTCTTTTCAAGATCGGCAATATCGAAGCGCACGGTGTAACAGCTGTGGAAGCTGCTCTCACAGTAGCTAAGGAGTTGAAGGAGAAGAAACTCTCCGCAAGCGATATCCAAAGCATCAAGATCCGCACCCAGGAACCCGCTATGGCCATCATGAACAAACAAGGCCCTCTCAACAGCCCCTCCGACCGCGACCACTCCATTCCCTACATCGTATCCATGGTTCTCCTCAAAGGCTCCGAGCTTGAATCCAAAGATTTCAACAACGACAGCACGTGGACGAAAGATCCTCGTGTACAGGAACTCAAGGATAAGATCTCGATGAAGGAAGATGCCGAATTCACGAAAGATTACCAGAACCCGGAACTCCGCAGTATAGCGAATGCGATAAAAGTCCAGATGAATGATGGAAGTGAGCTTGAGGAGGTAGCGGTCTATTTCCCCGTGGGACATGCGAGAAGGAGGGAGACATTGGAGGAGGTGGAGATGAAGGCCAGGAAGAACTTGGGCAGGAGGTTAAATGAGGAGAGAGTCGAAGAAATCGTGTCGAAGACGAAGAGTATGGAGTTCTTCGGACTGCCGGTCAGTGAGTTCGTTGATTTGTTCGTGCCGGAGAAGAAGTAATGCGTGCTATATGATCAATTATCATACGGACATGATGATAATGAAGGCGTTTTGGGTATAGGCCAAGGCCATAGACTGCATTAGATGATGCATTATAAGGATGAATATAGAAATTCTGTTTTGGCTGCAAAATCTGGTGTATCACAGTGTGTTGTATGGATTTGAAACTGTACATGATCAGAAAGCCTCCCTCGTCTCATACTTCATCGGCTATTTCATCAAGCTATCTCACCGAGGTGTTTCCCCAAATCAAGACAGGCTTCACAGTTTCACCGGAATTCATATCAGCAATCGCCCTTCCAAAATCATCTGCCGGGTAAGTCTTCACCAAACGATCGATAGGGAACTCTCCGTCTCTGTACCACTTGATCATCTCCGGGATGAACTATATACGCAAGACATCAGTGCCAAACGTTCAGCGAGGTAAAGGAAAAGAATATCTCACAGTCCAAGGCACAGCATCTCCTTCTAAACCCGCCACGATCTTCTTGCCCGTGCTCAAGAACGAAAAGTACTCGAACGAGAGTTCTGCGCCTGGAGGCGGAACTCCGACAAGGACCATTGTTCCCAATCTCGATAAAATTTCAATAGAATCTTGCATCAGCGAGATTACGCCTGTGGTGTCCATTGCTACTGTGGGACCAGAACCGTCTGTGATGCGTAGGACTTCAGCTTTGTAGTCTGTTTCTAAAGTATTGATCAAGTGGGTTGCTCCTAAGCTTTTGGCGAGCTCCAAGCGGGACGGTACACGGTCAACGGCGATGATAGTCTTACAGTTGAGTCGTTTTGCTGCCTGCGGGATGTTAGTTACCGAGCGAAGAACTGCTCATCGAAAGTAAGATACCATCAACCCACTCAATCCCACTCCACCCAGACCCGTAATAACGACTTCATCCTGAGCCGTCACACCCCCCAAATTCGTGATCGAACCCGCACCCGTCTGAAACCCACATCCAAGCGGAGCCAAGATGCTAAAGTCCTCATTCTCACTAATCAGATGGGAGATATTGATAGCACTTGATTCCAGCACATTGGACCAGCTGGCAAAACTCGACTGGCCGAAGTAATACCCGCCAATCGATTCCTTGTCTCCAGCTTCAGTCGTCGACGTGAATCCAGGAGGACACTCTAGATTTAGGGAATTGAAGACTTTGCATGCGGTTGGATGGCCGTTGGTGCAGAATCGGCACTCTTTGCAGTTGGCTACGGTAAGAGCTACGCAGTCGCCTTCGTGGGCAGAAGTTACGTTGCGGCCGACTTTTCGGACCCAGCCGATTCCTAGAGAGGGGTTAGTAAGTTCTGGGTGTGCAGAGAAGCTTGAGGAATGATTTACCCTCATGGCCGAGGATCTTGGGATATTTTGCCATCGGACCTTCGGGTGTAGAGGCAAGAAATATATCCGTGTGACATATACCTGTCGCGATCATTTCGACGAGTAATTCATTGTCGCCTGGGTCGGATACTTCTACGTCTTGGATCTTGTAGACCATTTCTCCGTCGACGGGGGCATAGTGGACGATTGCTTTGGCTAGCATGTTGATATTGAATGATGGTTGGGTTCTATCGGGATACTTCACACTCTGGATGTGCTGGAAGAAAAGAAGGACTGACAAGAACATGAATGTCCGTAAATAATTCCATCGTTGCACAAATATTACAATGCCTCTCCGATACAAGCCAATCGAGCCATAAACAGAGTGCTACCGAATCGCCCATGACCATGCTCACGAATACTCGTAACCCATGAGCGTTGACGATGTTGCGCCTCCATGCACACAGGTTTATAAGCGTGCCGTCCCGCAACTACCTACATCTTCTTCCTGTAGGTGCGCCATACAGTAGTATTGTGTAACTTTACAACGCCGAGAAAGTAAGTGAGCATAAAGTAATCAGTAACTCCTATCTATACAGCAAGGCTTTCCGTACGAGGTACCGTAATGCCGACGATTAGAAGTGCGGGGTTGAGATCAAGCTTACTGTATTTCGTACTGCGTGCTATACTGTACGTACCCTGAACGCTGACTAATCATACTGTATTTCATCCCACACCAACGACCAGACCTGCCTTCCAATGCTGTGACGAAATTACGAATCCGGCCATCGAACACGACATGATTAAGAGACGGAGAGCAAACAATGTGTTCTGCAGAGAGACCAGTCATTAATATCTTCCCTATCTTTAAGAGAGGAATATCAAGCCGCCACCTCTTGCCCCCGTTCACAGGCATGCGTGCGTGCAATTGTCGAAACGCGCAAGCCGACCCTGAATCTCACATCAGCGAAGAGCTGCAAGATGACAATACGGCATAATGGAGTTCTTAGGGCCTGATGGTGCAAATCATATGTTGCATTGACGGCCGTGCCGACTCCGAACGCGTCCCTGGCGTGCATCGATAGAATGGAGGGGTTTCTGCCATTACTCGAGCTAAGTCCGATGAAGTATCTCTATTAGACTCGTCTGTTTACCAATTCTCAACGTCTTGATGCGTATGCTTGCATGTTCGTGCTGCCGATTGTAATTGCTATTTCTGATTACTTCTTAGAGATAATTGGAATTATAAGTGTGATTCTTGATACGTGAGATGAACATACTGGGATGTGAAATATTAAAGTTGATAGTCAATTAATCCCAAGTCAAGTTTTTATATGCTGAAAAAGAAATCTGCCATCGGCCTATCCACAACTAAGCAACAAAAGATATACTAAAAATATTACTCCGGCTTAGAGAAAGCGTTCTCCTCCCTCCTATTGATTTTGTTATTTTTCTGTCGGTGCCCTCTGTCCTCCTCGTCGTTCCTTCTCGGACCCTTCTTGTTTTTCTTTACCCCACCTCCTTGTGCTTTGAACGGCCTATCATTATTTCTGTTCCCCTTTCCTTTGCCTCTATCGTTATCCTTCCTTCCCTCAACCCCCGATCCCGCCGGTTTATTTCCCTTGCCTTTACCCTTTCCTTTATCCCTGTTCCTGTTCTTACCACCCTTCTCCGGATTCTCTTCCTTTCCAGGGACCCAATAGTTGGCCTCCGTAACCTCCAAATAGTCCAACTCCCCCCTCCCCTCCTTCACATCACACTCTTCCCAGACTCTTCTTACATTCTTCCCTGGATCCTGACTAAAATTCAACTGTCCCACCATACACCTCTCTACGTCCAGGTGGTTCAACTCTTCGCCTTTCTTCAGATCTACAAACTCCACTGCTCCCAACGCATCAACGCCTTTCCAACTCTGCACTTCCTTCTTACAATCCGAAGGCAGTGTCAGTCTCATTGGACTACGAAACCATCTTGGGAAGTAAAAAAATCCTAGTTGTATCCTCAATTCTTCCAACTCATTCAGATTTCCCATCCCCGCATGCCACGTCCTCAAATCTCGCAAGATGACCGACCCTTTCGGGATCTCTGGCTGCACTGGCGGCGCGAATCTCGCACGACGACTGAACGCCGACGATTTGATCCAGCCACGTCCGTGCGGTAATTGGTCTTTGACAGTCCATCCTTTGTGTGAGCCGGGCCAGAGCTCTGGACCGCCAGTTTCGGCGGATACGTCGTCAAGATAAATGGAGACTTCGATGCACAAAGGAAACGAACCAAGTGTACCATAGGCGTCACAATGCACGGCTTGGCGATCTGTCGATTGTAAATCCACAGTGGTATTTGCATAGGCTAGTTGCGGAAGGCCGAAGATTGCTTCCATGATAGCTGCAGCATGCTTGTTCGCCCAGATATCCTCGATGAGCCACTCCTTGGAAAGGGGAGGTGAGAATGAGAAATTGGTGTTTGAATTATTGCCAGAGTTGTAGATGAGATCGGGATCATCGAGTTTTTGGAGTGCGTCGGCTTGCAATTTGGTTCGGTATTTATCTATGGTCTCGAGAGAAATGGCATTCTGGAGAATTACGAAGCCATTTTTGTGGAACTCGTTGACGCCACTTTGAATGGTGTCATAGGAGGTTTCTCCAGAGCGGAGCTCCTTGTCGGATATTGCTATCTGATGGTATCGCACAGCTTGTCGCTCAGCTTGTCGTTCGGTTCCTTGCTCGGCTGGTTCTTCGGTAGGCTGCTCAGTGGGTTGCTCCTCTGGAAAGTCACTTGGCTGCTCGCTTTCCATCCCACTCGCACCCTCATTCATAATCTCATCGAGAAGGTCAAGTGTTGGCTCAGACATAGCTTTAAGACAGTTTATTCTTGAAGTTAGAAGTATTGGATGAATTTGCAATTGTTATCGCTCATTAAATCGGCGGGGAGAGAGGTTTGGAGCATTTAAGACGAGCAATGTGAGGAATAAAGGGCGTTGCATTGGTCAAAGAAATCGCGCTCACAGACGCCGCAACAAACTTTTTTCACCAGAGCGGAGGTTTCCAAAAACGGCGGAAAAAGAAATGACACAAAGGCACCTAGCCGTGTGTGAACATCACGACAAAGAGTTGGTTCATGTCCTTTCGAAAGCTGGATTACGTGTTGCTAGGTACCATCTACCGCAGATGTCGCACATTGAATTCAATCGAATCACAGGTCCTATCAAGGCAAGAACGAATTTATACTATCCAAGATAGCAATTTCCACCATTACGACACGGAGTCATTCATCCAGATAATCTCGGTATCCGAGAAGTGAGAGGATCTATCGTAAAGAGTGCGGATACTCCGACCACCCTCGAGAACCATCTTTCGCGTAGTGATACTCAACCACGCGATCATAAGAAACCCGAGGCGAAGTAGTGCCATACAGTTCCCACGTGGGGTAGCCAGCGGCCAGGAGCACGATTGCTTTATCATGTGTAACCCGTTCTCGGACTCTCACCCGGACTCCAAGGGTGACGTTGGTCCTACGATAGATTTACTATGTCCAAGTGGATGACTAGATCATTTACCTCGTGTATTAAGTATTACTCGATAGCTAGTTGAATGGCTGCCAGCCGGTCGAGATGCGAGTGCTCAAGGATGCCGCTTTCGCCGCGATTATGAATTTATGGTTGTGCCATCCCGAGGAGCTTGTAAGTTGTAACAGTGTTGCAAATTCAGCTTTTTGTATACTCGTAGTGTATAGTACATGCTATGAGAGCTCAACCATTTAGTACCAGAAGTACTTATACTGTACATATCATCATACTATTTGGGTTGAGCACAAAACTTGATATATTAAAAGAGTGTGATTATTTCATCTATAGATCTATGTTCTTCTCCAATTCCTCCAAAGCACACTCGCAGCTGCATTATTCCATTAATCAATACTCGTTCCCCTCAGTCCCATTGTACCATCATTCCAAGGGGTCTACTATAACCAACTAGTCATTGAGCCTAAGGTCCCTGGATTACCGTCGTAACATAACATTCCCTTCGTAACATGCCAGTGACAGGCCCTTTTTCATGGTGGCATCTCCACTTAAGATAGGCTGAGGCCATCGTAGGAGTTGATTGCAATGGTAATAGTACCTTTGAGCGACAGAGCATTTTCGTTCAAACTAGCGGACTCCTTTTGAACATCGTCAATCAAGCCGAATGCGATAGTCTGTGGTTCGTATTAACAAATGTTTTGGAATTGGACTTCAAAGATCAACTAGAAATACTCACATCGACCACATTTTCAACTTGTCGTAGAACAGCAGCTATAGGTTGACCAATGAAGGGAACGGTCTGGAAAAGTCCTGCCTTGCCAATCAAGATGTTAAGTAGTACTTGATGAACTCTAACAAACTGCGAAGATTGGTCAGCTAAGAAATCAATTGTGGATATAAGGTCTAATCAACTTACTTCTCTGAACGCGTTGGCGATAGCTGTCGAATCAGCGGCACCGGTGATTTGGGCCGTGTCCTAAGTTTTTGTAATTAGTTGTCGGAACCTTCGAGATTATGAATTGCGTTGATTAACTTACTTGCATGGCTTCAATGTCAGTGAGGGCAGTACTAACGAGGTCGGTGAAGCCCGCGATGATGGTCTAAGATGAGGTCAGTGAAAGAGTACCGATAAGACAAGAATCTCCTTACAGGGAAAGGTCCTTGGCCAATAAGAATCAATGGACCATTGATTACGGAGATGGTTTGTGCAGGAGATTGCAATGCTTGAGACTTTTGTGTGAGTATTTGGATGTTATGGGTAATTTCTGCTGGAGTCAAAGCGGCAGAAGAGACCGAAGCGCAAAGAGCGACAGCGGAGGCGAAGATCTTGGTGAAATGCATGTTGAAAGGTGGTGTTTTTTGCGTGAGAGCGTTTGAGTGATTAAGTGATTGAGTGATGAGGATGTTCTGAAGTAGTGAAGAAGCTGAGATTGATGCTGATGATGAGGGAAGTAGAAACAAGAGCGAAGACCTGCTTTATATACACCAGAGAGACCTCGATGTTTTCGTGATGTTGCTTGAGCAAACTACACTTGCTGAGCTGTCGAGACTCGAACAATGAGACAATGTTTGATCGTCACCATCGATCACTGCAGAGTTGCAGTGAGTATGCTTGTGCCTGATTCGATCTGCGTCAAAGGATAGCGGGACCTGCAGGTATCTGGAAGTAAGACATGTGAGTTAATCTGGACAGCATGCCTACAGACCGGGCGGTCAACGAACTTTAATGTCACTTCATAATGGTAGGTGCTCTGGGTGACGATCAATTACCCCAATCACATTCTTTGATCCACCCTATTATGCCATTTTCAAACAAACATCGTTGTCGCCATCAGTGATGGGAATAGTGTACGGCCGTATTACGGTGGCTGATATCAGCCTTCTAATACATACGTACGTACATATTATCAGATTTGATACCACTGGGGACATACTAGGATACCGGAATTTAGGATGGAATGTAGGATAATTACCTGAGGACTTGCAGATTCGCTTCACAATTGCCTAGTTAGGAAGTTCAAATTCCTGGAAGGTCTGGAATATATTACATTCCAGTATATTAGTATACCGCCAGTATTAGTGATATCGAATCTAATACGTATCACCAGGAATATATCCTCAATAATCCATACGTATCACTATAGTGGGGCGTATACAAAATACTGAAAATACTAGTCCCATCACTGGTCGCCATGGCGACATAGAAGCATACGATAGAACTTCAGCTGAGTTGGTGGTGAGCGGTCAAGAACTGAGCCCTGCATTTGGACCTTACTAAGACTTCGTCTGAAGTATGCAGCGGGAGATCTTCAGGACAGCAGATTATACATTAGCCGGATCTGCACATAGGTACTTAGGCTGAACACGGCGAATAGGAAGAAGCGAAGCTTTGTGTAGTTGCATCTTCATGGAGGAAGTTAGACCCCATACCATCTACACCTGTGGTATCCACATTACATCACAATTCAGATAACCTTATTGGAAATTATAGCTGCAGATGGGGATACCCATAGTTTTTCCATGCATATCGAAGCTGTCTAGACTCCAGACGGTACTGTTAAAGGAACTATGTACATGTTTTGCGTGAAAATAATTCCTCAATAGTAGAATCGATACAGGCTCCAAGGTGAAATATCAAGTAGCCAAGCACAAACATTTCACTTTGCAGAGCCAGATAAAAGAGAGCTACCTCGTCCAGATGTCTACAAGCTTATACCGAGTACACTCGAACAGCATATGCTGCGCTGTGCTCAATTGACGCAATATTACTTACTCGCGCACATATCGACAGAGTGCCATTCAATTAACCTTAAGCAACAACAACACTTGCAGATCATATAGATCTAATAGATAGCCGAAAGGATCTAAGCCAATGATGACATGATTTGTGTTCATGCCGCGCATTGGTGCATCCCAATTGGATTTAGTTGTTCTTCTGCCAAGCAAGGACACGGAAGCGTATTACAGGGGGTTGCGGCCCGCTGCGAGAGTAGTGTAAAGTTAAGGCTGAGTACTTCGTAGAGTTGTATGTGGCTGGAGAAAAAGGAAACATAAGGGTAGTAGTTAGATTACGCCCTAATGGGACCCCTATTATTATGATGTGAATACACTCGAACGACTTTGTCATTCTGCGACGATTCAAGCTCTTGCAGCACGATGCAGGCGCTTATCAATCTAATCACGGAGGTACCTCCTTAACCTGAGCTGAACCAATTGAACAGATCCTTTTCAGAGCATATAAAGACATAATTAATTCCTACAAGTCGTTGTTTCGTTTCCCCAACTTTTGATGCTGCTGGCCAGTTTGTAGGTCTCGAAGACATTAGGTGGGATTCAAGGCCAGCTATTACCTAATTCTCAGCACCGTCCCCACATATCCCAGCCGTGCCTTTGGGACGACTATCTCCAGATCTTATACGGACCAGCGCGTGGATCCGCTCCGCTTCTAGTACACGTGCGTTGACGGTGGTAGGTTCGTGGTGGAGGTTTCGGGATCTACAGTTTGCTGGACGCCGAATCGAAGTGGTAAATCCACTTAATCTCAATGTTACTGTACTTGCAGTCCGCAGTGCGATCTTAATGTAATAAACTTCTTTGAATGATTCTATGACCATAGGCTCGAGAGGATTCATTGGCATACAAGTGCGTCTACGAATAAGTCATATTGTGTTTCTGGAAGCGTGTAAGATATGCCTGGTCTACACAACACGAGGAGACAATGGAACACACCGCGCCAGATAGCAGAAGTAGTATGGCTGCCGGATGTGAGGTTCTCCGTGGTTCTCAGCGTGGTCTAAGAAGGGTTTAAATTCCTGAGATTTTTCGCTCGTGCTTGGAGATCGCGGGATAGAAAATTCTGTTCATTGACTTGAGTCTCCGCTTTCATGATCCCGCTTCGTCGGGAGAATGCCACTGTAAAAGTGGGACCAAGAAGATGGGCAGCGGGATATTGAGTAGTAGTATCGATTCGTGACGGATGCATCGTCGTCGAGGGATCTTTGCTGGATCGCCAAGCATATCGGCCGTACTCGCAAATATCAATGAATATCATGTAATTGCGAGTGCGGCTGAATGGCAGCGAGCTCCATCAGATAGGATCGCCGCTGCGAAGTGGGTATGGGTGGAGTTCCTAGGTCTTCAACCCACCCAGATCCCGCTCGGAACACAACCATTCCGGAACCCACCCAAGAACCGAAGTAGGGATAGCAAGTGCCAAAATCAGGGCGGGGGGATAGCTAATGGGTAGTCAGTATCCTCTTCGACCCAATGGCTGGGAAAAGACTCTATCCAGATAACCCCACAGTAATCCACCCTCAGCACCTGGTCCTGTTTACTCTGTGCCTTTGTCTTAACTCATATATCAGTTTTCGATAACTGCGCAGATATACGGCTACAGTCCGGCTGAAATCATGAATTTTGCCGTGCCGTTAAGCAAGCAGGATACCGAATCTATATTACCTTATACGAAAGAGAAAAAGTCTTTAAGCTCAACTGTATCATAATGTGGAGACTGAAAAAGGACTCAGTCATAGTATGGAAAGTGGCAAGGAAGCTTAAGACTACCAGGAACCTAAGTCACTTATCTACTCCCTTCCCTTCTACCAATAATTATGCTTGAGACTTATTTTGCTCTATCCTTACATACGTTTTCCATTTCTTCTCCTTCGGAATACAGATATCAATCGCCTCTACCCAACCAACTTCCAAATCCCTACTATTCCTCAAGGGTTCTCTACAATGATTCTGATCACTCATTCCTAGTAGGTTCTGTTTCGATTTCGCCGCGCAAAAACTAGATATCCCTTCCAATCGAACAATTCTGGATCCTCTGAATCTTCTGATTGATACTGGTTGTCACGAATGCGAGGTGGGTGTAGCCGCGTAGGTGACATTCCGTACGAATTAAGATGGAGGGCCTGGAGTATCAGCGTGCATATATGCTGCGCAATAATAATCCGCTCCGTACGGAAATCCTGATTCCCGAATCACTCCGCTCTCTAGAGCAGTTCCCCTCATAATTGCAATCCGTGGAGCGGAGCAGGATATCCGCGGATAATCTAGCTTTGCAAAAAGCTTGATAGTTTATATAAAAGATTTGTAAAAGTATACAGTGTAGATGATATAGCCGGGGTTGATTGGGAGGTTGCGTTGGGGCCGGGGATAGAGGTTGACTCTGAGAGTTCATCAGACAGACACTCAAGGAGATGGGTTGACGGCGGAAAATTCATGCGCGGAGCGGGCCGACCAGTTTGCGGGATTCATTGATAGCTGAGAGAGAGGACGCAGACAGCCTGTAGAATCAAAGAGATGTAGTTCTCGCCGCCTATGAATGGATTCTCATTGGAAGGCCGGATAGCGGAGAGGGTGATAGACTAGATCATAAGGAATATCAAGTAGAATTAGAAATTACAAATGATTTGGACAAGTTATTCATTATTCTCGCAGCGGTTTATGATTCTGAAATCGGACCGGTGGATTGCCTTAAGAAGAGGAGGAGATCCGCGGGGCGGAGCGGTCTGTGGATATTCGTGGAGACGGTTTATTTCTGAGCAGCGTACAAGTAAGAACTCGAAATTCAATCCACCCACAAGCAGAAGCCCTATCCTCTCTAGAATCACATGGAGATTCCTAAGAGGTCATGATCCTCGAAGAAATTACCCTGTCAAATCTCCCTCAGATTGAGAAAGTCTCTCTGCTGTGGATAGTCTGGCGGATTAATCTCCATTGGCTGCAAAAGAGCGAAGAGGTTATGATATACTGATACTGGTAGGGGTTCCATCCGGGAAGATGGATGGTTTGAAGGACTGGCTTGGGATAACCTCTTAAGGGACTTTGGTTCCCTACAGCTTCCGGAGCAGGTTGATATATTGAACACATTTTTTTGCTTCCTTAGCTCAGAAATCCAAGTCCCATGCTGATGTTGTAGGATTGAGGTACATGATAGTGCTAACAGATAAATTCTCTTAGAACGATGCTAACGTATTGACAAGATCAAGGTGGTTAACCTCCCGTCTAGAACAGCTCCTTGTGATACTTGGGTACGGCAGATCTATCTGCACTTGGTGGAGATGATAAAACACTGTTGCTGTCACGGACTTTCCAGATATCTCAGTGTTGACTAGGGGATCAGAAGAAGACGACATAATATGGAAAGCGGAGAAGCAAGAAGATGGAATACAGAAAGGGAGGAAGGGGCACTGAGCAAGCATTCTGTTCCCAAAACGTAGTTATGGTAATGATTAAACGCCGTCCAAACCCGGTGGAAACCCAAAATACCTTTCCAAGAGCAGAAATCGGGCTCTCAGCTTTCCACCTGCGAATAAAAAGAAGTAAGATCCTATGGTTGATGAACGGTTGAGTATCAGATGTAGTCCGGTCATTGCGATCCTACATACGGACACAAATCCCCGGCTCAATATGAGGGAGAAATGGATTCAGGAATCATGAGCGTCGCGAAAGAAAGCAGAAGACTACTACTACCCACTGGATAGCCATACTCCCACTCGTTGAAGTACTTGAATTCTCGCCTGAATGCGCTAGAGTAGACCGTGTTGTATTAACTAAAAACCCAGCAAGAGTTTTCCAATGTTGTAGGTTTGCGTTTACCCCATCCTCCCTTCCTCTCCCCACCCTGAACGACATGGCATTTATCATTTCCAACTTCTTTTATCCCAGAGCCGAAGATATAGAAAACTATCTCTATCCCTATCCACATCCTGCCCATCGAGTAGCTTCTCAATCCACTAGGACATCCTCTTCATCATTTTCACATCCGATTATATCCATATCCATGGTTCAACTTCCCCCTCTATGTTACCTCAAGCAACGAATCCACCATCGCATGGGAGAGAAAGTTTATCTGTGATGGAAGGAGGGAGTGGTCTTTTGGGAGTCTGAAGTTATATATATCAGATCCCCTCCTCACCACACCCCTCCTCGCCAAATAAGCCGTCTTCAATATATACCACTGAGTATACATACGAACATGAATATACCGAACTCATTGTAATTACTACTCCCAAGTCGATTAGTAACACACCCATAAACTCCACACCCTCACCTCCACACCCTCACCTCCACCCATCTTCTCCACCCCGCACAAGCTCAGCCAGCCCATTATCCCCCTCACCAGCAGGAACAAGACCTCAAAGCTGCGGAAACCTCCGCCTATTCAGCCTGTAATCTTAAACCACAATATACACTCTACATCAATACTACCATCCCGGCACCGAGGGAAGAAAGCAGAACCGGTACGAGTAAATAAAACATAGATCACCTTGGAGTAGATCACATTGCCTATGTATGCCGTTATGTCCATGATCACAACGTTCAGGTGACATCTATCACTTGATACTAGGTTTCTTGATCTTGGAGTGAGACTTGATGACTGGATGGCGGTGCTACAGTGGATGCAAAAAGAGAGGGTTAAAAGCGCAGCCGCTAGCTTGCGAGATACAATGCAGCATCCTACGCCACATCCCAAGCGACGTAATACTGCACCCACAAATGAGCGGGGATGCACTTATACCGAGGCAGTGGTACCGGTCTATCCTCTACCAGCTCAAGTGACATGAAAACCAAGTACTAGTGCCACACAACGAAGCACACGATAATGCACCAGCAGAAGTACGAGTACGAAAAAGTTAAAAAGTGGTATTTTTTCTAATGCTTCATTGATATGTAACTTAGATCCAAAAGATTCCCTCGCCTATGCCCGCTCCCAGACTCCCGCTAATAAATGCAGTGATACATGCATGCCGTACACTTAATCTCCGCCCTGGATTTCCCCGCCGAAATACATCGATCGCCATGCAACCAAGCAATTTGATATACTCCAAATGCTCCCCTAACGCCGTAATAATAATAACAACCATCCACTATGCCTCCAGAGCATATACCCACATCCCATCTAATCCTCTTTAACAATACACTTATTCTCCAACCACTTCGCGAACTCAACTGACGGTATATCGACCGCTCTCCAAAAGATATCCGCCGCCCAAAACACCGGAATCCCCAAGCCAATCGCACCACCAAACCAGGCGAATGTGCGCGTCCACATGGTTGTTGTCTCGCTACTTCCTAGTGCCCACCAAACACAGGGCATCCATCTATGCGCACATATGTCGAGGACCGGTCCATGCATAAGATATAATGCATACGAGATACTAGCAAGATATTGCGCTGGACCCGAAGTGAAGAATCTCTGCAAGAGAGGAAGTTGCTGACACGCGAAAACGATCTGCATAGCACCCAACGCGAACCAGGAAAATGCTTGCTCGTCCTCGCTTCTCTGCGACCAGTATGGCTCCATCGTGTAAGGCGCGATTCGACGGAGTCCTGGTGTGTCGAGGACGCCTCGGTTTGGCCATCCGGCGATGAATAAAGCGAAAATAAAATTAGCCATCCAGAACACAGTTATGGCCTTATGTTTCCACGATTTCGACGCTTCCTCGTCGGCGGGCATCTCCTTGTTTGCATCGCGCTCTGCGCGTGCGGTTTGAATGAGACCAACTTCGGCCACCAAGGCACCGCCGAGAAACTCGAATCCGGCCCAGCGACCACATTGCAAGCAGTATATCATAAGAGAAACTAGCATAAGTAACCGAATCCAGACTTTGCATCGACTTAGGCCGGTGATCGTGACGAACAGGAGCATGGATTGAGCCATTTCGATAGGAATGGTCCAAACATGGACATCGTACGGTAGCCATTGCAGTTTATCCCAGTCCCAAGAGTAACCAATCTGCCAGACGGCATGCAGCCAGTCTCTAAACTGCAATGTGAAGCTTGCCAGAGGTTTGTCACCTATCCATCCTGTGTAGACTAGTACCATGACCATGAATGTCGAGACGCTGGTGGGGAGGAAGAGCCGCATGCCACGGCGGAAGACCGAAGAGGATAAGGTTGTTTGCAGAGCAGCATGGTTACGTGCTCGAGCTAACTTCAATGGCTTTAGGGAGAGGACAAAGCCGGATATGACGAAGAAAATGTGGACCATAGGTCGACCACTGTAAATGACTCGTACGAATGGTAGCTGCAAAAATGAAGAGGGGATGGGATCATTTTTTGGTAAGCCGTATGAATTGGTGAAGAAGGATACATTTCCTTCGGTGTAGTGACAAAAGAAGACAATGAGAGAAGCTACCCCACGCAGGCCGTCGAGGTAAGAAGTAGGGTGTAGTCGTTGTGGTTTGAAATGTGCCGGTTGCAGACGTCTTTGTATTGGCGAAGGAACTAAAAAAAAGAGAAATTTTGTAAATGAAAGCTTTATGTGAGATAATTTGTCTTCTTCGTTATGTGCTACCAGAGTTGGAGAAGATGGGGTTGGGGTCCTTGGGTGTATCAATTCGTAGTTTTGTTCGTGACTCCAGTTCGCTATCAGGCCAGCCATCCAGCCTTTGACCGATCTTAACATCATGTTGAATGTCGGTTGTATGTGAACATCACTAGCGAGGTATAGTGAATAGTTCGTGGGGTCGAGAGAAGTTCGTAGTTCTTGCAGGCAGTGAGATATCTTCCAAGGCTGGGTACGGCCCTATTAAAGGGATCGAATGAATGTCGACTGCGTGTGGAGGGGTGTATTCTTTTGTCGGGCTAGCACGATGGAAAGTTGCTGTGTGCCTTGCAGGGTGGGATCGTGATATATGCAGGCGCTGTCAGGGGAGCTCCAATCCTCAGTCGGCGGGTGGGGTCGAGCTGCGGATTTCTGCAGGGAAAGAAGTCGACCGATAGGTAATGACGCCACACGCGAGTTCCACTGGATATCTCGTATATCTCGTATATCTACAGTATCTTGGACAAAAAGGAGCAACCGGATATTTCGTAGCGCTTGCAGAGGCGATTCGGGAAAGTGAAACGTAAATAAAGCAGATGAAGATTGTAAATAGAGCTGTCAAATCGAAATGTTGGTGGATTGGGTGACAAGTTTGGGAAAGAAAATGTCAAACTTCAAATGGTCGAAGTCCGGAAAGATAGACGACAGGATCTAAGGTTAAGGTTGGTTTTTATTAGTTTGGAGCAGGAAATAATTATTGCGGGGCTGTGACTGCATCATACCGAGAGGTAAATCGGAGTTTAGTCGAGATTGCCAAGTTAGATATCCCTGACGAGGACTTTGGTACTCTACCGTAACGACTGTAAGGGTACTCCCTTGAAAGGAGGCAGATGTTGGGGAAGCGGCTGACACCCAACTACCTGCCTGCCATACCACCGCCGTGGAGACTTACGTTGCATGACTACTACCGTGTACTTAGCATCGCTTGCGTCTGGAGCTTCTTGATTCAGATCTCATATCTACATCCATCTGCTGCTTGCACCGCCAAGATATCAGCTGCTGGATCGATTGATCGATAAAACTGTCCAGCTTGCTTCCTTGTGCTTGTGGTGGCACCGTGGTAGTAACTTCATCTTAATCATGTACTCATCTGTAGACTGATGTTGAACAAGCTCGCCGCCTCAGTTGTGCCTCTCAATGTTCGTGCATCTCCCTTTCAATTGGTGGGGGCAAAAATGAAGAATACTCACGCAAGCCCACGGCGGGAGGTCATCGTTAAGAATCGCCATGAAAAGCCAACCTCATCTTAAGCATCGGGTCCTTACTAGATATAGCTTAGTGAGGGCCGTTTTAGCGGCTTGGCATGTTTCAATTCCCAGTAATAACCCGAGAAGATCTACAGCTACTGTATCAGTGCACACTCCACAGTTGGAAGAAGAAACGAAAGAATTTCACTCCCAAGCTGCCCCTTTTCTACATCAACATGGCCGCCCGTGATGAGCGCATACTATATTGCTGCGTTGACCTCATTCCATTACAAAACTAATCATCCCTCAATTGCTTCTTTGACACAAGCATTCCTTGTCCGATCATTCCAACGTCGACCAACGGTGCAACAATTGACATACTACTTTCGTGCTTCCAGTAAATCCACGGCCACTCCACACTGGAGACTGGAGTACACTTACACTCTCACGCGCGCAAGGTTACAACACAAGGTAGATGACCAGTTTGTAGAACGATGTTAAGCATATTCAGGATGTATCCCTATTCCTGAAAAAGTGGGCTATCACCTCACCATATTGTCACGGCCAGATTGATTGATCCGAGTGCAGTAGAACAGCGAAAACCACAGAATCAGGCCAGCCTACGAGATAGACCCTTAAGCAACCATATTCGCTGCCCCTCGCACGCAATGTCGAGGTCTCGAACCGAAGCATCGAGGGCAAGGTCGAGTCGGACAAGCTCCGGTGGGGAACATCCTTTCAGCTATCAGATCAACATCTCAGAAAACAAGACTTCGTTCGTTTCAAAGGAGTTTTGAGACATGTTCTTTGCACCAGATCCAGGTCTACTACCAGACGCAGTAACGACACAATTTCGCTCTGTCTAGTCGTAGATCCGATCTCGAATCCTAATGTGGTATGTGTTCCTTTCATAACCGCTCGCTCGCTCGGGTAACTGTCATTTTTCGGAGCCGCCTGGATTTCGATAGTACTGGCCTTAACTGTGATTATGGGATGAGCATTCGCCGGCTTGCGGTCCATGATTCGTAAGGGCTACATAAAGTACTATCTCTCCACGGCAAGCTCAGCCTAGAATCTCGATATTTCATCTCAGTCACTCCTCGCGGGACAGATCTATTTGCCTCGCCGTATCTTCCAGGGGAATCAACCGCTTCGAAATCGTAAAGTCTTGCGAGCTGAACTGAGTACTCCCCCAATTCCATCGTGTCGCTTTTTGCTGGTCGATATCCCAATCAAGTATTCTAAAAGGGAGGTCATCTCGGATACTAGGCGGTGCGGAGCTGGATTCTGTGGATAAAAATCTGTGGATAAAGTCATTTGGTATGGTGGTGGATTCGGGGTACTGCTTCATTGTATACGTGACTTAGTTTCTTCACGTTAGAATAATAGAATGAAGCCAAGGACGACCTTTCGTAGTATTCACAGAAGGCTGCCAGAGTAGTGTGCTTTGTCATCCATCGGTATTTCACTGCACCCAGTCAACAGTCAACCTCACCTACATTCACTTCGCCTTCAGCTTTACTTTATGTATCAGATTAATTCAGCCTTCTCCGTACCCAGGGGCCCCTGGGTGCCGCAGTGGTAAAATACAGGATCCTGATTCTCTGTATTCACTGTGTATACTCTGATAAGTGCTGAAGTGAGCTTGTAATCAACTCACAGGTGGACCTGAGGTGGTGGCTGATGTGGACTGAGAGTGGACTGAAAGTGTCCTGATAGTATATAAGGACGTACACCAGCTGGTCTGGTGGAACCTTTTTGTCTTTTGTTTTCTGGTTTTTTATATTTATAGTCGACGTCGTTGTCTTTTTGGCTGAGTGAAACGAAGTATTTCTCGTTTAGGTTGGCCGTACAATCAATCCCACGGATGGGTATACAGTTACCTATCCTAGATACCACCATATCAATCCCACGGATGGGTATGCAGTTACCTATCCTGGATACCACCATATCAATCTCACCTACCTTCACTTCCACCTTCCTCTTTCACCCAAGTAAGTATATTATATATCGAATTAGTTAACTATCTTTCGCCTCAGGAGCAAAACCTGTGTACCACAGTGGTCTAATACAGGGTTGGGAATCCTCGTATACCAAAATACTCCCCTTGAATTGAGCTTTGCTCTTCTTACAGATACATCAAAATATTGGCTTGTTCTATACTTCTATCTGGGGTCTCAAGGATGTACACCAGCTGGATCAGCGGTGGAACCTTTTTGTCTTTTCTCTTTTTGTTTTCATCCTTTTGGTAATTATATCTGCGTTATCTTCTTACCCGACGAGTTTTCCCGTTCAGATTGGCTGTGCAATCAATCCGAACCAAGGATATATATATAGTTGCCTATACTGAACCATCTACCATCACCCTCACCTTCGCCTTTCATTCTAATTACTTTAGATATCAAATTAATTTGTCTTCTTCCGCCTCAGTAGCCATAGTGCCTGGGTGCGTGCCATAGTGGTATAATACAGGATTTTGAAAATCTGTTTATCAACACTTCTTGAATTGAGCATGTGATCATCTCTCTTCAAACTTCAGACCTCAACATCTTGTGATGATAAGATTGAGTGTTCTTCCATCTGGGATCCCAAGGATGTACACCTGGCTGAAAGCAGTCGGGTGGAACCTTTTTGTCTTTCCTCCCTTTTCTCCTCTTCCCTTTTGATTTTTACATCCTCCATCTTCTCCTTGGTTGACTGATGCAAAACATTTCTCCATTAGGTTGGCTGTACAATTAAGCCTAGTCGTAGGATTTTGTGGGGTCGGGGACTTGTTTTCATGGCCACAACCACTTCCGCGCGCTTCTGTCATCCTTTGGAACAGGCGTATGTTTCTTTATGTCACTGGAGAATAGCAGTTTCAATTTGTCTTGCTGTTCACGTGAAAAGCCAAGATGAAGGAGGAAGAGATTGAACGGTCATGTTCACATTGCACTCCTGGCGTCTGTAGTATCTAGATGACGTGGGGTTGTTTCCTTAAGTTATTCCGAGATGGGAGAGATATCCAAGTCGCGGCTGGATGAGAATCACGTTTCTCTTTCTCTGAATTTGCACTGAGATCTAACTCGTATCGGCGTGTTTTCCCCAAGCCGAGTACTTTTTCGGAGGTACATTGATCCAGGAGCTAAACTTAAGTAACTAGCGGGTTTTACCTCTTCAGTACCTTTTCTTGTACTTCTTCTCTTCATAGGTTTTTTCAATACCATTTCGCATTTACACTGCCTCCGATTCCAATTGCTTTCAATTCCACGTTGCCTACAGTTCCAGACTGCCTTCAATTCCACATTGCCTACGATCCCACGCTGCCTGCGATTCTACCCTGCGAAACATTTCGGGTTCATAAATGATTGACTCCACGGCGAAGGGGCACTCAGGAAAACCACCAATACAGCTGCATAACTATAAGTCTCAGTTAGCACGTCACGTTATATTATTCCTAATATCTCTATGTATGGACCGGATCACTCACGCCGCTGTGATGCCAAAAATTTCCCCTCTCTTGGCGTTCGTCAACAATCCTACCGCTACCGCGAAAGCTGTAGTGAATGCCCCGATGGCTGCCACTCTCCTTCCCATCTGTGAATTGGGAATGAAATAGAGCGTCAGAATGGCTCCCATGAGTAAGATTGCTGCAATGGAAATGCTTAGGAAGGCGACAATGTTCGCGACGCGCTTGGCGGGGAAATAATACAGTTTGTCCCAAGACGGAGGTTGATCGGAGTTTGGAATGGACAAATAGTAGCCGAAGTAGTGTTCGATGAGAGTAGTAAGGCGGTCGGGGTCCGGATTGGGATTTATTGTCAGGACTGAGGAGGAAGGTGCTGAAGACGAGAAGAGGGAGTAGCTTGGTCCGTAAAATGGCTTCTTGGTGCGAAAGAATGTCCAAAACGCTGTGAGAGATTGAGAAGAAGGTTGAGGGAGCGAGATGATATGTGAGCGCCGAAGAAGAGTCTCTTCTAAATTGATCATATATGGTAAGTCACGCATTGGTGAGCAGGTGGGGGGCTAACGCGCTACACATACCATATTCCTTCATTACTTCCCTAACTTGTCGCAAAACTTTCATCTTCGCAACCTGCCTTTCAACACCCGCATCTACCTGTGCAGAGAAACTTTCCCAAACTCGCGCGGCTTCCTCCACATGATTTTTCTCGGCACCGGTCGCGCCTGAATTTATCAACGCAGCGTCTTCTTCGTCGAGCTTCTGCAACTGGCACTCGAGCGATTGAAGTTCAGCCTGCAGGTACAGAATATTCCGGGCGCTCAGGGACTCGAAACGACGATATATTGTGAATACGTCATCGCTCGCAATGAAGTGTGAGAATTCTGCGAAGCCAGGGAGATACTCTGGTTTGAGGTTCTTGGCTTCGATGTCGTGCGAGGATGAGGACATTGAGTCTTCGATTTAAGTTATTCATGTTATTATCTCGAGGTTCCGAGGGAGAACTTGCAAACAGAAAATCGATTTCACGCATAGCCTTATGCTGCAGCTGGCCGTGCTGATGGTCACACACCTGCACCAGCCACTGCCTCATCTTATGACAAGATATAAGTCAAAGATTCAACTGACTCCGCCTCGGTGGGGCGCAAGGGCGATTCTGCAGCAATATCATGCACGACAAGGCTGCGCGAATTCGAAGTCTGACTTAAGCAGACTGAACAAATTCCAGGAATTTCTGTTTATCTCGATTATCCTCTATTCCCCACGTACTTCACATTGTAAAATCACTTTAGCGAAATGATATCTGAGAAAGAACGTAAGAATGCCATCGGGACTAGAGTTAAGCCTGCTGGTTGGCGCGGGAAGGGCGGCTCAAGGAAAGATTACGATGAATATGGCGCCCAGAATGGCCTTGGAAAGAACTACGTCTCAAGCTTCAAAAGGCAGGCAAACCAAGGTCAGGACGACCCGAACAAAAATCCATCGGGTCAACAGAATGGAAGTGGAGGCGGGGATGATACTGGTGGAAATGAGGGTGGCGGTGGCAGCAATCCTATGAAACCAACCGCCCTGCTGCAAAAGAACAGTCTTGCGAACCCCAAGGGAGACGGGGATGGCGATTTGAGTATGTTTTCAAATAGTATGTGCTAAATTCTCATGCCCCTAGTTGAACGGCAACTAACTGATTCGATGCAGCATCGGCACCTATACACGAAGCAGAGTCGCTCTTTTCTCATTCGTACGAAAACGAACTCCGACGACGGCTCGAAATCTCAAGATCCATTAGATCTGAATTTGATAAGACTGGCGATGCAGAGAATCGTGCCCTAGAAGTTCAAAATGAGGTGGAGCGACAAAAGATGTGGGAAAAAGAACACACAAGGCACCTGGCGGCTACGAAGAAAAGTAAATGGACACCGACACATGCCTATGATCAAGTGATTGCAGTGGCAAAGAATCAGTGGAAGCTTCCGGAAGATACGATAAAGGACTTCTCTAAACACAAAACAGATGATAAGGAATCATCGCACGATCATTTTGGTTGGTGTTGGAAGGAGCGGAGACACTCACCTTCCATAGCCTGGGATCATTTTCCTGAAAATTGGACTGGCAGCCCGGGAAAATATTGGCGAAGGGTTGAATCTGAAATGCAACGGTTGTATCGATGGCAAAGTCCCACAGATTCGTCCATTGTGGTCACATTGTGGGAGAGCGAAGTTTTCGCCATGGAACCTGTGATGGTGGTCTCGTCTTACCCTACGGTGGGAACCATGGCCTATGGCCGCTATGGCACATACTGTGTACCCTCAGGCAATAATGCTTGTGGATGCTGCCAAGTTGCTTGTCCTAGGACCTGGTCACTATATACCAAGCCCGACAGTACCGCATCTGACTTTGCATACGACAACATTAATGGCGGAAGCAAGAAAACTAAATGGATGGTAAAAGAGCACCTGGAGGATGGTAAACGGGTATTTTGGCCTACATATCAATCGGGGGGGGCATAGCTCAAAAACATGACGGAATTGGTCGGGTCAAATACGGAGGCTCTTGGGGCTACAGTCAGATTCAGTAACAGCCAGATGGGTTGGATAAATTACTGAATTAGTTTCGTGCTGTAACTCAGTTGATTAACGTTTTCTACCCCCGCTGAGATCTCTCAAGTTCCTAACTGATGGGATTCTTGATCATAAAGCGATGCTCTCATTAGATGTCTGTAAATCATACCATCAGACCTAAATGATGTGTTGCGTTCGTAATGCACAAACGCTTATTTGAGCCGGTGGACTCCAGTTCGTCTCTGCTGGGCAATGGCCTGGTTTCTCCCTCTTCTACTACCACGGCCCACTTCTTTCTTTTAAATTCCTGTCTGCTAACCAAAGAACACATGCACACGATACCTAAGTTACTCTCTCGCCATCCCCTCATTCAGGATTTCTCGGGATGCCATCAACATGTCGAACACTCCCCCGCGTACAAAGTGCCTTCCGTTTTTGATCTCCGATTTCCACCAGCAGACTTCGAATCGATTATATCTAACCAAGTCCTTCCCCTTCACTGACAAAAGAAGAATCACCCGAACAAGCAGTCACTTCTCTACTTCAGCCATTCCCTGGACTTCATCTCACTCGTTAAGCGCTATATCATAATTACGACCTTCATGTATGTCTATTTCCGCCTAAGTCTTCTCTAAAACAGCAACCTGTGGTTCTCAAGTCGTACGATGAGATGTATATAAGCTGGACGTGACTTCACCAATGTGCAATGAATAACTTGCTACGCCAGGTATAACTTTACTATCTCTTATTCTCTTCATTAAAGATATTAGGTAGTGTAGATGGAAATCTTCTGGTAATTTCTTCACCCACAACGTTCCAACAACGTGAAATCATCATGGGGATGAGGGAACGCAGTGTAGGTTAATATAAATCAAAAATGGTAGTGATTCCGGTTCTTTGCTTTTGTATAATTGGTCATATTGCCCTCTCGAATAGCAGGGGTCAGTACCACCTTTCAAAGGTGGTACTGACCCCTGTTATGAGCTTTAGAATAATTGGTCATATTGCCTTCTCGAATAGCAGGGTATGGTACCTTCTTTCAAAAGATGGTACCGACCCCTGTTGTCAGCTAGAATGATACTCTCCCCTCCCAAGAACAAATGTTATTCGGTGGAACTTAGCTCTAGCACAACCTGAGTGTTCAGCAAGTAACTTGATTATATTTTGAGGATTTGCTGTGAAAAAATCACTGCCGACCCGAGCTACGTACACCGTCAGCCAGCTAAAATAGATCGAGCAGGGCGCTGGTGGGTAACGGGTTGGGCTACTCAAATCACCTCGTTCTTGCGAGGGAGGTTCTGATTCGCCGAATTACTTTTGTTCTTTTTCTTGGTAGGGGAGAGTAGGCAAAGCTCACATCTAGAATAGAAGGGTACATTACCATATCCCAATAATGATCATGCACCTAGTTGCCGCCTCGCAGTATAAAATACCTTCCCTTGTCAATTTTCAGCAGCAGCAAACTCACAAACCCCAGAATTCATCGAGATAGTCCCAAGCCCCTCAGTCCTCACGGCAGAAAAGAAAGACACAGAAAATAAAAGCAGACAATTTAAAAATTCTAGCCCTAGCGTACCATAAAAGTGAGTGTATTAAGCTCTCGCCTTACCCAATTCTGCCTTCTTCAGTTTACGCGGATGCACTACCGAGTGATTCGCACTTCTAGCACCCAAAATTGCCCTCATAGCTTCTACTAGATATTTCTATCCAGACTGAATGTTAATCACTCTCTCACCTGAAAAGTCTTAGCCTAGACTTCTACCCAAACTGGTGATTTTTGTATCCGAATTGTGCTTGACAATATAAAATCTCCACCGATATTTTCCCTTCTTTTCCCCTTCCCATCTCACTGCACCTGAAACATCAAGTACTTCGTCTTAATCTTAGTTTCGACGCTTCATTGATACCAAGTTAGTCCATCGACTACCCTTTCACACAAACAAACCTTTACACGTCTGACATAGTTTTACATACCCTGCGGACCGCTCTCTATCTCCCAACCACCACCACAAACTCCCCACCGAACGAGGCTACTTACCTCTATCTTTATATATCTAGCACATATCTGCTTGTTCGTCCATCGATACAAGTTTCCAATCTGTCCACCTAACAACCCACCTACCACCTACTTATCTTTACCCACCAACCCACCATGTTCTCCACACCCCTTCCCCCCTCCCGAGTCCTCCTCATGCACCCTCTCCCCCCACACGCCCTCGCCAAACTCCTCAGTTCCAGCCACCAATCCGTCCTCCAACAAGTATTCGTCCTCAACGGCAATGCCGGCACCGACTCTCGACTCAGCTCTACCTGTCGGATCGATAATCTACGACTCCCATCTCGGAATGCCGCTTCCTTGATCGGTGCTATCAAGCATTATAGTATCAATATGGTTATTTCGTCGTGTGCGCTGGAAGAGGATGTTGTTGAAGTTTTGGTGAAAAGTGAGTTTGAGTTTTGTTTTGTTTTATTTTCTTTATTTCTTCTGCTAGTGGTTCGAGGGTCCGGTACTTAGCCCCCGCCTCGGTTGTGCCTGGCTCCTACCTTCACTACCGGTGCTACCTTATATGCCACCTCCTGACCGAGCCGCTTCCCTTTTCAGTCAATCCGTCGTACCTTTTATGGTGCTTCACTAACCGTGCCTACCAGATAACGTCAGGATCTCCGCCCCAACCTCATCCGACCTTTTCCGAGGGAGGTTCTTCGGCGACTGCGACGACCAGGTTGATGAGTTCTTTCCATATAAAGCAGAAGAAATGACCGTCTTCGCGGCAACAGATGGGCAAGTCGTCAGGCCCATCTACGACGGCAAACGTCCTGGGCAACTAATCGCCTGCAAGCGGGAGGGGTCTGATGCCTCCTTCGTCTACCGGTATCCGACGGAATGGACCGAGAAGCTGGTCGGGGCGCTACAGGAGCAGGGTGGGTGTCTATTGGTCCTTCTTTCCTAATGGATTGCTAATTTTGTCACATAGTCATGCCTACCTTTAAGGGCATCTTCTCCATCAAAGTCGCCGTCGCAGCACACCTCTGCCCCCGGCTCAGCGTGACCGTCCTCGGGCGCAGCTTCTCCTTCGGCGATCTCGAGGCCCAGACAATTCTGCCGATCCTCAAGACCGATTTGGGTATGCTCATGCATGCCTGCCTCGGTTATGGAGATCAGTTGAAGAGCATGGCCATCGAGACCAATGGTCAGTCGTCCGTCTCCATCAACGTTCGCATCAAGCCATTCAACACCGATATGAACAACCGGGAAGGAGCAGTCACGGAGCGAGATATTAGGTATCTCGTCAGCCGAAAGCAGGCATTGCTGAACTACGGGATCGCGATGACGGCCGTGACATGTGGGGTCAACTTCCCGGAAGGTTTGTCACCCAACCCCTGATTTATACCTGGCAAGAGAGGCCCGATGATCTTATACTTATCTATTTCTGCAGAGTACGAAGTCCCCCGTCTGCCATTCGCTACTTATGAGGATGGCATGATGATAAGGAGTCTCCACCCGGCCCACGTCCACCGACTTAGGCTGGCCAACAGGGTAAACGACACGCAGATGAGCCAGCTGCCGTACCACGTTTTCCACGGGCAGACCGAGTACCAGGGCAACTGTACGAATAAGATCTTCCCCACGGGGAGAACAGATTGGCCTGTGTTTACCATCACCGGATATGCCCCTCAGCATGAGTATGCTGCTAAGATCGCGTTGGCCATTGCGCTGACGCCGAATTATACTCATCATCTGGAGGCTAGCTGGCCCATGAATATTGGTGGAATGTAAGTTCACATTCGATTTCCTTTCATTGTCTGACACGATGCTGATCAATATAGTTCACTTGGTCGATCGGACTTGGAGAAACTATGGCCGATTAACCATAAAAAGGCCTTTGCTCAAGCTTCGAGAGAGTGGGCCCCTCCGTCTCCCATTGAGAGCCTGACGTCGGCGTCATCGGGGGCGACGTTGGTGGCGAGTCCAATAACGCCGCTGACCTTCCCACTTGATGAATGGCGGTACAATGGTGAGGTTGCGATGGTTTGGAATTCATCCCCTAAGTGGGATGCAAGTCAGCCTGTAGCCTTGAATCCATCCGCCGGCAAGTTTGTGCCGAAATGAGAGCCGTTTTTTGACTACAAGTGGAATAGTTTGTCTACGACGAAGAAGTACCACACTTCAAGGAGACCTCACCAATCTTCTCACTATCCAATCAAGGACAAAAATCAGAGTACGCTTTCCTAGATGCTCATGGGGCACTGACTTAACTGGGACAACTGGCATGACTCAGACAATCAACGGGACCTGGAAAACGAAATTGACCAACATAACTGACTCAACGTGGACGACTAACCGCACTGAAAGATTTAACCTAACTCGGACAATAATATCGACCAGGTAACGAACCAACTTGGACAACTAACTCGACTCGAAGGTTCAACCGACCTTAGACAATGGAATCAAAACAAAATAACAAAATTAAGCAGAATAATTACCTCGACTGGAAATTATTAACTGGCCGGCCAACTAAATCAACCAGAACAATATAATCAACTAGGATGAACGGCTCGACATAGAGATCCAAATGAACCTGGACAATGAAATAAATAGACTTAGATAACGAGTTTGACTTTCGATAACGAACTCAACTTAGACAACGAATATAGCTTGGACAACTTGCCCGACTCGAAGGCTATACCGACTCGACAATCAAACCAGACTCGACGAGCAAACTAGACCCGACGAGCGAAGCAAAGTTGGACAATAAACACGAACATAGTAATATCGTGGGAAAGACAACTAAAGCATCCCAGAAACTCTTCTCCTATCGAACACCCAACTTCACTTGGACAGTCAACCCGCAGTCAGCTTCAAAAAACTAAACCAGATCAAACTGTCACACGAACTTGGACAAAGATAACGGATCGATTCCCTATTCGGACTTGGATAGTGATACCAGATCAAAGTCCCACTCGGACTTTGTCCATCGAAGTGTTACTTGCACTCAGACAACTAAGTTATACCCGATCGAACTCCCGCTCCAGCTTAGACAACGACACAAACACTCCAACCCAGACAACGACACACCGCAACGATATACCACAACGACATATACCATAACGACATACCACAACAACACACCATCGTCCATTATCCAGACCTGAACGAACGACGTAAGTACCGCACTACGGGAAGCCGGCGGACATGGAACTATTTCCAGACTGCTGAGAGTGGGAGGTTATAAAGATGTATATCGTATGCCGTATATACACTGTTGCTTGCTTTCTTGCGCGAAGTGTTTTGATCGAATGAAATGAATGAATCGTATATGTTTTGCATGTTTATATAGAAGTTAGCATGAATGATTATATATAGCTACCTACCTGCTCATCGTTGAATCTGCGAGCGTCTTTGTATAGATAGATGAGATGAATGCGCTGAGATATCGTCTGTCGCATGGAATCGCAACTAGCTGTTACAGTCGCATGTGCGCGATGTAAAGCACGAAGATACCTCTTCACTGCACTTAACATTATTCGGGCGGAAGAAGCGTAACAGTCGGATGCGGTGCGCAACGAGATCCTAGATCTCTCCATGCGAGGTCGTTGTCGTCGTTTCGCGGATGGTGGTTGGAGTATTGAATATGTGCAGTCGGGTAGCGATCACTTATCGACATCTGCGGAGACTCTGTGCGGGCGCATGAGTGATTCTTCGTTCCTACTGCGCTTTGTGTAGTTCCAGCAATACAAATCGTAAAGTATTTTATTGAATCAAGTCCGGAGCGGAATCTGGTTTTGTTACGGACAGATTATCGAGTAAGACGGAGAAGGAGTTAATATTTGCGCCACAACCCTGCAGCAGCCTCACCCACCTCATAATTTCCCCTCTACTTTCTCCCCAGCATGGGACTCGTATATCATCGACGATATTCGAATCCGGCTCAAAATACACAATATCATTAAAATCGCCCACCTTACCTTACAACCCAAACGACGTAGGTATGTATGTATCTATGTATCTCCCACGCGACCCACCATCCCCGGCTCCATATTTCCCTACCAAACAAACCCTCTCCATCACGCACCCCCCAACCCAACCCACATCGGCCCCTTCAGAGTCCACACCCACCACAATAGTGTAACTTCCACCCTCTCCCCCTTCCTGTCAGGAATATGTGGGCCATTTTTCAGACATGCAACAAGAGACGCCCAGCGCCCTCGAGCTGCCCCCCTCGCGTCTCGTGCAAGCCACAGAGTCTCGCAGCGCTCCAAACAGAGGGCAGAAGTCCGGCCCACAAAATTACGACGTGCAACAAAGACGCTGGAAGTGGAGGCGCAAAGGGGAGAAGCGGGGTTATTTGTGGGTTTGGGGCGTGTGCTATGGAGATGGAGGGTGGTATTGAAAGGGGGACGGGGACGGGAGAGGAGGGAAAAAGTTGGTTGTGGAGTGGATGTGGATGTGGTTGTGGTTGTGGTAAGATTAGTGTTTGGGAGATGGATGGTGTGTGTGGGGTTGTGGGGTTGATATTGTGGAGTGGGAGGTTTAGTTTTAGGTAGGTGCTTGGGACGGGGGAGTACGAGCGAGTGCACCGAGTGCCAGGTACTTGCAGTAGGGAAGGGCGGGTGCGAGGCTTGAGGCTTGAGGCTTGAGGCTGTACATACGTGATGCATGATGAGGGATCGGCGGATGGAATGGGAATTGCCCGCTTCTGGGCTGCACCGGGTTGGGCCAGCTTGAAATGAAAGGGGCTTCCAGCTGGATTATACTGCACAGTGCTCCTCCTGCAGCATGCATTCATCATCACAGCGATTCCAATCCTTCGTAGTTACGAGCCCCCCCAATGCGGCGAGATACATATGCATCCAGTCTAATTTATCATCACTCGTCTAGATCCACTCATATCCGAATCTTCGAATCACGTTGTATTCATACAAATACGACGTTTATCGCAAAAAGAAGATTGGTGCACGGTTACGGAAATGTTACAAGCTAATTTCTCACTTGTGTGGTACTCTGTACAGTAAAACGCAGTAAAACGCAGTGAAGTGAAGTGGTGCTGTGGGTAGGCCCGTCTAGGCCAGGTCCTGTTGTTAGAGGAATCTGACCAATGTAACGTTCTGCTGTAGTAAGCTTCGCGATCAGGGGAAAGGGGGACAAAAAGAAAGCTTATTCGCGCATGGGTGTGAGCTGCAAAAAGGAAGTGATTTTTTAACGAAGTGGTTCTGTCTTCGCTGAAAACGTGCTGCGTATCTAAATTATATATGTTCATTGCCATGATACTGTACGGAAGTACCCTTTCTCTAGATCTTATCATGATCCGAATCGGAAGTCGAGAGGCTAGCTTACAAGCACTGCGAATTATACTTTCTATCTTTCGACTTTCTCTTTAGTATACTTGCTGATCTTTTTCTACCCTGCATAGGTTTACCGAACCTGCATACGATGAACCCCTATGAAACTGGAAAGTGTTTTCTAGTCTACTCTGTACTATCCATCATCTATACAGTTCTGCTAGCCGTCTAAGGGCATCTTATGGCGAAGGGAAGTGCTCAGAAGTGCCATATCTACGTCAGTACGATCCTACAAAACACGGTTGAGCCAGGCAACACAAAAAGGCCGACAAGCCTATAGGAATACCTAAGCAATGGCCCTAGGATACTGGAGTAGGTCAATCAATGAAGAACGCTTGACAATCCCTCCGATCCAGCACTTGCTAGAACGAAGGAGTGGTGTTATCGAACCCAGTTAAAAAGAACGGGTAAATTCTTGAGCGTTCAAAGGTTCACTCTAAGGCACAACATTGCTCAACGTCCGTGAAACAAGAAATCTTTAGTATTAAGTGTAGTAACTTGGACACTGGCGGAAGATCTAGGTTAGTACGATTGAATCGCCCGAGCAATGGTGACCACTGTACCATCACTTACACCTCTTTATCCTCAATGCTAGCGACAGAACTACCATTTCCCCGGCCGCTCGACGCTCGTACTTGGCCCACGCGAGCGATATACGTACTATGAAGATCGCCTTTAGCATCTCTGTTCTATGCTATCCATAACCAAGCTCGGAACACGGCAGGATACACTTCAGATCGTGAGGCTCGCAGGGAGGACCCAGCAGCGCAAGTGCTAGAGGTCTTGGTATCCCCAGATTCTTGAAATATAACCGGGAGTATCGATGTCATGTTTGTTCCTCTCGATCGATCTGCATATAGTGCTGAAGCTAGAATATGGATTTCGCGTTTCGTTGCTTGAGGAGTTGATGTCGTAGCTGTCGTGAGTTCGTTTAGCATCAGTCGTTGCCGGATTTTACCCAGACGTGGGGTTTCGTAGCGCAAAGCTGGGCAAAAACAACAGCGACGCGGAGTCTATATGTCGATAGTTGCGCTTCTTGTTGAAGTTGTCGATATAATGTCAATTCTGGTGCAAAGACCGAACTTGCGAGATTGAAGCTCTGCGAAGGGAAATAATGATTCTATGATTCTGATTCCATGATTCTATCTTATCTCATCCGTCCACTAGCGTCTTGGCAACCGGAGCTCTGGAGCATAATCCCTGTCGACGTCTCATCCTCCACAGACAAACGAAAAGAGCTCACACCGCACGTTCATCCAACCACCGCAAAACACGAAACACTTTGACTCCCCATCTCCATCATCGCTCTCCACTTTGCTTTCTTTTCCCTCTTGTAAGGACCTACAGTTCGTGGGTCTCTTTCATGTCGGTCTAAGACAACAAACGCATACCATATGTACATCCAGCCCATCCCGTTATCGTGAACTTCAATTGATTGAAAATCCGGAGATATGGATCGATACCCCTCACCTCCACTCACGAGCTCTCCGAAGCACGATGATCTCCAAACAAACCGACACGGCTCCGGTCATTACGGAAAGGTTAACCAGTCCACAGATTCGATAAACCGAAATGGATATCCTACTCCTACCAGCTCGAACTTCCCTATCAGATCAGGTAGCGGCATATATGGAGCAGTTCCAGCGCCGACCGATTCTTACGTATCAAGCTATCCAAACGAGTATCAAGTCTCTGGATTCCCTCCACCACCGACGAAAGTGACAGTGCAAGATTCCTACTACAATCAAGAATACTACAATGGATCCGGTAAGCATCGTCCAGCGCAGGAGACCTACTACCAATCCACTTCTATGCCTACTTCTCCATCACAATTGAACCCAGCTCAACATCCTTACTCCGAAGGTTTTGACCCTACGCATCCATCTCGTCCAGCTGCACCACCGCGTCGTTCCAGTTCGCCAATTCCAAACACTGAGTCGATCCCCAGCACTTACTTCCCAGGCACTCAGCCCATGCCCGGACCAATTCGTCGTCGATCCTCACCCACACCCGGTCGCATCCCCTCGCCCTACAACCACAAACCTCTTTCGCCCTACAATGCATCCCGACCGCAGCCTCGCCCAGGTCTCGTCAGAACCGCAGTCCGACGTCTAAAATCCTGGGTGCGATCGCTGATTTCATGGATCCGAAACAATCCCATCAAATTCGGACTTCTTGCTTTCCTACCGTTCCTCTTCGGGGCTGGAGTATGGAAGACTATCAAGGGCGTGAAGCACTTGTTCGATCACCTCATCAAGAACAAATGGAAGAAGAAGGGCGAGAGACTTCAATTGCGAGACGAATGGAAAGAAGAGCTGAAGGAGGGTTCCAAGAAGGCGAAAAAAGCTGTGAGAAGTTGGCATGAGGATATTTTCGGGGACTTCAAAGGGTTCGCGGGTTCAAATGGTGGACCACTTGATGGGGTTTTGAAGATCATTCAGATGATGATGTAAGTGCCTCTCTCCTCCTCGCCTTCATGCAATCGCATACGTCTATATACAGTGCCACATTCTCATTGTGGAGCAATATTGCTGGAACCTTCATTCTCATCCATTCTGATTCCCAATGTCTCATTTCCCTCATCATACTAACATATCTCGCCACAGGAACCACTACTGCAGACTCACACCATCCGCCCTCCCCCGAGCTGCTGCGATCCTCCTCGAGCTCTATTTCATCGACGTCAAAAAGCTCTGATTCTCTCCTCCGGACCCGAATCCCACATCTCAGATCGCTGCATACGACCTCATCTGAATATTTCCAGACATCCATCTACGCATTGCCATAATTTTCATTTCTCCACATCTCATTCATGCCATATTTAAAGCGACCACTTGACATTTTATCCTTATCCATCGATACGAATATCCAAACGACCAGACCATGATCTCATGATGACAGCAACGAGTTAACGAATCGACGATGACGCCAGAACATAAAAAAAAAGGAGTTTATGCTTAGTTTAAAAAAACTCCAGTTTCCTGTTCCAAAATTTGCAATCCAATTCTTACTCCCAAAACGTCCAGATTTTTTATGCATGTGATGTGATATGATATGATGTCGCGTTGTATATGCCGTGATGTGTTACTGTTGCGCCTTGCTATGCTCCGTCTCCGTCGCTGTTCTGGGTATATTTCGCTATAAGCCTTTCTATTTGTTTCAGCATATCTTGTATGCGGTATGGTTTGGTCGTTACGTCGTCCTGGGGGGTTGTTAGTGTGATATCCTAGGGAGGGCCTTTTGATGGGAATAGGAATGGGAATGGGAATGGGAAAGGGAAAAAGGGGGGATGTAAACGTGAACTTACCATTCCTGCATTTATAGTCTTCATGATTTGATCTGAAAAATCGAAATAGGGTCAATATTAGTTATCCCATCAAATGTTTTGTAAGGGTTTGTGTAAAAAAATTCCGATTCCCCTCGCGTAAAACATCCGATTCCCTGGCGCAAATAATTCGGCGCAAATACGGAGAGAATAGGAGGAGCAGAACATGGGATGGAAGAGAAGACAAGATAGGAGAAAACAAACATACCCTTCCTCGCATTCGCCGTCACCGCAATCACGGGCACGTGCCCTTTGATCTTGCCCAAAGCTTCTAGTTCCCGGATCTTTTTCACGCAGGTGAGACCGTCCATGACGGGCATTTCGAGGTCCATTAGGATGACGTTGAGGGTGAGGGGCTAGGGGGTGTTAGTTGGGTGTTTGTGGAAGGAAAGAAAGAAGTTAGAAGAAAAGAACATCACATACCGGACCTGCCACGCCATTGACCCCCTCATGCCCACCCCCCTCCCCCTCCCCAACCCAAAACTCCGTCCGCATCAAAAAATCCAGCGCCTCCCCCCCATGATTCGCCACACTCACTCTAAAGCCCTCCTTCTTCAACTGCTTACTCACCACCTTCTGATTCACCAGATTATCCTCCACAACCAGCACATGCCACCTATCCTTATCCTCATCCCCCTCATCCCCATCCCCACCCCCCAACAACATCCCATTCTTCCTCACTACCCCCGGCGTCTCCGCCGCTATCCGTGCGCGGGACCGCGTCCGCACAAGCGCCGTCTTGATATCCTCACTCCCACCCACCCCCACCGCACTCCCGCTCCCAACCCCCAACCCCATCCCCAAATCCATCATCTCCACACCGCACGCCTCGCGCAGCGCGTCTTCGCGGACTAGGAGTTGCAAATCGGTGCGCGTTTCGCTTTCCCCCGGACAGTGGGTCCGTCGCGTTTTGATGTAGAATTGAAACGTGCTGCCTTTTCCCCGCTCCGAATGCACGCCGATTTGGCCGCCTTGCATTTCAGTTAGTTGGCGACTTATAAAGAGGCCCAGCCCTGATCCCCCGTATTGCACGTGCGTTTTCGGACTGGCCTGCATGAAGAGGTGGAAGAGATTCGCGCGTTCTTTTTCGGAGAGTCCCCGCCCGGTATCGGTTACGGTGATGCTGAGGTACAAGATCTCGCCGTTGCCCCATTCGGGTTTGTCGGTTTGGTCGACGGAGTCCAGACGGCGGGGAACGAATTGCACGAGGGTGGTGTGGGAAGAAGGGGGGTCGAGCGAGGCGGTCATGTTGACGGTGATTTGGCGGGTGGGTTCGGTGCGGGTGAATTTGATGGCGTTGGTGATGAGGTTGATGAGCACTTGGAGGACGCGGCTGGGATCGAGGAGCGTCCAGCGTACTTGGAGGTTGGAGATGGATGGGTGCTCGACGAAGTCGAGTTTGGTGTCGGCGCGTTTGAGCTCGGCGTCGAACATTTTGAGGGCGTTGCGGATGAGCTCGACGGGTTGGGAGGCTTCGGGGCAGACGACGAGGAGGTTGCTGTCTAGGCGGGAGAGGGTGAGTATGTCGTCTATGATGCGTTTTTGGTGCATGGCGCAGTATATTATTGTGTCGGCTCTGAATTGAATGGTGTGTTAGTAGGGTAAAAGCGGTATGGTATGTAACTCTGGCGTGGCAAAAGGGAATGTAGAGATTGGGGAGCACTTACGCCTCTATAGCCTCCTCTATCAAGTGAGCCTTTGATATAGTTGGATGCTTCCGTAACTCCTTCGCCGATGCCGTTTTCTTGTACCCTTCAAGATAATCTTGGTACTCATGGAGAGAAGAAAGAATTTCATCAGCGCATCCTATCAATGCGGACAACGGATTCCTCATCTCATGTGAAGTCATCTAGTTATAGTTTAGTAAAGTTCTCACCCTCTCCTACAATTTCATTCTTACATCAATAAACCTTTCCTGCTGCTTTTTCATCTCCAAAGCTTGTTCCATCTTCGTCCTTAATTGATTTTCCGTCCACTTGATCCCCGATATGTTACTGATACAGCTCATAATCGTGGAAACATTGCCTTCGTCGTCGAAGTCGGGATATAAATCTAACAACAGGTATGTCTCAGTCCATTGCTCCTTTCCATCCGGTGTCAAATCAGGCGCCTTCCATGGAATATTAATCCTTGTGTGTAACTGCAACGGCTTCTTGCCTGTAACCACCTGTTCCCAAGCAGAAGTAACGTGGGCAAATTCGCCAGGCATCAAAACATTATTCCATGAAGGTTTATCACTCCCAACTTCAAGAGCGGTGAACTGGCGCCAGAGATTATTCGCCGTGAGGGCCTCTCCCTCCGCAGTCAAGATCGCAAGTCCAATTGGGGCCCTGGTGGCAAACCTTGCGAACTTCGTTTCGCTCTCGGAAAGTTTTCTCGATAATGACGCTCGATCCATCGCTTCCTGAGTAGCAAGTATCCGTCTTCGGTCGATCTCTTGGCGAAGAATGAGAGCAGAGATTTGCGGTGTGGTGACTTGCTCGGTGAGAAGTTGTACCCATGATTGATAGTCGTCATCGAATGGTCTGTAAGGATTCAAACCTATAACCAGAAATGCCAGAAGATTATTGTATTCTGAGCTTACGAGTGGGCATACTACCACGTGAGTTGGCTCTCCAAATCCTCTCCACTGATTACCAGCTAATGACTTCCTCTCTTCTTCACCCAGAGGTATTAGAATTTGTTCCATGCTGTTCATGGCTTCCTTGAATGCGAAGCTCAACCAGTTTTCCTGGGAACACGCATCGAATCTTGCTGGCGCAATAGGATGCCCGGCTGGAATCCCGACAGAACCTTCCAAAATGCAAGGCATGGAAGATGTGCTGGAGTGGGTTTTAGGAGGAGAAGTGGCTACCTCAGACGACTCGGATGCCGAATATAACAAACACATGGGGGCATCTTTATCTGCAAGCTCTAGAGCGCGAATCAAGTGACCCCACAGATCCTGGATTGTTCTGACATTGCACATTTCAACAGTGAGAGAACGTACGACCGACATCCTTCTGTCAATAAGGACTTGGCGAGTGTTCTCAACAACAGTTGCATGTGATCCGATAACGTACCCTTCGTCGCCGATGATGGGTACAAATTTCCAGCTAAAATAACATTCCTCGTCAAAACCATGACGCTGAAGAAGAAGAAACATGTTGTCTTGGACGACTCCAAGGCCAGTTTCTTTTTGTTCGTCGAGCAGTGCTTTGAAATAATCCCAGACTTCGGCAAGTTGAACGCAAGGGTTCTGGCCTTGCATAGCTGGATGCTTACATCCAACCAATGTAGTGTACGGTTCATTGTAGACAACAGCATTCTCATCACCCCAAAACACACCAGCCTAGATGGATTCATTATTAGCATATGCCCCTATTATTAAGAAATCCACAGCTCGTTCGAAATAGTTTGACCTGTGAAGACTCACAGGTAACGGGTCCGCGCAGACTATCAGTACTATTGATCGGAGTTGCCTCGGCCACCCACTCATGGGTCCCAAAGGACTGTTCTTCCAGTCGACATCGAGAGTCAACTGCTGGAATGGTGTTAACTCAAAATCTCCAGGTTTCGATATCCAGTCTGCGAATTTTCTTTTGGGTTTCAAAACACTCTTGCCGCGAACAGGTAGAGATGAATGATCCATGTTTAGAGCCCCCCAACACCCCTAGAAGTAGATTTAATAACGCGCTTCCAACCAACAATCACCAAATCGTGTCGGAGTTTATCGATACATGAGATTCTACCGATTTTGTCGGAATATCGATGCGGGTTTGATAGCGGCACAAAGGGGCGCTGTTGAGGGTCTTGGTGTCACGAGTTGAAAGGATACTGAAACAACCAGTGAATTAAGGCTACTTCGTCAGTGAGGTAAGTGGCACCCAATCACGGCGGAGAGTTGATTCGAGGCTCCGGCGTCCAAATTTGAGATGACAACTGTATGCGCAGGACACGACAGGACACGACAGGACACGACAGGTGAGGCAAACCTTTTTTGGCGGGTTGAACAGGAGAGATTTACAGTTCCCCACCAGGTCAAAGTTATACAGTAGGGTTCGAAGAAACCGCAACCTTACTGCAACCCGCCAAAAGAATTTTCCTGGAAATGACTTGCCATAAGGCCACCCGATACTAAGCATCTCGACCAACCAGGGCTCAAGCGCAAAATGTGAAATCCCCGAACGTGGTTAGAAGGGATGGGAATGTTATGAATTCGTTTCCTGAAAATGACATAGTGTTCCGCCAAATCTTGCTTTCCCATGCTCGTTTATCAGTGAATCGCGATCTCCTTTCGTCTAAATTGCCTATTGTGGCAAGCAAGCCTTGACTCACGTGCAGAATACCAATATGCGTGGATCTTGTGGTGGGGGCTGTCTCAGGCCATGTCGAGCCCTTTGAAGTTTGGGAGAAGACAATCTTCAAATCTGGTAGTTGAGAGATGAGAAGAAAAGTCCTCGGCGTGTGCTAGAGACGGTGCTACCCGTTTGTCTGGGACACACACATACAAGCCGACAGCATGCGAGCAAGCAATACGGAAATCGGAATCGGAAATGCCTGACACCCCCCTAATGGGGCATCGTTGATTGGCCACGCGAGCCTTTCATTACTCATGATGGGAATCTGTGATGAGATTCACATACAAGTCCCCGGGCCCCGGGGACTGGAGTGCTACATGCATGTATGCGTGCTTCTTCATTCCCATTTTCCGGTTGAACGTCATAAATTCTGGAACTTAGCAGCAGATCCCAAGGGCAACACCGAGCAAACAAGGGTATTTTCGTCCGGTCTTGTCCCGCTCGAACATCACGTGACAGAAAGCTTCGGAGCCTTTGCTCCAGATCTCCGCTGTGCAGCCAGAGCCTTGTTATCACTGGCGCTTGTCCTACCTTGGATAGCACCATGCGGGACGCACCAATACAGGAATGTGCAATGTGGATCTATCTTGATGTCAAACTCGAGCTGAGATAATCTTACGGAAGTACATTGACGGTAATGTTATCACGATAGCTCTATGTCGAAGAGATGCCTATATCTCACCATCTCGTTCTCCAGCAAGTTTTGCGTTCCGGCCTCGCTACCGCTCATCTCATTTGCTCATTCACCAAAGCGACAATGTCAATTTCATCATGACGACCCAATTGCCCAGCGAAGAGAGCCCGTTGCTATCTCCTCAATCTGATCCAGAGATAAACGGCCATGGCCAAAATGGTAAACCCTCAGATACTCGTGATACGACATCCAATGATCTATCTTCACTCCAAATCTCGATCATCCTCTTAGGTCCATTTCTATCTGCTTTTGTCGCCGCAGTTGATTCTTCCATGATTGCAACTCTATCCTCTCCTATCGCCTCATCGTTCGGTGCTCTCTCCAACCTCTCATGGCTTGCCTCAGCATATTTCATTGCCAACGCAGCAATTCAACCACTATCTGGTAAGCTTACTGATATTTATGGTCGGAGAAGTGGTCTCATTCTTGCCAATGTTGTGTTTGCTCCGGGGAATGCCATGTGCGGACTTGCGCAGACCGAATGGGTTATGATTGCGGGGAGAATTGTAGCTGGCTTGGGTGGAGGGGGAGTCATGGCAGTTGCAACTTTCATGTTGTCGGACATCGTGCCATTGAGGAATCGAGGTATCTGGCAGGGTGTTGGAAATATGAGTCAAGGCGTTGGCTCAGGTATCGGGGCTGTCTTGGGAGGATGGATCAATGACAAGCTTGACTGGAGAGCAGCATTCTTTATCCAGATCCCCATCTCAGTTGCTGCAATTGTTTGGGTCTGCTTCACAGTGCACATACCCACCGTGGACGATGATAAAGGCCAATCGCGGCTCCGAAGGATTGATTTCTTGGGTTCAATTAGTCTGTTTACAACGCTGGTAACGCTCTTGCTTGGAATGAGTTCAGGAGGTAAAACTGCCGCCTGGAACGACCCCCTGGTCTTGGTTTGTTTGCCATTGTCATTCGCCTCTGTTACTATCTTCATTCTCGTCGAGCTCAAGCATGCAGAGGAACCGATCATTCCCCTCACACTCCTCTGGGATCGATCTGTCGCCAGCGGCTGCCTTACGAACTTCTTATCCTCTGGGTCACGATTTGCGATGTTATTCTATCTACCGATCTTTCTCTAGGTTCAGGGCTATAATTCAACGCAAGTCGGTCTCCGACTCATCCCCGCGTCCATTGGGGGAGCAGTTGCGTCTTTGGCCTCTGGAATCTTCGTGAAGAAGACAGGCCGCTTTTACAATCTTGGCATCGCTGCTCAGCTCACATTTCTCATCGGTTTGATCTCCATCTGTACATTTAATCTTCAGACACCCGCATGGCCACCATTCGTCTGGTACACCGTTATAAATGTTGGTTATGGCATGATGCTTACCGCCACGATTCTTGCTCTCCTCTCTTTCGTTGAGTTTAAAGATCTAGCCGTTATTACATCTGCCTTATTCGCATTCCGAAGCACTGGTACTGTACTTGGGATTTCGCTGGCTGGATTTACGTTCCAGCATGTGCTGAGAAAGCTGCTATGGGACAAGCTTGGAGACGTCGAAAACGCGGAGGAAATGATTGATGGATTCATTGATAACTTCAACGCAATCGAAAATGTTGATAAGTTACTGCAGGGTCAAGTCTTGCAGGCCTATATGGGCGCATTGAGAGCTGTATTCTTGTTGCTGATGGGAATGGGCGCGCCTGCGTTGGTCACCACCTGTTTCATCAAAGACCGGGAACTGTCCACCAAGGTAACTCGAAAGCCTGCGTCGGAAGAAAACTAAAGTTGTGGAAGCTCTCTGCATTTCATCAGTGCAGCGTCTGCTATTGTGGTTACAACAGTGTAGCAGGGCTCCACACATACAGAGTGGTTGTATCGCGCGAGTAGTCGCAAATCACTGAGTTTTATTCTCCGAGTTCACACCTCCACATGTCTCACCGAGTGATTTCGTCGAGAAAAAATGGGTACTTGGGCCCGCTTTGAGCCACACAAAAGCTATTTGATTTCGGATTTTGCTGGTTTCCAGGACCTTCGATTCCGGATAAGAGGACAAGCCATTATCTCAAAGTCACCATGCCATTGCGCACGAAGATTCTCCAATGAGCATCAGTCATGTCTTACCAATAGAGAGAACAGAGTTATAAAAGTTTATCTCCACCTCTGAGTGTAGATGCGAAGCACGAACATAAAATGGCTGAGTTTGTGAAAGCGCGATATGTTAGCGACTAGGGGGTTAGGTTGCGGTACGGCGCGCGGAGAAGGACTGGAAGGGCATTTTAAGACTCTTCTGCTAGGATGTAAGGGAAAGGTTTCTTCTCAAACCGCCCTTTAATTCTACATCTCATTGACGGAAACGAAAGACAACGGTGGCATGCTTCGTCCGACCATATCCCACGACACTCGATGCTCATTTCTTCGATGACACCCCTTCTCATCTCAGCAGCTTCTCTCCATCAGACTGAAACCGCTTTGCAATTAGACCAGAAGTACTAGGTGTATATGAAGAAATAGTATCAAGGCGTAGAAGAGAAGTATTGGTAGGTAAGTACTAACTGGGTCACACTTCTGCCTGAGATATGACTCAAATACCGAGTGCGTTGTCCTTACCGAGGCTACATATTGGACGTAAGAATTCATGAGAAAGTTGGATCTATATGAACATAAAACAACTCGCAAAGCCAATTGCATAAACATGAATAGTCAAGAGACAATCATGTTAAAGGTGACTAATAGCCAGTCATCAATATACCTGTAAATGCCACGTGATCCCAACCAAGCCACTACCCCGCGATAATATTTCCGATCATCTGCCCAACTCATCCCAATGAACCACGCCCTTCCCTAGACACAAAATACGAGACACAATTATTAATCTTCCGCTCATCAAAGCCCAAACCGTTGCATTTCCATTCACGATACCAAGCGGTATATAAGGATAAACCGTGGCTGAACCAATCAACTCCACCGGCCCACCAGGCAGGATACAGCTTCCGTAATCGGCAAGGCAAGCGCCCCACTGATAGCTCTGACGACGTGATATTAGTCGTTTGTTCCGATAACCTTACCGCAAAAGATGGATGCAGTTAGGGGCAATTGGAGGTGTGGGTCGGGGTCTGGTCGCGGGGAATGAATTTTGCTTTTGCTTCTTTCCTTCTTTGCCTTTGCTTTGCTCATATTTTGCTATCATTGGAGTACTAGAGCGGGTAAGGTCAGCCACAGCCGGTAGGGGTCTCGCGTGCCAGGCTTTATAAGCCCTTAGATCCGGCGCGCGGTCTAGATTCCTTTTGCTGTGCGGAAAACTTACAAAGCGTGGGGTTTTCACAGCTGGAGATTGGGTTGTGAGTGAGTAATACTTGGGGTTTTGGATAGGCGGGCTTTGGATATCTTCATTGAAGAGAACTGTCGAGTGATAGTCCCTTCGCTTTCTACGTCCAAGTATTCTCAGTCATGGAAAATAGACACGAAAAACAGGCGGTGGCTGCGCAGCCCTCCTCCTTGCACGAAGCACCACTTGCCACCCATCAGGACATTGAAAAGAACGCGCAACTAAACACGCCGAACAGCAGCCCTCCCAATCAAGAAGAACCCAACTCCTCTTTACCTTCACAAGATGACGAAGTAACCTACCCGGAAGGCGGCACTCGCGCCTGGCTCGTCGTCTTCGGCGCCTGGTGCGGGATGTTTGCCAGTTTCGGGATCTCCAACGCACTCGGATCCTTCCAAGCGTACATATCCGCGAACCAGCTATCGACGTATTCCGACTCGCAAATCGGATGGATCTTCTCCTTATACCTCTTTTTCCTGATGTTTGGCGGGATTTACTCTGGTCCGATATTCGACGTGTATGGCCCGCGCTGGCTGCTGCTTGTGGGGAGCACTATGATTATTGTGATGATCTTTGTGATTGGGGTCTGTGATAGTATGTTGCGGGGATTCTAGCTTGTGGGAAATATGAATGCTGACGAAATATGATCAGAGTACTGGCAGTGGATTGTGGTGTTTAGTATTATAGGGGGAATCGCAAGTTCGCTTACGTTTACACCTTCGATTGCTGCTGTTGGTCACTGGTTCCATAAAAAGCGGGGGAATGCGACGGGTATCGCAGCCACGGGCGGTGCATTCGGTGGAGTGATCTTTCCCCTGCTGCTCCAAAATCTGATCCCCAAGATCGGCGTAAGTATTCCCAAATTCCTTCCCTCCCCTCTACCAAACTGACCTAACACCACCTAGTTCGCCTGGGCCACCCGCGTAGTGGGCTTCATCCTCCTCATCATCTCCATCCTCGCCAATCTCCTCATCCGCTCACGCCTCCCTCCCCCCCGTATCCCGCAATCCCCCCACCCCGACCTCCGCATCCTCACCCAACCCGCCTTCGCCCTCACCGTCCTCGGCGTCTACCTCCTCGAATGGGCTTTCTTCCAACCCGTCACCTACATCACCTCCTACGCGCTCTACTCCGGCTTCCCCGCCGCCTTCTCCTACCAAGTCCTCCCCATCCTCAGCGCCGCCTCCATCTTCGGCCGCTTCCTGCCCGGACTCATCTCCGACCGTATCGGCCGCTTCAATACACTTCTGCTCGCACTCTTTATTACTCTCTTCGGGTGTTTTGTCATCTGGCTCCCTTTTGGTAATACATACCCTGGACTCATCGTCTTCGCCGTAGTGGTGGGCTTTGGAAGCGGGAGTAATATTAGTTTGACTCCGGTGTGTGTGTCGCAGTTGTGTGAAACGAAGGATTATGGGAGGTATTACGCGACGTGCTACTCAGTGGTCAGTTTTGGGTGTTTGACCGGAGTGCCGATTGCGGGGGCCTTGATTCAGGCTTGTGGCGGCGCGTATTGGGGGTTGATTATTTTTACGGGGTGTTGTTATGCGGCGAGTACGGTGGTGATGACGGCGGCGAGGGGATATGGTGGGGGGTGGGGTTTGAAGGTGGTTTTTTAGGTGGTGGTGGTCATGGGTTTTGTGTATATTTATGGGATCGACTGGTTTCTGTGGTGCAGTTCATCACCAGGGAAGTAGGCGACGTTGGCTGATTTAAGTTTGTAAATAGATAGGACAGACAATTTTGTATAATATCAGTAAAATCGCGTCCTTATTGGATGGAGTGCATCCAGTTGTGATCCGAGAAACAGAAAAGCTGCCACTGCAAGAAAAAGATGATACAAGGCAATATTAGACTCACAGCCTGAGTCTTGAGATATCTCCCTACACAGATTTCCCACGTTTTACATTTTAGCAACTGCTTCTAATCCTACTATTCGTTTTCCTTTTCGTTCCGACTTCTACATATAATACATTCTCATCGCTGCTACTTGGTATCGTACTTGGTTCCTGTTGTGGCCGTATGAATGTTATGCTGGATGTCCCGCCCACGAATGTATATAAGAAAGTATATTAACGCTAACATTTCATATTCGCCTCGCCCGGGATCATTTTTATTTTGTCTCTCCTCACGAAATCTAATGAAAGTACGAGTTAATGACGATTTGTTGGTCCCGGCGAACCTTTGGGTCGGGTTTTGGCCCACGCAGAAACCAACCTATTTGGCCCCCACAGCCATGTTCCTCGAGCAATTTTCATTTTGCGTAACCCTTGATCACGAGAGCAGTAAAAATATATATGCCTACTTGTGGCAACGCTTCAGAAAGGTAGTACGTCGTCGTTCGGTGGATTTCTTGAGTAGAACGGCAAGGATGTGGGATTGCACTTCAAGTGAGGGTGCATGGTAAGAATGGGATCATGTTGGAGACGAGTGAAAGCGCGGCGGTGGTAGCTACTTGATGTCTTTTGCATTTCTTGGAGAGATACGCTTGGTACATAGGCCGTTTCTAGCAGAGTATTTCGGTGAAAGTGATATGTGAAAGTGTTACTGTAACAAAGTCGGAAGGGTGCACTCAGAAATGTTGAGCTTTAGTGACAAATTGGTCGCCCTGGAAGTCATACCAGGTCGAATTGCCAGTCACAATGATTGCAATGAGTGCGAGAAGATATTTCCCAGTTTATAGTTTGGTGGAACAACCAACCTTGTCATTGTTCGTGTACTTTTCATGAGGGCACGAATAAGGACAATCGAACCTCGTCCAGTGACGGAAGAGAGGTTGGTCCTGTGTACCCGTGTACGTGTTCAGTGGATCTACAGGATAAAATCTCTAAGTAAAGACGACTTAGGGGGGAGTCTGGTTGCCTGTGCGTGAACAGAAGAATCTGTACATCTGATTCTCATCTAATCCAAAACAAGTGAGAGACGGAGAAAACTTCACGCAGCGGTGTATGACCTCTGGGTTCTCCCACTGATAAAAACTGTAATGCCGCGTTTTTCCACAATATAGGCTCCCAAAATACTTTGCACTGTATTCTCGGGCCTCCTAAGAGGTCGCTCGCACTTTTTCTGGCAAAAAGCTTTGAAAAGTGTCCCCGAAACTGACCTTCTCTGGCGAAAGACTTCTTGCCATCATCGAAGATTGGAGATTTTCTATTTCCGTACATCCAAATGCTGCAAGTCATTTACTGATCCTTATTTTCCGTCATGGTACATGCATTCATCTGCACAATCATCATACCCAGGAAGCAAAGATGTGATGTTGCTGGCCGTGTTCTGACCTCCTTGGGCACGAACGGGAAAAAAAGCTTCATCGATACCTTACTTACTGTGTAGACTGGCCACCGCCTCGCCGCCACATGACTCGAAACTCTACCGCCATGGGAGAATTAGATTTTCACTTCATATCATTTAAATGAATACCCTCGTCTTCTGCTATGCATAGGATTTCCAGTTAACTTGCACAATTTTTCACCCGATCACAAACTGCGAAGAATTGCTTAAGTAAAAGTTTTTCTTCTCTTCTGGCTCATACCCTCGGATCAAGATCATCAGTTCACGATGCCGGCAGACACTAGAGGTATGGGCGGTTGGGGTAAGTCATTCTCCATGGTTGCTGTTGTTAGAAAGGTGCTGATATAGCTTCCAGAACGATTCAAGGTAGCTTTACTTACCTTTGGATTGTATGCCCTGTCATTACCTATTCTTCTATTTCATAGTAAGTATTCTACCTCATCGCGGTGGCTATCGGATTTCATCTAACTTTCAATTAGTTCTTATCCTGATAGGCTGCGCAACAGATTCCCCAGGGATGGACAATATCTACGTCGCTCACCTCGAAGGAACCGGCGTCCGCTTCTCCTACACCTGTAAGCTCCCCTCCCAACACCATGCCCCCAAAACACAATCCTATCCCCTTCCTCCATACACATATACTAACATCACCCTCTCTTTCCCAGCCCTTTGCGCCCCCTCCCTCACCAGCTCCCACACCTGCGGCCCCTCCGTCGGCAAATCCGCACGCTCCCTCCTCGCCATCTACAACCTCACCACCCCCCTCCCAACCATCCAATACGCCCTCGACCTGCAAACCAACACCTCCTTCGTGATCCCCGCCCTCTCATCCGTGCTCTTCCTCTCCGCTCTCTTCACCCTTATGCACGCCCGCTCCATCGTCAAGCGCTCCGGCGTCAACACCCGTTTCCACATCAATCTCATCTGCGCGCTCTTCTGGGCCAGTTCTGGGGTAGCTTTCGCAGCTGCATATGCGGTTACGAGCGCGGGGGCGGCGTTGGCGGTGAGGAGGAATGGGTTGGGGATAGAGACGGGGAAGGCGATGCTGGCGTTGCAGTGGATGGTGTGGGTTTTGAGTTTGCTGGCTGCGGTGATGAGTGGGGGGATTACGAAGACGTTTTTGAAGAGTGCGGGGAGGAGGAGGAGAGGGGATGATCAGGTCAGGAGTGTGAGTAGGAGTCCGGTGAGGACGAGCTTTCCGAGACATAGGTCGATTGTGGACATGGCGAATGGGTCGCGGGCGCCGCCGTATTCGAGGGAGCCGCAGATGAGGGCGGCGAGCCCCGTGTCGCCAATTTAGGGGGTGGGTGATAGTAGAGAGATGGGTCAGGGTAGGGTGCGCTGGGTATTTGGATCGGGATTGGACTGGTTAGGATCGGGATATAAAGTCGACAACGGCGTTTGTGTTTGATGAGTTGGGGGATGTCCTGTCTGTATTTACTTCATTGAGAGTAGTCTCACATCTCCAGGATATGGTTTCTATACGGAAAATATTACAAAAGTGCATGTATATATATGTCTTCCTGAAATTTCGGAAGAACCGTCTCCCTTCGTCCTATCACCCATTCCGCAGCATCTGCCATGAACCAAGAAGACTTCTACGAAAAACGAACCCATACTTCCGATATATATCGCGCATACCCCAAAACCCCCAAATTCACTGCAATCCATTCTATCCAACCCCTTAACTAGTCGTCGGTAAGTTCGTTGCCTTCTAGTGAATGCGGTTTGTTGCATATCTACAAATTGTATTGCACTTTACATCGCTTACTGTGGCTGGCTAGATGTTTATGTCACCCGCTCTGGTTGTGTATTCATTTTAGTACTGGATCAGGTCGTGTTAGTAATAACCTAGTTATGTTATCTTTCTGCTCCTTCTGTTATCTTTTCTCTCTCTTCTCCCTCCCTAGTCGTCCCGCACTAGTCTCAACTACCCCTCCCCCGCGGAAACGATTCCAACACCCTCATGTATCATCTAGATACCCAACATCTTCTAACTCAACCTGCCATATCCACTCTGAAGTCTCCTACTCCCTCAATCCCGTCTCTGAATTCACCTCTAATACCCTCCGCTTCCACCACCACTCAAAGCCCCCCTCCTCCCAGCCAAAGTTGCTTCCCTCCCACACAGGCATTTAGCCCCCGTCCAGCATCAGATAGATGTTGATAGAACGCATGGGTTTGCTAGTCATTACAATAATAGGAAGATAGTCGGAAAGTGTGAGTTAGTAGGAGAGGGCGGGGTGAGGAAGGCAGGCATACTTAGTCTTAGCTGAAAGCCGCAACAAGAGATCTCTCAGACACAGGGACGGTGAATCTGGAGAAATGATATCGAATGACGTGTGTTAGAATCATTACCCTTTTCATCCAAGTTGTACGTTGTAAGACCGGGAACTGAAATATAGAAAGGTCGACGGTGTTAGTTTCGTAGAAGCTGGTCATTTCTGGTATATACAGACTGAACTTAGACTTTACTTTGCGCGTACGGACGAAACATTGGAAGCAAGATAGTGTGTGCTTACGTTAATCATCGTCCTACGCCTGAATTAGCATTTGCCTGAGGCGTAGTAAGCCTGCGAGACATACATTGGATTCGGTACCCCGAACAGTGTATTGACAACTGATTGAGATTATCACGAGTTAAAATGTTAGTTCACGTGGGCAAATGTGAGGATAGGTTCTAATGACGGAATTTTTTTAATAAAGATACAATCAGTGAAGATAGAAAATAAGAGAAGAAGTACGGAAAGAGTAGGCAAACTAAGTGGATGTATTAAGAGGCGATGATTCTTACCTCAACTAGGAGGTTGACCGGTAAAGTCTATTCTTCAGCAGCGCTCTCAATTTCTGGACTCGGAGGAAGTGGAGGATACTCTGCCTTACCAGTTTCGTTCCAATCTTGATTGGAGGTCCTCCCCCACCACGTCCACATCGTTGTAACATCCTCCAAATCCGGATAAAGACTCCTTTGATAGCGTACATCAGAAAGACCTAAAGTTATCCAATCCTCCGGCTCCCACTCTTCTACCTCGAATGCAAGATGGCGGATTTTGTGTTCAAACGTACAAGAGCCGTTGCGGTATCTCCCATTAAAATTTAGAGAGGACATAAAAATGTCAGTGGAGAAATTATAATACTCAGGTTTGAATGCGATCTCGTAACTCCAACCCGGATACATTTTCCCTCCCGTCTTCCGCACGACCAATTCGTAGTGGCGAAGTGCTTCGGTGCGGGATTCAAGATTCGCGTGGAGAATACCGGGGACGGGATAGCGTTCCTTGGATGCATCTGTAATGACACGCGGCGGCGGGTTCATGGCCGCTTCTTTCCAGATTTGTAGACGAAGTTCAGCGGGTAATTCTCCAAACTGTGGAAATTCCGGTGCGCTTACGATGCTTTCCTCATCCGAAGAATCTTCACTACTTTCCTCATCATCAGTCTCGAGGTCAATAACTGGCGTGGACGTAAGTCCCTCGCTGGAGGTTTCCTGCGACTCGAATTTGTCACTCACCATGTTTCTGACAGGTATCTCTCCGGACGAGGAAGAAGAAAGCGATATCGAAGGAGAAACCGAGAAGGAAGATATATGTGTTCAGCGTACTTTGCTAGCTTCTTTGTTGAATCCAGAATACCCAGGCGTATCAAGCTCGAAAACGAATCTATATCTAGCTAGCTGGCTCGACCAGAAGAGAGAAAGCCGATAAAATTTTAAGTTCATATGCGAGCATTGTTCACGTATCTGATTACCTCGTCCAGAGGAACGACAGCTGACGGGTCCTTCATGTACATATGAAAGTATTCTTTATGTATCCCTTAGTCTTTCATCTATGAACAACGGTTGGTGCCTCTAGGAGCTACCGATACGCTTAGATGGAAGACAGCCTACAAGAGCCCCGCTGACGCGAGAGCTTGCCAATCACTGCTCGTTAAGAAAAGTTCTGCTTCCACTTTATCTCTGTTTTGTAGACTGGTTGATAGACATGACCCTTGAATAGCCACCAGAGCCGTCGAGTTGATGTAACGTATATTGGCCAGCGGTACTGTGAACTGCATCGGAGAACTCGCGAGTAGAAACCGAGGCTAGAACAGTTAGACGTGGAGAGAAATAGAAATGAATTTGAAGTTATGACATAGCCTTTCGGGTGTATTTGTGGGGCTCCTGAATATTTACTTCCCCCCCTGTGTTGCCCGATGCGAGAGAATTCGAAATCTGTTATTCTTCCCGGTGAAAGGAAATATGAGATCTCTTTGTTCATTCAGGTCCAAACAGAGGTGACATAGAACAGCATGATCAAGCGAATTCTATGATAGAATAGGAAAGTAGTCGGGCAGTGAGCGGTTGTCTTAAAAAGAATTCAAAAACGCATTTCATTTCCCTAGCTTGAGGAACTTGTGACCATTATCCACATTGACTGCTCCTGACCATTAGAAAGAGCATCTCATATACCAATTATATCATAAACCATAAGGGTATAAACTTCAATGCTCCAGATAAATAGTTGTAAACATTGAAATAGAAAACAGAGAACTCAGCCTGGCTATCCCATAGCAAAAACACCATACGAGCATCAAGATAGAATTTTCCAGGCAATAGAAGGAGATGCGTTCCAAGAAAGCAAACAAAAATATCATGCCCCAATTACCTCCATAAATCTTGCGAACTGTGCTTCCTCCTGTGACTCTTCTCCCCAGCAGAACTACTGGGTCTCGGGGCTACATCTGCGGGAACGGCCAAGAAGCCGCCGAATCCGTTTCCTACAACCACACTCCTCCTTGCGCCATGTCCTGGAGCCCAGACTTTCCCCGTCCCGTCGCCCAGTCCATAGCTACTGACTGGTCGAGGTGCTGACATGGATCCCCTCCTGCCAGGTGCATCAGGCGGTTGTACTTTGGCAAAATTCCATTCCATCTCGTCAAGGCCCTTGCTATACACCTCCAATTCTTGTTTAAGACCCAATCCCGATGGTGCAGACGGAGTCATGCTGGCACGTGCCGCAAATGGGTTATTGGAGCTAAATCGATTGTTGCCGGGAGATGAAGAGGACGACGCATACGAGGAGCGATCGAATGGGTTTGGTGGAACAAAGTTGTCGGGGTCTGTAGCAAAGGCTGGAACAGGCGGTGCGAGGTCGATTAAGGATTCTGGGAATTCGGAGTCGCGTACGTAAAGAGCCCGTAGGGCAGGTAGTCCATTGGCTATCAACGAAGATGTAAGATATTGGTAATAGCTTGAGACGACGCTTTTGAAGGTATTTGCGGATGAAGAGGAAGTGATCTCATAGTGTAGAGTTTGAAGCGAGTTTGACGAAAGTAGAGGAACTGTGTGAGATGCGGGGAAGGACGCAGACACCGATTCAATGATCGACAGAAAGACCAGATTCGGTGCAGTTCCGAGAATCTGTTGCAGGTTGGACGGATGTACGCCGGTAGATGTCAGCGATAGAGTACGAAGTTTCTCCTGAGTATCGGAACGGAACAGATATGATGCCAGTCCTTCTGCGGTAACACTTGGAGTATTCTCGAAAACCATTTCCGTAAAGGCGGGGAACGGAGGAAGGTAATCACTGTGATGAAATACTTCGTCGCTGAACGTTTTCATGTCCGTAACTTTCAGCGCCCGCAATTCGGGTAGCGAGCCCAAGGCACGCCGCAGAATCGTAGGATCTATGTTAAGCCTTGTCAATTCAAGCACTTCCAATCTTCTCCATATTGTGCCGCTCGCCAGCTGTTCCAGACTCCTCTCTGCTCCTGCTATGTAAGTCATTTTACGTATATCAGGACATCGCATCTGTATTTCGAATTTGAGACCGTGGCAAGAAGGATCATCCATAAAGAGCCCTTCCGGCAGATCGATGTATCGTATGTTTGGACATACCGCGGCACTTCGTGCTAGGTCCGGCTTGCATGTCTCTCGGGTCATATATGATACTTTGAAATATTTCACCACTTCCCCCAATGCTCGGTTGTCGCGAATTGTCCTGCTGAGAAGCTGTAAACGCGCTCGAGCAGTGTCTTCTGGTTCCGCATTCCGATTGAGGAAGGTTTTGTGTTTCCGTTTCTCTGCCAGTATTTCTTCGAGCTCGCAATAATGCACAGCATCAATCCGGACGCTGTGGTATCTAAATTCAATTCGTCAGTACCAACACTCGGCTTCCCCTGGAGATAAGGCACACTCACAACACCCTCACGGCAACATTCCTCCACTTCTTCGATACTCGCGCACAATGCGCCAAGTCGCGTGTGTCGCATAATGGGCAGCAGTCATCTATTGCAGATTGTTCGCAGGTCTCGTAAGTCTCGTCCAGGGAGTGGGGGCAGACAAATGTGAAGATGCGCTCGAGAACTGGATCGGGGAGCTTAGTTATGCTTGAACCACGCGGGGTTGCATAAGGTGCATAAGTTGTTGAATGATCGGGGAAGCTGCGGATCGGCTTTTCTGAAGCCTGCGCAGACTTCTTCTTCCTTTTGAACCATTTCATGGTGGGTTTCGCCAGTTTAACGAACGGTATTGCTCTCGCCCCTTCAAAGGAAGGGATACCGAGGGGAAAAGAAGGGAATCGGCTGGACTTCTTGTACCTAGGGTTTCTTTCTAATCGCAAGTGGAGGCGCGCTGATCCAAACAACAGGGGGTTTCTTTGGCCAGTTTGGCGTTCACACCCGCTGAAAACAAGCGAATCAAAGGCCTGACTGGGACACCTGGGGAAAGAAAACCCTTAACAAATTCCAGATTCAACTTTGTTTGGTAGATTTGACGACATCCACCTTCGCGCCCTAATTGAGACAAATACAATCTTGGACAGCAGAGGATCGAAAGAGGATTCAGTAGTGGTGGAGCGGCTGTTGTAATATAACCTGGGTCAGTTACCAACCACCAACTGTGTCGGCCGCCGGATATAGAGGCATTCACTCCTATTGAGTCTATTGTTCGTTACGCGACCTGACTAACTTATTGTTGGAAAGGATGTATGTTTCCGAAAGGCTGGAGGACAGAAGATCATCATGATTCACGACAACGTGGAATAGCATCCTCAGTAATGCTGGCATAATTCTAGGCGACGGTCTGCCCCTGGAGTTTACCATGCAAACAAACTCCACCCTTGATGCGGGGGCGGAGGCACAGTCGCTTGAAACACGATTCACCGTCTCTCTTTGTTCAAGAAGTCTTGAATAACTGCTTTGATCTACGGAGCTGGGGGCCATTTTGCTGAATCCCCGTCCATTCACTATGCCATACATAAACGCCGTCTCCCACCTGCGAATTCACAGCACAGACTGGAGTCATCATTTGCCGGTGGCCCCAACGACTTCTTGGTTGCAAGCGCTTCGGATATTTGTTGTTGTCAACCCCAAAGATATTTTTGATCACAAATATTTGTGCCACACTGCCACATCCCATGTCAAGAAAAGCTCCGGTCAAGCCGTCTTGTATGTTGTTAGGCTTGGGCTCTTTGTCCATTATTCTCGCAGCATCATCGTGTCTCGCAGTATCTTTGTCGCCTGAAAATATTTCTTTCATTGATCCTTTCATAATGTCATCACAACAATCCTGAAATGGTTCAAGCCAGTGATGAGTGTGTAACCCAGGAGTGTCCTGGCTACCAGCCTGTCTGTTGTTATCAGACAAGTCTCTTTCTGCGGAAAATACCATGTACAGCACAACATATGGAAGTATATGCCGTTGGGATAAGACTGTTCTTTCGTTCTGTCTTGCACCATGCTGAACGACTCTTCAAATCGTTTCTGGGCGAGCTGATGGCCAAGTGTCTCTATGCTACTCCATGTTATGCAAGGTCCTCATCTTACTTTCCCCAAATTCTAGGTGCGAGCTCCATCAAAGCTAGTACCACATGGTTATCCATGCGTGTCGTCTCTTACACGAGGTTGGCTGTTGATATCGATCGGCCTTGAGCCTTACATGCCCAAACCAGACGAGCGATACCCGCAGCGGATCGATATAGAGACGGAATAAGTCGTCAAATCTGCCCCGAAGGACGTCGTAGCAGCAAATATGTCCAGGGGCCGATCCATATCTGGCCATTAGCATCCAAAGGAGGAAATTGAGAGCGGATTTTATCCTCGAACCCAACCAGCCGGAAACGATACCTAGAATCTGCAACGGTAAAGTACATGTCCATTTCGAGATGGCAGCCGTCTTGGCGTCACAATTCAAGCTTACTATCGGCAGTGATCCTTCGCAATTTGAGGACATGCAAATATCCGCCTTTTCGTTCGTATCAACGCTTAGCCTCGCGTCGCCTTGCACAAATAAATCGTACCAACTAAGTAAATAACAAGCCTCGAAATGGTGGCCTTCCAATTGAAGGTGGCTTAGAGGTTTTCAAAAATTAACCCTACTGTTAAAACTGGCCGGCCAATCGAGGCGGTTCCACTGGCGCTTAGGCACTCCTGATCAAGTGACGACCAGCCCTATTCCCCAGTCCATACGGATTTGGCTTGTTACTATTTTTACCACATCACATTTTGAAAAATCGATCTGATTTAATTACTTGGCACAGCCATAAGTCATCACATTTTTCTAGTAACTGCATGTAGTTACATGCTGTTGCCATATACGGAATGAGGTCATTGATATCCTGAGAAAATTCTCCTCCGTCCAGCAACCTCTGCTTCGAGTTTCGTCTAGGTCAAGCCGTACTTTTATTTACAGAGAGAACCAACACAGTTCGTGTCAATCTACTCAATGGTCGCCGGGTGATTCGATGGTTCCAAAGAAATTTTAAGAAAGGAACCGGGTTACCATTCACGTGTATGTTCGCTGCTCGCTTTTCTCATTTTACCCCATTCAGCAGAAAATGTAAAGGTGTATATCCCTGCCAAGTGACTAGGGGTAAAATCATTTGGAGGGAAGTTTAGACTCCAGAACCACGATTGAAATACCAGACGCATCGTCAAAATAGTGATGTGGATGCCAAATTGGTCCAAAGTAACGCCAATGAAAGCATATCTGGACATAAGACATTTGGATGTGTATTGTGTCTTGCTGATGTTCTATATATATTCTTGCTTCATCGTATCCGTTGAAATTCTAATCCTACATGAGATTAAAAGTCCCCCTTATGCATGTGGATATGAAACGGTATACAACACTGTTCATCGATCGCCTAAGAAAGCCTCAACCGTCGGGCTGGCCAGGAAAAACCCTCATCAGAAAATCGTCTCCAGAGTCCAGACTTGGAGATGAAGAAGGCAACCCGGGCTCTTTTTATGAAAGTCTTTCGGCCACTTGCTTTTCAAAATGCTACGTGCTCAAGCTGCTTCCTCTTCCGATTATATATGTATAAGTCAAGAACTGATGGGGGCTGTCACCTACACAAACTTCGAAGTCAAGACAACAACAAAGTTTTCCACGCTCCCAAATCATCTTCCCCATAAGCATGGATATTTACTGCGAGGTGTAGAAATATGCGTGGAGCCTCGTTGCGGGACTCGTGGTTGTCTCACCCCTTGGACCGGCAGCGAAGACGCGGCGAAGACGGCCCGATCCGAGTGGTAAATTTGAGGCCATGCGGTCGTACGGCTTCCTGCTTCTAGATCATTCGTCTGACCTCGAGTGGAAGGTTACCTAAGAGACGGAATTCCGTAGGGTCTTGTTTGGGTATATGATTTTAGACTTCTTGGTGGGGTGGGAATGAGGCGCCTTGCTAGATATTAAATGATCGCGGCTCGCGCTAGGTGGGCCTACTGAATCGCCGGCTTACTAGAAATGGAGGTCGAACGGTCCTGTAAGCCGATCGTACAAGCATGAGTGTTCTTTGTGATTGCCCTGTTTTCATGAGTTCGCAGTGCGTGATAGTGAACATATTCTGGACATGATTATTTTCAATAAAGAACCAAGTATTTCTTAATTCTGCCGTTCCTATACTCACACCAAGACGGAAGGAGATATAATTAGTGAAGGCTGGTTCCCGGTGAAATTCTGTTTCACGAAGATAGAGAGTTGGGCTCAAAACTGGTCGTCAAGGCTCTTTTGACCGCACCAAAAAAATTCAGTTCGTAAATCATCTGTCTCCTGGATGGACGCATTATATATCCACTAAGATACTCTTTCATAAGCTTTCCACGATTTTGTACATTTTGTTTCATATTTCACATGTTCGTTCATTATTAGTTTGGAAAATTAGTCCAATTGAAAATACATCGATTTATTTTTTGGTATGTTCCACCGAGACATCGTAAGAGATCCGTAAAGACCTCTGAATTATCCTCGTAGAACAGATTTTTATGGTTTTTCTAAAAAGCAACGCAAAGATAACTGAGATGGTTTGTTAGGAGAGAAGAACGTGTATGCACAGAGGAAAACCCTGTAAACAGGCTCTCTCATAACGTGCATAAAACTCTCTACCAATTGAGATGAGGTGAAAGTAATTGTACATTCAGTCCTCTACCCATACTGGAGAGAACGAGCCCCTAGAAGTCCTCATGCTTGTTGTGCTGCTCGTGCTGCTCGCTTCGCCCCATACGCTTCACGCATTAGTTCTTTGTATTCTGCTATGGCGAGTCTGTCTTCCTCGCTCTAGACGAATTCAGGTTCTACATCGGGGGGGTCGTTCGGGTCTCGCTTCAACTTAGCTAGTCTCTTCGTCCTCTGCATATCTTTCTTTGCTTCTTTTACCTTTTCAACGGCGCGAAGTTGTTCCTCCATCGTGGCGAATGGATAACATGGCCGTTGCAAACTGCGTTCATCAGTGCGTTGTATTTGCTCTTTCGAGGGGGTCAGAATCGACGGTTGAAGATTGCGTCCCATGACGCTTGGAATACTAGCGGTGTCAGTTCTTTGCTTGTTGGAGTTGTCATCCTGAGGTGTAGTCGACTTCTCAGCATGTTCTTCATTGAACGAAGGAACTGCGGAGGAGTCTTCTTCCTTAGAGGCAGGAGCTAGAGAGAGATCTTTACCTTGTGATTTGGAATTCTTTCCCTTCGCTACTTCTCCCAGAACTGAGTTTTCATCATCCACAAATACCCAGCTATCGACGGTTTCTTCGGCGGGATCATCGAGTATACCAACGCCTGGATTTTGGGACATGTCTTTCTCCATATCTGCGCTAGCTTCCTCTGCCTTCTCCTTAACCTCCGTCACATCGGCATCTTCTTCCAAAGCTGCGGTGTTACATACGATGATTTTCCAAAGATCTTTGACGTCTCTGGTGGAATCAGAAAGGGCATCGAAAGACATCTCCTTCAGCCCAGCGGTTGATTCGTGATCATCTCTGTTCTTATACCAAAGGTATCTCCGAACTTGAGACATATCAATCACGATATCGTTATCAATTTTGGCGAGGTTGGTGTCTGGGATTACGACTTTCACATCATTGGTCCCGACAGGATATTCGTCAATCGCGTCCGATCTGAAGCGGCGTCTCGTGTTTGCAAAAAATCCAGTGGCCACAATGATGAACTTCAACCCCCTAGCTGCATCTTCGCTGCGACCCTTATGCTTGAGTCTGAGGTAGTTTCGGACTCCATATTTGTTGATCCCGATATGATTGTCGATCTCCGGTGCACCCAACATCTTCTTGGGGATTCTGATTTGGAGACCTTGGGTTTCCATGCCTATGGTGACTTGGCGGGCTGACGGGCGCGCATCGTAAGATGAGCCAGTTGCTTTGGTATCCGACATTTTGGAATGCGAGATGTTGAGTTTCAACTTTCTATCTTTGTCTTTGAAGAGGGATTGAACTTTCGATTCTTGTTGTTCGTAAAGGAATTGGATGAGTGCGGTGAAGAGAAAGTTTTAGGGTACCGGTCGGGCGAGGTCTAGTTATAGAAGTTCTCAAGGGTTGTCCAACGTTGTTGACTTTCTCTGTTCCGTACCACGACATAGTTGTTCACCTCCGTTTCATCTTGCAGATTCACTCACAATTCGGCCGTTTAACTCCTTTGTTCTTTCTTCCGTGTCGATGTCCCTGTATATTGCTTCTCATTTGGCCGAGATCATTTGTGCAAATTCACCAGAATGGTGTAGCACGTGCTATTTGCATGTGATTGGCATGAAGCATTATCTCGAAGTACTGAGGTGCACCAGCGGGCAGCCTTAGTCCCTGACTTTCTACATATTCATTCCTTTGCACTCGCCTTAGCCGTTGGTTTCTGGCTAACGTAATTTGACGCTTTAGTTGCAAGAATATTTCTTCACGATTAGTTTACATCTCACTTAGCAACTAGAGGTACGGGCGGTGTGGCGAGAGGTACTGGGTTATTGGGCATTGTCACGGAGACAATGGCACCACGGCCCTTGATATCTCAAGCATCTACAGACTCGAGAAGCACGGTTTCGGGAAGTAGATTCAATGGACCACGAGGAAGACTACAGGAAACAACCCGTTTTATATCTTGGGACTGCAAAAGGGCATTTAGAAAATTGGTTCGCTCCATGTAACTACAGGAGGATGTTGTATTTGATGACCACTCCAAACCCTTAATTTGGAAGAAGCAGACCTGCCTTAACCATTCCACGGAAGGACTAGGTGAAGTGTCCTGGGATCACGGCTGAGAAGTCAAATTGCACAGGGTAACCATGCCTTTTTTCTAGGTAAATAATGAAGTAGTCGTCAAAGGTACAACACAGCCATCCTGTTTTGTCAATTTAACGATATATTTTGGGTTGGACAGGATCGATCTGGATTATTCACAGGCAATGTCACGCGTAACGTTTCAGCCTCAATTGTAACAATATGCCTACTGCCCACATGTATCGTGTATATACCTAGTCTACGCCAAGTTCCTGTTTCCCTCTAAGCTCGATACTCTGTCTGTCTTCCAATAATCGTCTAATGGGCGATTTCTCAAGGTTTCGAACCGAGATGTATATTACGGCTCCACCATGTCCTCCTATTCTTTGCTTCCAGATCGTGCAGTTAGGGCATGGATATGGTCTATTCCTTTCAGTGGCAGGAATCCATGTACGACACCTTGCTTCTCTAACTCAGCTACGAAAGGTTCTACCTCTGAAAATGGCGCTATGTGATCATTGATGCCATGAATAATAAAAGTGAACGCATGGTGTGCACCTCGACGGAGCCGAGTAACCAAGCTCTAGCGGGTTGGAGGGGATATGCAGCTCTGCGTTCAGCTAACCACCATCCATCTAGCAGACCGGAACAGATATCATACCAATCATTGTCTCTCGTGACTTCCGAGAGAATGATACATCCGTTCTGGACCGAGATATGCTTAATTCTTCGACATGATACAATGCGGTTTGTTGCATGTACACAGCTTCCACGCCTCGTCTTTTTGGAATATATTTACAAACAGAGGCGACTCATCAAAAACAGCCCGGCTTCCGTGGTCCAATGGTTAGGATTCCACCCTTCCAAGTGTTCTCGTGAAACACAGATGTCAGGTGGAGGTTCGTGTTCGATTCACGGCGGTTGCATCCGAAAATTCATTTTGCATTTTTGTTGCATAAATCTTAGAAATAGTCAAGTTAACATCACACTGGAGTATACTTTTTTTGGCAGTGTTCTTGGATTTCGATCGAGCTTTTTCAGAAGTGGGGTTCAATGGTGGGGTAATTGTAGCCGAAGCGCTGAAAGAGAAGTATTCCAAAAATCCGGAGCTATTTTACTTCAAGCATTCGGGTTCTTACAATGTGAAATTGCCCTTTCGAGAGGTGTTTTCTCGGACGTCGTCTGATAGTCTTAGGGCCCAAGGGAACGTGCAATAAGGTAACGGATATACTTCATCGATTGCTTGGGCTTCACTTTTCGGCTTTTCTTGGTGGAGTGGCTGAGAAAGTTTGGATTTATACACCTACCGTTTGAATCTTCGACAACAACACCAAATTATTGATTTCGGACTTGAATGATCAGACTCTGTTGTCAGCCAATGCCTTTTCTCCATCTCCGAGTTGAGGTTAGCGGGTAATAATATATCAATAGCGGAGCACATCAATTTGAAGTGAAGTGATCTTCAACCCACAAGTCAAGAATGTTCATAGTAACAGTCCATGCAACCCATCTGAAGATATTCTCCAAGTAATCTCCAATGAAGGGTCAAGCTTTTGTAGTTGTTCTCTGGTAAAGGCTTCTCGCTCGAACCCAAGGCCGTAGCTTAGCTGTGGGGATAGACCGTAAAAGGGGATGATAGTACTCCAGGTAGTATTGGTCGTCTCTCGGAGAATCTTCAGATGCCGTGCGCCGCGGACAGCCAATATTTCAGCAGAGGGAACAATCAACTGCCGGATATCACGGATAATTCTTGCCTTATTCCTGGCTAAAATTGATTCCAAAGTATGCTCGAAGAGGCCGTATTCGGAGAGTGTATTTTTTGGTAGAGACCGTGGCGACTCTAGGAGCTTTCGACAGAGCTCTTGATTGTCGGTGCTTATGTTTTTGTGGTGTTTTCCCATGAAACTGCCGCGTTCTTTGAGTCCATTTTCATAACCAGGATGTCGATACAGAGCATGCTCCTCGCTCAAAGGTTGTATTGAAATCGTTTCGGCACTAATGCTAGCATAGGAGCGATTGCAGTGGAAGGTTTTTCGGGTAATCTGGACGAGATTCGAATGCAATCTCTTGTTTCTTGTTGTCTGCTGCCAGCCAGGTTCCGTTGCGCCTCCAAAATCCAATCCTAGCCTGACTGAAGTCGTTTTTTCCAGGCTGATTTTGCTTCTCAATCTGCTCATAAGGTGGATCTTGAGCTCGCAGATGTTTCTTCCGAGGCGTTGTCGAGGTCAGCGTGCTGCGCTCTCTTGTAGCGACGGTCGTTTTCTGGAATTGTTTGAAGAAGATTCGTTATGTTAACTTATTGAAGTGCTTGTTTGTTACCGTTGGGAATTGAGATGGAATGGTGGGGGCTGAGAAAGCACCCTTAACCCCACCCCTGAGCAAAAGCTACAGTAACCTTTTGTGCGCTTTGCCGTTTAAAAGTTTAACCTTTGCTCGGCGGGAGGTACTCTACAACTTCGTAATAAGTTAATCAACTTTGGAAGATTTAGCTAAGGTTAACTGACAAGTTGAGTATGATATTTAAACTGTCACAATATTACAGTTCGGCAAAAGGTGAGTCAAGAAGGCACTTTCGAGTGTATCGTGGTTTTCGTACATCCCGTGATGAGCCTGAGATCTGTGGTAGTTGTCACCAACGACATGGGTTAACATCTTGGCCGTGGCTTTAGGTAAGCTAAAAACTTCCGTGCAACAACACGAAATTCATTCTATATTTTCTCTATACTCCTGTTCGTGCGAGTTCCTACCAAGCCGTTGCGACACCGGTCATGGATCCACTAAGTATTTCCGCAAGTTTGATCGCGGTCATTCAAATCACAGGATCTGTCATCTCGATATGTTACGATTACAGGCAGGGTGTAAAGCACGCGACAAAGGAAATTGTACAAATATCAGACGAACTTAATGGTCTGAAGGACGTCTTGGATTCATTGCTCAAACTGGTGGAGAAGTCAGCAGCGTCCAATGGCATCTCGCAATTATCCACATTTGAAATGCTTCTCAGAGAGGACGGGCCACTGCTGGCGTGTCGCGCCGAACTGGAGAAGCTGAAAAAGATATTAGAACCTGAAAGAGGGTTGAGAGGCCTGAAGAAGACACTAGTGTGGCCACTGAAAGAGGGAGATGTGAAGAAAACGCTAGGTACTTTGGAGAGGTTGAAGAGCACCTTGCAGTTAGGCTTAAGTGCCGACCAGACGTTAGCTGGGCACCTGCCTAATAGTAGATAGCTACCAAAGCTGACCGAGGGGCAGGAATTTGACTCTGAACCTCACGAATAGGGTTGAAACGCAATTTGATGGTACAGTGTAACCACATCACAAATCATTGCAGAAGCTAACTTATGCATAGAACAGACACGACAAGAGATATTCAAGTGGCTAGGTGCCCCGGACCCCTACATAAACCATGTAGCGAATTTTAAGAAACATAAACAAACGACAGGGAAATGGTTTCTGACTTCCCTCAATTTCGAGAGTTGGTATCGGAGCCCTGCCTCTTTCTTTTGGATTTATGGGATTCGTAAGTCACCCCGTCTTCAGACCGATTGGGAGGGGCTGATTGGCAAGCAGCTGGCAGTGGAAAAACCGTACTATGGTGCTTACCATCTTTTGAGCTCAGATGATGGGTCGTCTTACTGACAAAGTTAGTTCGAGTATTATTCAGAGTCTGAAATCCAGTATCGATAGCCAGCCAAAGACAGCAATCGCCTACTTTTACTTCGATTTCAATGGAGATGTAACTTCAATGTTGAAATCTCTCATCAGTCAACTTTCGGCGCAAAGCGAGGAATTGCCTACACCGCTGAAGGACCTTTACGTCACTCACACCAAGAAGACCTCCTCGCTCCCTACGGATGAAGTTCTTCTTCAAGCATTTCATGATATCCTGTTATCCTTCCACAATGTCTATATCATCTTCGACGCCCTGGATGAAGCTTCAAGGAACGATGAACTCCTTTCCTTCATCACCACAGTTCAAGGATGGCGTTATCAGCGACTACATTTGCTAGTTACAAGCCGTCAGTTGTCAGAGATTGAGGACATGCTCTCAGGTCTTGTCACCGGGAAGATCTGTTTACAGAATTCCGAAATTAGACATGACATTGCGTATTACGTCACTGATATTCTCGCCAACGACAAAATAATGTCCAGATGGCCAGAGAAGCTGAGGTGGGAGATTCAAACCAAGCTTGTCTATGAGGGGGAGGGAATGTAAGTGTTCTATGGCGTTTAAAAAGAATTATATGCTGGCATCAGAATAGGGACCGGCGCAAGCATCTGATATCGCTCGTCCCAGTACTAACACGCTGACATTACTCAGGTTCCGATGGGTTGCGTGTCAACTTGATATGTTTCGAAAATGTACAAGTATTACAACGATTCGCAGAGCAATGACAACTCTACCCAAGAGTTTAGATAAAACTTATGAACGGATATTGGAGCAGATCGATGAGTCATATCATACCGATGTCCGAAAAATCCTTCAGGCGCTTACTGTAGCAAAGAAGTCCCTCACTGTTGATGAATTGGTCGAGATTCTTGCTGTGAATTTTGATTGTGGACAGGAGCTCCCGCAATTCGACGAGGATTCACGACTGCTAGATCCTCGCGCAGTCCTGACCATGTGCTCTTCTCTCGTTACAAGGCTCGAAGACAGAGATGAGAGTTGGCGGGAAATGGAGAGAGAGGATGATGGGGAAGAACTAAAGATCAGATGGCAGGAAGGCTACAAACGAGGCAAATGGGCACCCGTCAGACTCGCGCACGCGTCAGTGGCTGATTATCTCACCCAACCAAAACAGTCACAATTTTTCTTTACGCGCCACGTAGCTCGACAATTCATGGCCCAAGCATGCCTCGCCTATCTACTCAATTCTGAGTTCTCTTCTGGCCATGATCAACTTTTGCTTATGCAGCGATGCCAAGACTATCCGCTTCTGCACCACCTAACCCTGAATTGGCCTCTTTATGTGAGGAGGGAAGAAGGCGACCCCGAGGACTACCTTCTGCCGTGCACAAAAAAACTTCTACAAGCTTTCTTCGCATCCCATAAACTCCCTGGTGGTGGCAACTATGCTTTCTGGCTCGGAATGATGATGCCTTCCGCCCCTGCCAAAGCTTCTTTTCTCACGGAAACACACCCTCTTTACTACGCAGCATCCTTTGGGCTTGCCGACGTTGTACGAATCATGCTTGACTCCGACAAAGACATTGACATTGATCAACTCGGAGGACGGGCGCACGCGACAGCTTTACATGTGGCATGCTTTAGAAATCATCCTGAAGTAGTAAAGATTTTACTCGAAAGAGGCGCAGATCCCAACTTGCCGAACAACTTGGGAGAAAGTCCATTGGATTATGCGACCTGGCACGACAGCGATTCGGAAACGGTAGCACTGCTACTGAAGCATGGAGCCGATCCTTTGGATGTGCATCCGCTAGCAGATACTTGTAAGACTTACATTTTGTTCTGAAGTAAAAACTGGGGAATATGGTGTTCAGCAGGTCCGAACGTCGATCTCTCGCATATAGGCTATTTTCGTTTGTTTCACTTGATAGCAACCCTTCTGGGGTGTGCTCCTCCAATGAGCCTTGCTGATAACTTAGTAGGAAGCGATTATGAAGACCGGGTACCCATGATGGTAGCGCTAGGGGCAATGGGGCGCGCAAGTTACACGAGAAATCAATTTGATGAGTTCTGCTGATTATTTTCAAAGAGATTCTAATCGACGCAGTATACTGGGCAAATAAAGTTGAAGCAGAAGTGAACTGCACAAAGGTCTTCATTATTACGATACATACGATAACAGATGGTGTGCGGTCTTCTCGAGCGACAATTCTTGGAAACAAATGGCTGCTAAAGAGAAGGATGCAGCCTCAGCGACATCACCTACCCAGTCTCGAGTCCTAATTGAGTTTGATCCTATGATATCTCCAAGCTATGTGACAACATATTGTTATCGAGAAGACAGCTCAGAAATGCTGTGTACCACGAGCGCAAACCTTAGGTGCAAAACCACCCCCTACTCTTGTGTACCACGAAAAGAGACGAACGTATCCGCTGTGTTGTCGTTCAATGTTTTGAGTCTTCGGACCTTTGCGTGCTCACACCAGGAAACGTCCTTTGTTTGCGCAGAAAAATGGTTTGAGGTTATCAAGCTGGAGGTTCTCTTGCGGTATTTCGGTGATTGATCCCGACCTGTATCTAGCATAGAATTGTCAGCAGCTATAGAGCTGTGGTCGCACCTACATTGCTTTGGGGTTTATGTTCTTAGGTGGACGCCGTTCTCTGCTTCGCAAATTTGAGCTCGAATGTTCTTGGAACATAAAATTTCAAAAGGCTTATGCCTCCGTTGATGGACTGTAATTGTGCAGCTCGATGGTATGCAATTCAACACAAACATTTCGTCTTCCGAGCACCCCATCGAGGAGGGGAATTAGCAATGAAGGACAAGACAACACTAGCCAAACAAGCTTCCATGATATTCGAAAGAGGGGTTGCCGAGATAGCTTGATTTTCAGGTACATGATCGGCCAGGATAATATTTAGCCACGAATCCAAGTTTCGTGAAAGGAAACTTTGGACGAACTGGGGGTCCGCCACCTTGACGAGTGTTTTGTTTTTAGTGGGGGATGCTGTAGTTGCATTGCCAAGAGAGGCTTCGTCACCTCGTGCATGCCAATATTACCGCCAAGTGATATCTCCTGCAAGCCTTGGGTTACAACGGCCGTATCTACAACCTCCGGACATTAGATGGAACTTTCCTACCAGTCAAAGAACGGGCAGAGCGGGCAACTGACGTGGAAAGTTAACAAACTAGCATCGCTATCTCCCATATCAGGAAGGTTTGTATGTCAAAAAGCAGACGAAGGCGCCCTCGGAGCGCCACGCGTGTCATTGCCTGTCCATTTCTGAAGATATACATGTCGAGCGCACGATTAGAGTTCGACAGCAACGGCCGTCAGTTGCAATAGCCGATAGTGGAGCCGGCGCGGCGTGCGTTGCCGAGACGGGAAGCTCAGATCTTTGGAGGCGCCACTAAAGCTTGTCAAGGGTGGTTAGGCTCGGCATGGCTCGGCACACATTATCTGATCCTGGCCATATCCCACCCTGATGATAACGAATCAAACGCAAGAAATGGCGTGCAAAGTCATGAGGATCTCTCTTCATGTGAGCGATCTGCATGATTCCCATAATCGCCGATATATGTGGACACTGACTCGCACGCTGGACCTTCCAAATTTCGCAAAAAGTTTCCTTCCGTGCTCTGGGGTATCTGCAACGTGTGGCTGAGATGGATCACACTCTGGAGGGGTATAAGATACAGGTTAAGATTGAAGATAAGCTTGTTCCCGGTCTCCACACGTATCTCGCATTCGATTGGTGGATGTTTTAGGCCTGTCTACTCATTTCCCCCAGTTTTCTCTGGTTTGACCTCCGTGGACAACACTATTCGTCGACAATAGGCGCGAAAAACCGGGATACGCGAAGATAAGAAAATGTGAAATGGAATTCAGTGAAAGGACCTTCCTGATTACGGAAATGTGTCGTCAATCACTTGGACTCGTCAACACGGATCTCCAATCTCGAAGGAATGTGTTGTGCAGCAGGTCTTTTTGGATCAGGAAGGTGGTCTGGGGTGATCGATATGGATTTGGTCTTCGACAAACAAGCCTTTCCAAGCCGGCATTCAGTGTACGCTGGACATCTGCTGTGGTATTGTCTGGGAAGTACCGACATGCATATCCGGATTGAGGTTCTTTGTCCGCACTTCGTGATAACACACCATCAGGACAATTTATCAGGAAGGTAGGTTAGTATGGGCAGGATAACAGTCGCCATCGACGCCAAGAGTGAGTCGCCCACGATGTGTATATATACATCTATAATATCCTCCCAGTATTCTCTTTCCTCTTCACCAGTCCAGCTGCAATCGTTACACAGAGTCCTCACCAGACATCTCCAATTCCAATCTTTCTCTTGACCACTCTTTCGTCAATCAATCGACCAACCCAACCAACTCAATCAAAATGAAGTTCGCAACCATTGCCTCCGCTGCCCTCCTTGCTGGCTCTGCTGTCGCCGCCCCAGGCACAGCTATGCGCCGCGAGCGTGCTCAAAAGCGTGCCAAGAACAACCACGGCAACCCATTGATCCGAGTTGACGGCCCCTCCGTCCTTGACACCAACAAGACCAACGTCCAGTACTCCTCCAACTGGGCTGGTGCCGTCCTCGTTGGCACCGGTTACACCAGTGTTACTGGTACTTTCACCGCACCATCCCCCAGCACTGCTGGATCTGGTTCCGCATGGGTTGGAATTGACGGTGACACTTGCGGCACCGCTATTCTCCAAACTGGTATCGACTGGACCCGCTCCGGCTCCTCGATCACCTATGACGCCTGGTACGAGTGGTACCCCGACTACGCCTACGACTTCAGCGGCATCACCATCTCCGCCGGTGACAGCATCAAGGTAACCGTTACCGCCTCATCCAAGACCACTGGCACAGCCACCGTCCAGAACCTCACCAAGGGCAAGACCGTCACCCACACCTTCACCGGTGGTGTTGATGGCTCTCTCTGCGAGTACAACGCTGAGTGGATCGTCGAAGATTTCGAGGAGAACGGAGGCCTCGTCTCATTCGCCAACTTCGGAACTGTTACTTTCACCGGTGCCTCGGCTGTCAAGAGCGGAACTACCGTCGGTGTTACTGGTGCTACCATCATCGACCTTCAGCAAAGCAGCGTCTTGACCAACTGCGGTACCTCCGGTACCTCCACCGTCACTTGCACATACGTTTAAGTGATGCAATTGCGCACTTGCACTTAGACTTGGTCGTCAAGAAAATGAGTTGGATGATTGATGAACTGGATTGGATTGGATCCGGTCGGCTTGGTGGGCCGACCGGTTGGTTGACGGTGATCTCGAGCAGAGATGCACTTAAAAATCGGTGGATTGCACTCCCGAACTCTTTGAGCGACGGCTCTTTTTCGTGGGAGGAAAGCATGGTTTCTAGGCTTGGTGTTTATGCAAACGGAGATGTTTCAACTTGTCCATAGTTTCAAAGGTCGTAGTGAATGAATACCAAAAATTCGAGCTCAGTCTTTCTGTTATCCTATGTATGCGATAGTTAATGATGTGATCTATGACTCATGGATTGTACGATTGTTTCCTGGTTGGTGATCATCTCGGGGATTTTAATAATGCTTCTAGAAGGTTGCTAGTTGCACTTGAGCGTTTTTACGTACTGTAGTACTCTAGCGTTTGCGATACCACCTCGTGGTTTCATATCGAGACTAGAGCTCTCATGCATGCATGATCGATCGGGAAGATGCAAGATCCATCGGAACTAGATTAACCTCTAAAATCGAGTAGCGGGCTAAACTGAACTAACTATTGCAAGCATACTGTATCCCATAGAAGAAATCAAATTAAGGCTAAGGGAAAGAAAGAGCAGAAAGCAATCAAACAGCGAAAAGCAAGAAACCAAAAATTCCAAATCCAACCAAAAGGAACGAAGAAGCAAAAAGTCAGAAACCCAAGCAGTACCGCAGAAATCAAACTAAAAAAGAACCAAAGCTCCACCAGCACCGGCTTTCTATCCCAAAACTGCACTAATCATCGCTTCCAAGCTATCAAATCGCTGTCTCGAGACGCCATCAACTCCTTCAAAGAGCACCGACCAAGTTGGCCAAGGGAGTATCTTGTCCAACACCTTCATCGATACCAGGCCAGATCTTCGCAGTAGCACCGCCTAGAAGTCCAGTAATAGCATCCCCGGCGCTAGTTCCGCCATTTGTGCTGACTTCTTGTCGGTTCTTAAGAATACCAACCCAGTTAGCCAAGGGTGTATCTTGTCCAGTAGCCTTGTCAATCCCGGGTCAAACGTTCTTAGTAGCCCCGCCTAGAAGCCCAGTGACCAAATCGGTTTGTCTCTTGAGCAGTTCATCTTCGTTACCTACGTGTATGCTCGTTAGATTTTCCCTACCCTGAGCACAAAAAGAAAGTATAGAAGGAACTGAGAGCTAAGAATGACTGACGCTTTTGATTTCCATCATTGCGAGCCTTGAGTGTACCGAGCAGTCCACCTTCTACAACGCCAAGAGAGCCTTTGGCGGCATTAGTAACTGTAGAAAGCCCAGTTTCAGTGAGAATGCCATTACCGAGACTGGCAATTGCGGCTTCACCTGGGAGTTGGCGGGCTAAGGTGGCAGTCAGCTTTTTGTATGAGAGTGTGGGGTGAGGATGGGGATTTTCTCACAGTTGATAGGAGCGGCAAGACCGAGGGGAATGAGAGCGGCTGCGATGAGTGCGGTAGAATGCATGGTTTGGATGGTGTATGTTAAGGAAAAATGTGATGAGTGTGGTTAGAAGAAGTGGATCAAGGTGAGTGAGATGGTTGTTTGACTGATTGTATTGGATGATAATGCTTAAGATTGAGCTATTGGATTGAGAATGAAGATTGGAATTTGAAGACGAGAACAAATTATATACCCGTCTACTGAGCCATAATTGAGGTATTTTTCACATCTCAAGACTCGTCATAGAGATGTAGATGTCGGCATTTCCGAAGATCAAGTTGATAGATCGAAATTGCAACACTCGGCAAGTATGAAAAGGGTAAGCAGCAGAAAAGGTTTGTCTTTTTGACATCGTCGGCACCAACTTCGGCATGAAGCTTGCGAGTACGAGTCCTGGAAGATGACATAGAGGGGTTACTGAAGAGGGGCATTCATCTTCTGTGTGAGTAACGGAGATGACGATTTTGCACAACCTACCTCATGAACCTTTCGCGTATTTCCTGGGAGTGTATGGATTATTTGATGGTCTTGTTACACTCAACACAGAGATATCAGTTAGTGGAGATGGTGAAACAAATAGAAATTGGCGTAAGTAGCCAGGTGTTAAAAACTGAAAGTGGACATCCGGCTCGAGTGAGGGTTTCAAGCTCGAACAAATTTCTACAAATAAGGAAGCCCGTAGAGTGTTTTCCAGCAGGAGAGCGTAGTACCATGCGGACATATTATCAATCGATCTGTAGATGGAGGTAGCACAGCAACTGTCGATCTCGATTTAAAGACGATCACTTCGTCGGCAAAAGCTGCATATGATGCTCCCTCATAATCCCTCAAGCAGCCACGCACCACACAGCTTCCATCTGTGGCAGGCTGTGGAGATAGGAAGCTCTCATGCTATCAGATATATGTGAGTGCATCGGTGGTTTTCATACTGGAAAGTAGGACAGAGCATCCCACGCATCGTTGAGGCATTAACAATAGTTCTGCAAAGCTGGAAAGATGAGAAGGATACGAGAAGACATGTCATTTTCCTGAGATTTGCGAAGACAAACGACGCTGCTAACCATTCTTGGGATGAAAAACGTGTTTGTGACTTGTATACTACTTGTATTTGTCTGGGCGTTGGTTTCAATTTACAAGTTTGTGCGTAACTATAGAGACATATAATTTTGTTCAACCGACGATTAGCCAGCTGCAGTTAAGAGAATTGGAAGATAGCAATCTTAGATCCTCGATCTGTATAGATGTGATAACAACGCAAGATGAATGATGATCGGCTTCGAATTTCGACCATCTGGTGGAAGATTGGTCAACTTTGATCCCATCTCCGCGTCTATAAGGGAAATATGCGCCATTAATGGTGTGCATGTCCTCCCGCTCTCTAAACCACTATGCAAAAGTCCCTTTGTATTCGCTGTGGTAGTTGCTTAGCCGAAGGGAGGAAACACCTGGGAGGAAGTTAGATATCTTCAGATCTGTGGGATAAAATGACTCTCTCCTCCATCGATGCAGAGCCTTTGTAGTGGCTGCTGTTTGCACAGCGAGCGAGATAATTCTGCCAGTACGATGTCTCCTCCATCTACACTATCGTAGGGCATTTGTTATTCGCAGACGAACTATTCTCTCATCATCGAAGGAAATGTAGTTGGCCCCTTTCACCAGCTCCAGCAGGGTCGTGTATCGTCAAAGAAGAAAAGAGATAAGTAAACCTTGGTTCGTATGTGCAAGAAAGGTATGTCGAAGAATGAATAAGCGAAAGTGAGGAAGTGGTCGGCTTCACCATTCGAAATCATGAACCGAAGTGCTACACAACAACTCAAGGTTAGACTTCAGTAGTTCCACCCACACACATGTCTTCTGCAACCTCTCGCCTAAGACTTCGAACTACAGCACACTCTGCTCATCAATACGACAGCAAAAACGATTAGGAGACCAAGCGAAGCATTTGCAGCAAGCGATGTATGGGAGCTGTGAATGCTTGCAGGACAATCCAATGGACAATGATGCTGCAATGCGACCTTTCTCAGACCATGGATCAACACAAGAGCTGGCGTAGAGTGTAGTATGAGGTCATATTGCTGCCGACTCGACACGCGTCGAGATTGACCGCAGATTTTCGCCAATGGAGAAGTTATTTCTGTCTCCTGCGCACCCCTTTCCACAATATTATCATTTCCAATGCTGCCTCAACAGCATGCGAACCACATATGCGGAGAGCGGATACCCTGTCGAAAGAGCGCGAGAGTTTTTCGGCCCGTATAACAACAAGGAGGGTGGTTAACTCTTTGAGTTTCACGTACGATCCCAGTGGTAGATCAATGTGCAAAGAGCAAACAGCCTGCATTGTGCGTCGGTGCCATGTCATCATGGCATCATCGGCTCCTATTGGTACGGACTTGGCAACCTCTACAATCCCCTTCATGTTTACGAAGTAGTATGCTGACAGTGACGATGATTTGCAGAGGAACCCACGGGTTGTGCGACCTCAGGCTTGCATGTTGGGAAGAAAATCTGATAAGCCGCAGATGGAAAGGATGAAAACCTGCCGCTGTGCTTGCGGGTAAGATACAAGGATAGCGTGAAATCGCGTCATAGTTCGCCACCGTCGAAATCTTGCAGGTTGGGGACAACGTCTCCAGCTGGAAGCAGACAAACAGTGCCCGGGCGCAAAGGTCAATCACACCGACAAGGTCACTGGCGAATGTCAGATCATTTTCGAAGAAGGCAACATTTGGATCAAACTGAGTGCGAGGCAAAATGGTGGAGTGGTGTCATACCGGTTGCATAGTTACTTACTTACCTAGCTTCCTTCGATGTAGGTCATAAATGAAGCTACGGGGCTAACGATCCATCACTCATCGTCGATGAGAGATGGCAACAGCCTCGCGCACAAATGTATGTTCTCTTTTTCATTGCCGCTAGCTGTGAAGCCAGAGGAGAGAAAACCATATGCTAACAAGGTGTCTCGAACTCGTGTTGTGTGCGCAGTGGGGATGGTGTTGGTCCAGACCAAGCTGATGTCAAGCGGACCCGGCAGGGGCCACTACCGAACTGTGCTAATGATCTCATAGGCGCAGGACAAGCCTCCACACTGCACAAGCCGTTGGTACCTCGACTGACAAACGGAACCTCTTCTCGTTTGCGCGGCAATTTGATTAACTTCACGTGAAATTCGAAACAGGACTTTGCAAAACTGAGATGGCAGTTACCAAGTAATCTCAACACAGGTGAAATTTCTAGCTCAACTCGTACTTGGTAGTGCACGAGAAGTGGGGACAGTCAAGGACAGATAACTTTCTTGTGGCCAAAGGATTATATCCGGTTGCCACAGCCAGGAAACAACATCTTCTAAGAAACATCTCGGTGCCGGATTCGAGGCGCCGCCGGATCACTTTTACGTCTGCTCCGACTCTCGAGCCTTTCTCATTGAGATGATTGATATCGAAGCTTTCGGACTGTCTGTGAAAACACTCCGAATTATCTTCATCTTCTTTTCCAACACGATTGTCCGGTTCCGCTGATGGTCCAGACAACGGCATTGTCGCATGTGCTCCGGGTTCAGCCTTATTTGAAAAGTTACCCGAAACACAATATACGCTACCCTTCCTAGGTAATGTCCATCTCGCGTATTAAAGGGACACGACGACATCCATGGTCAGGCTAGAACTTATGACTGCCTGTTTTCTTGTATTGGGTCCCATGCAATGTAGCAATTAGTATCTGGGTACTCGTGATAGAGGTACAATCGCCGTTTAAAACTTAATATTAGGCTTTCCCGGCCAGACCACAGTAACTAAGACAGCAATGATTGTTCTGGAATATCATCCTTAGCAGCAACCGAGAGCGCGAGAGGACCGTTCGAAAAGGAAAGTTGAAAACCAGAATGAATAATAAGTGACATCATATAGCTCTCCTTGGCACGACGTAGTTATTCCGGGGTCCGCGTCGTATGATTGGACACACTAGCGAAGGCTACTCCAACCCCCCAATTAGTCGGATTTAGCCCTCCGCAGGACCTTCTAACTGTGTGGATGTGCCTTTCCGGTGCAGTTTTCGCTCGACAAAGAAAGCATAGATTTGCATTATGACATCTCTGGCCCAAGCATTACTCGCAAAGTACGAGGCACGGATGAACAAAGCCTTCATGGGATTCCCCAAAATACGCCTAAAGATAGGGGCTGGATTTTGCTGATCTTGCTTGATTCATGGATGCATTCTTATTTTATTTTTGCTTCTAATTGGGAAAAGGAAAGGAAAATATTGAAAAATTGGAGAGGCTATGAGTGTACCAAGTCGCCGACCGAGCTGGAGCTACGTAGGAAAGCGCCGCCTAGTAAGTACAGTACCACAGATATCGCATCATACCTGTACTGGCGTAACATTGCCTATCAAAATCAAGAGTATCGCAAATCTTATGGTCGAGAAGCTTGATTTCTGAGGAGGATACGGTCGTGCCATCGTGGTCAGGGCTGTATTCAAGGTCTAAGCTGTAAATGCGGGATGATGACTATGAAATTGTTTCAGGTGGAACAAATCAGCTGTCAATGATTCACGACTGTCGAGGGCAGTACCCTCAACAAAAACATCTCAAATTGCCATTCCACGGGTCTGCGACGATAGTTTGGAGCAGCAATGGAGATCTACATCCCTCCATCTTCCATTTTCCATTAGCTTGATTTTTGAATGCACGTTCTCCCAGCTCCTTCAAAATGCTAGCGGTCCTCCTAGATCAAACGGCGGCCCACGCTCCAACCACACATGACGCAGGATTACAGATGTCATGATCTGCAGGGTCTTTCCTCTTCTGGAACTTCCGTCTACCTGGATATTTCAAGACACGAGATTGGTTGATGGGGATGCACAATGTGCTAATGCAAAGGGACTCCTCGATCGACTGTCTATTTTGGCGGAGAAAGGAAAATCCTTGCCACTTAAGTGAGATTGGTGCAAGTAAGGGTCCAGCTACTTTAGCTCAGATTTTAGTGAATCTTTAGTGAGCCTCTGAAAGTATATAGATGCTCGGGATATCATCCTTTTTCTTCTCATTCAGATCATTCAATTCCATATCACTACAACATCCAAAGCTTCTCACAATAAACTCATCCAACATCTTCAAGTCCAGTCTCAATTCATATAGACTACCTTCGAACAACATCAACCAATATCTCGAAAATCTTCAAACAACCCAACAATCTTCACGATGTCTTCAACCACTGCCACCTCCACATACACCACCTCCAACATGCCAACATCAAACCACTTCGATATGGAACCATCGAACTATCTCTTTCAATACTCCAAGTCTATGCACGAGCACACCATGAAGCAAATGCAGGCAGCCTCATCATCTGCGAGAAGGAGGTCAGCGAACGCCAATGGCACAAACGCACACGCCACACTACGAAGCGGAGGATCAAGCATGGACAGCAACGAGTCCTCCAACAGCTACCGACGAGCTTCTTGAATGGAATGCGATCGATGAATAATGATCACAAGCATTTCCGGAGATGGCAGAACACATCTGCATTACAGCTTCGAATTTGGGTCAACTTTGACCATACGATATAAGGAGTTCAGAGCGAGCGGAGGGGCATGAATATACACGATAACGGAACGGGTGGCTAGCAAGCATGTATTATATGGGCATTGGAGTATATAGCATTGCATTTTGGGTCAGGCACTTCAGCGAACAGCGTCCTGTTAGTTTGGAGTTTGTACAATACGGTTCGGATAGGGTGTTGAATGGTGGCGTTGGCTACTGTGTTTAGGAGCTGGGATGAGGATCGGAAAATCAATACATATGATTGCCTTCCACAATTATCGTGCCTTTCCATACCTACTATCGTGAAATGTGCCTCACTAAATCGTGCCTTACAAAGGAAGTACAATCAGATCTGGAACTGACAACTGGCAAGGATTTCCTATCCTATGCTTGTAGACGACTGAACCTAATGTTCCCCGCAGATTTACCGTGCCATTTAACTTTCTCAGTGAAATGGGCCCCAAATCTTATTCCCCGCAGCGACAACGCATCTGCATCAAGACCCATGATCCATTTAAGATGAAGCTTTCTCCAGACGCAGAATTGCTCCGCCAACCACACGAAGTGAAACCAGAAGCCAACTTAGACTGAACATTAAATTTTCAAAATGTATGACGGAACAATCTCTTTATCCTGCCAACGAAACGAGGTGATAACTAGTTGACCATATCCATCCCGAAGATCTCGGTGATAACTAATCGACTACATTCATCCCGAAGATCTCGGCATCTCTTTCATTACCCCCTAATGCCCTTCATTTTCCAGTGTTCTCCTAGCCTTTTCAGCGAAAGCTCTCCCTCAACCAACGAAAAGGGGAAACCGGCGTCCTGGAGCACTAGCTCAAATTCTAGGAATTAGGTACCTCCTCAGTCCCACCACCACACGTGTCGCTCGCTATACTAAGATCTAAGACATCAGACGAAAAGACTCGCACTAACTTAGAGCTTTCAGCTGACTTATTCACAACCTCGTCCATTTGGTGCATCTTTCAAAAACATAAAATTAACCAATCACATTCTCACCGGTATGTTCTCCGTCTTCATTGTTTGAACAAGATCCAATCACATCCCACCTCTCGCATCTCAAAAGCAAAATCAGACTCTAAAAATAGTTTTTAATATACCACTTGGTGTGTGCTTTCTCCTCATGTAGGTCATTTTTGAGTTAAGTTGAGCTGGAGCGCAGATGTCAAAATATCAAGCTCATGCATTTTAGCAAATTCTTGATTTTCCAAGGCACACATCCTTGTAATTGGCTGCGCGGCTGGGGCTGGACTGGTGCATCAGCCACACGATCCACAGTCCCCCTTGACTTGTGGGGTGAGCAAGACGTCCTGAAATGTACGAGTGTGGCCCGACAGGTGCGCTTGCTGGTTATAATGACGATATATGAGGCTAAGTTGGAGCGAGGATGTTGATAAGGTAGGGAAGGCGGACAGCTGAACGGATACAGAACTACTACAGAGGTGCACTGCCTCGCAGGGCGAATTGATGGGTGGTGGGAATTGTTATTGCGGTTGAGGCGCTTCGCTTTTTGGGGTGGATGATGCGGTGATAGGGAGCTGGAGGTGTGTTGAGAAGGGTTGGAGAGTAGGCGCATATGGCGGATTGGATTTCGGAGAAGCAAAGGATCAGCGAGGTCAACGGGCGCTCGCGCAACGATATCCAGGCACACGACGCCGTTAGGTCGGGATACAATTGCATGGAGATAGATTGGGAGGACATGCATGCGCTGTCTGCAATGAGCGAATGGATTTAGGTCCTCCGCATATCACCAGGAAGTCCGGACGAGATCGACGCGAATACGCACGAATCAACGTAACGCAGAAGCATGCAGTCGCAATAGACGTGGTGGTCGGGCATGGACGTGGGATCTACAAGTTATTTTGCCTGATCCAGCAGGTAGAGGCATCGGGCATATCGGTAGCACTCCTTTCATTTTGCTTCTTCGCATTGACTGGATGGATGGATGAATTCAAGGAAATCTTGTTCAAAGAAAGAGACGGGAAAACGGTGCGACACGTCGAATGCTTGCGAACCGACATCTACGCTTGATGCTTTTTCTCGCGGCCCAGTGTCTACGACTATCGCACAGAATACGACCAAAACATGGAGGCTTGTTGAACAAAGATCTAGAGGTACAGTCCCTCATTCAGCTACTGATTGTTAAGACATATCATGGGCAGTCCTGGGAGGGCAGAAACTGTCCAGGAACCATATCACCCTTAATCCAACTGCTATATCTACTGCGATTCCTACATTTTTCCTATATTTACATACACAAACAGTACTTGTTGTGAACCTACTTCGCGGTCGTAAGACTGTCTACTTATGGCTCACTCTTATCTGCTTCTGCTTCTCACCACAATCATCACACACGGTCGTCTCTTCCCGCTCATGATTATTATGACTTCTTTCTAAGGTTTAAAAATATATTGAAAATCTCCGCAAATTTATTATTCTTTTCAATAACTCAACGATCTGGCTCATTCATTGCTATGGCTTTCCCGTTATGGTCTTATCTTTATCTGCGAGAAAGCACTCAAATTGAGTTGCTCTCCCGACTTACTGTATTTTACCCATAAAGTTTCGTCCAAAGCTTCAAACGATATTTCGGATATTTCGCGCAAATCTATTATTATTTCCAATCACTCAGGGGCTAGAGCTCATTTCTTTTGCTATGTCTCTCCACTTATGGTCTTATCTTTTTCTGCGAGAAGGCACTCAGATTGAGTTACTCTCCCCGACTTACTGTATTTTACCCATAAAGTTTCATCCAAAGCTTCTACCAAACTCCGCGTCCCGCATGAGACGTGCTAGCTCCTCGATTAATAACGAGCCCTTGTGTAGAGGTTGAAGTTCTTCTCTGCTAGGTCATCCAAGCGGATCACCTAGATGCTCTTGCTCTTCTTCAAAGCTCAATGTTCTGTTAGACAATCTTACAAAACCGATGTCGGAACGAGAAATAGCTGTTGGTCCACTCTTGAAATTTGGAGTGAATATTCCTGGGCCAGAAGTAAGACAACAGGAACCGTTTGCATCTCCTGGCCTGGGGTTATGGTCTGAAAAGTTGCTTAGGGAGTTTGATGTTTCGCTATCTTCTTCTCGACTGCTTGATCTACGCGCTTGATGTGTTAGTTCACTTAATGTTGGTTTATCTTGTCTAGCTGCAATGGCTATGTTTTCCAATTCTGGGAGGTTTGCTATGTTTTCATCTAATGACTTCTCCTCTGCTACGTCTGCCCAATATCTGCGACATTCTTCTTCGACATCCCTAAAAGTTCTTCGTACTGCTTCCTTCCTGAATTCAAAATCTCTGAAGTCGGAATCGACTTCTTCGAGCTCTGAAGGGTTTATCGATGACTGCATTTCGGACTCCGTTAGCCTGGATATTCAGACTGTGATTTAAATTCGAAAGCTGGAAAGATTACAAGGCTTCTAAGAAGTTGGATCAACTTCCTTCCGAAATCTTGCGGTCTTTCTCTGATTGTCAGATTGCTCAAGGAAAAAAGATCAACTGAAGATAAGACATGTGCATTATATATATAGACGATTTCTTCACCTTGTTCGGGTTGTGATCAAAAGCTCCTCTTTCAACTCCCGATTCGACGAGGTTAGTTTCTTTGACTGTGAAGTTTGGATTTTGGATAAGCAGCCTATCAAACTTCACGCCTTTCACAAGTACTAATTCATATCACTTCTTTCTTACATAGGGCTCATTATCGGAGACAAAAAATTGGGAATAGATTTAGAGTTCAAAGAACTTGGACATACCGATCCATTTAAACATCTCGAATCCATTATGCTCCACAAAGAAACATAATAATCCCCATTGTCTGTTCATTTTTTGGATAAAGAACTCGATTCAAATAATTGGATTGTTCAGCATTTCTTTGAATTTTATGGATAAAGACAAAGTCTTCTTTGTTTTTGACATTACTTTAAAATGTCAATACGGACGCAGCATGCTTTCGAAACAAGCAAAATAATCGTCCATAAATCTTAACATACAACACAACACAGTTACTCACAGGAACAAAGGAACACCCTCGTCGTTGCATACATACATCTCGTAGCAAATAGAGAGGCTGGTACTTACTATCAATATGGGAAAGAATAACAAAGGTAAGAAGGGTAATGGAGAAGGAGGAGGAGGAGGAAATGGAGGCGAAAACCGAGGCGAAAACAGACGCGGAGGTACAAGTGGTGGCAATGGCAACAAGAACAACCAACCAGACAAACGCAACAACCATGATAATAATGCCAATGCCAATGGCAATGGCAACGTTAATGACAGAAAAAATAGCAATGGGCCAAACAATGTCAAAAACAATCGCCATGGTAATGGAGACGGAAATGGCAATCGGAATAACAAGAAAGGAAATGACAACGACAACGGCAACAATGGAAACAACAATGCCCGCCCCCAAAATCCCAAAGGCAAACCACCTCACGAATGCCGCATCTGCAACCGAAACGGCCATTGGGAATCCGACTGTCGGCAAAAAGACAGCGACGCCCGACCCGACCGATGCCGAACTTGCGGCAAGGGAAAACACTGGGAAGATGAGTGTCGCTCACGCAGTGACAGCAATGCTGGTCAAGCAGGAGGGGACAAAAAGCAAGAAAGACCGAAATCAGGCGAATGCCGAGCTCCTAATGGTGAGGACATCTCCCATTTCTTCCCTAATAAAAAGTTCCCAAACAGAGAATGCAAAGTTTGCAATGTCAGCGGACATTGGACCGGTGCGTGTGAGAAGCCGGGCTTCCATCCCGTTACCAACCCGAATCCGGGACAGAAGCAAAATGGTAAGGGGAACGCAGCTCAGAGTGGGAATAAAGGGAGACAAAGTCAAGGACAAGGACAGGGTGGGTTTGCTGCGCCAGACAGTTATAACTCGATGCACGACGACGGGGAAAGCGAGATCTACAACGCACCTCTCACCCCATCCTTCATGCCCTCCGCATACCAACCCCAATCCAGCTTCCAACCCTTACCCAGCTTCCCCGCCCCTTCATTCTCCACCCGCAACCCCAGCTGGCAGACCTCTCCCCCCACAACCCGCACCCCTATCCCCAGCAGCTTCCCCCACACCACCCGCCCCGCACCCAACGACCCCTTCGACCCCTCCCACCCCGACTCCCCCCTCTACGCCGCCGCCCACCGCGACAACATCTGCTCCTCATGTCTCGTCCTCGGCCACCAAACCCTCGACTGCAAACGCTTCCCCTGGCTCCTCCCCCGTCACGACCCTGCATACATCCCGCATCCACACCCATACCACCCCTCACACAACCGAGTCATAATATCGCATCATCCTTCCCCTGCGCCTTTCCATCCAAATACAATTACATATCCCCAACCAGAGCCGTATACGTACCACCAGGGCCGTCCATGGCATGAGGATAGAAGTGATTGGGAAGAGCGGTTCGGCGCGGGGAATAAGGATATTTGGGTTGGAGCTGGGAATGACGATAAAGAGGGGAGGAGGTATGTGAAGAGGGATGCGCCGGGAGGGCGTGGGGGGGAGGAGACGGGGGGGGTGTGTTCGTTTGATGAGGGGGGGGATATAGAGATGAGGGATATTTTGGATTGGGAGCAGGTTAGGGGTGCGAGGAAGGGGTGTGGGAGGTTTGGGGTTTGTGGGAATTGAGTGGAGGTAAGTCGTTCGTTTTGAGAATTTGACTTCTTTTCTCGAAGTTTATTCTCATTCATTCCTTTCTCCCCATTCCCGGGGTATATTTATTCCGGTTAGGAGTTTTCTCTTTGCAGGTCAAGGTAAAGGTTCAAGGACAGGTCGGAGTAGAAGTCTAGGTGTTTCCTCTTCTTCCTAGTATATAATATTAACAAAATCATAAGTTCAACTCAATATCCAAGAAACAAATATCTCATTATAAATGTATTTATCATCTCTGCTTCAATTAGTGATATATAAGTGACACGATTTACTTTATATATAAATTTTCTGCCACTACTCTTTTCTCTCCAATTCCTTTCTTTCTTTCTTTTTATATCCTCCATATCAATATCAACCAATAATTCGAGTACCCATTTCCTTCTCCTCTGCCCTCATCCTCATCTCTATAATAGGATTCATGAATATTATATCTCCTATTCCCCACTCTGCTCTTCTCTTCTCTTCCTCCTTCTGCTCTTCTCTCGTACCTTCCCATTGTATATACCTCCACCTTCCATTCCGACATATTCAAATCACCCTCCAGACTACAAACAGAGAATATACAAGTACTATCTCTCTATTTACCCACTTGCTCTATTCACATATAATCCATTCCCCTGCCAAACCAATTCTTGTTATGTCCCACCTAATCCACCTCAACTCTAATTCAATCCAAGGGCTTCTACTCCTAAATAAACTTAATAGTTTCCCTTGTTGAGTTGATCGTCGTTTCTTCATACAGATATAAAGACTAGGTGGTGAAGATAGGGAATATGTGCTTGGATAGTGCTTTCTTTCTATGGTACTATGGTTTCCGACTTTCAGTTTTCTGACTTTTAACTCGATGCTCTTGCTTCTCAACTCTCTTACTTTTACTTTCCCCTCTGTTACTTCCTGCTCCCTTCTCTTCCAATTCAATCCAAATCCAATCCCTCCAACGCAATTCATTTCAAATTAAATCCACATCCGCATCCCCATCAATTTCGTCCCTGTATTTGTATTTGCTCTTGGTACTTGGATACATACTACTATATTCTATTCTACTTTGCTCTGCTCGACTCTTCTCTAATAACTCCTCTATACTATACCGCACTATATATCCATCCACCACCCAGGAACCAGGAACCAGCAACCAGTAACCGCCATACCACTTCTCCTCGCATCGTATCTCATCTCCTCGCATCGCACATCTCCGCATATCCTCTCTCTCTCTCCCCAGCAAACCCTTTCTCCTCCCACCAAATCGAATCCATATCCATTCCCACACCTCCTCTCCCTCCCCCCCCCCAAATGTGTCTCACCCTCCACCCCCTCCACTGCCCGCACTCCACTTCCATCCTCTGCCGCACCCTCCCCCTCCCTTTCAACTCCCTCAACAACCTGATTCCCCTCCCCCAAAACCCTCAAAACCCCAACCCGCAAAACACCACCCGATACACCCTCCTCCTCCCTCCTCCCCCCCTCCCCAACCAACCCTCTACTCTAGCACCTACCTGCCCAAACTACACCTACACCCGCATCCCCTACTGCGACACCTGTATACACGAAGAGGGATGGGAAGGCAACGGATGGAAGAACGATGGATGGACGGGCCAGAACGACGGTGTGGATTGGGAGAGTGTGAGGGTTGAGCCGGGGATATTGGATTGGGTGGGGAAGTTGGGGGTTGTGTGGGAGATGCTTGAGAGGACGAGGGGGAGGATGGGTGGTGGGAACTCGGGTGGTAAAAGGGCGGCGGATGGGAATACAGCCTGTGCAAATGCGGCCGGTGGAAATACGGCGGATGGAACTGCAGCGAGTGCAAATGAAGCGGGTGTAAATGCGCCTAATGCAAATCCACCTCATCAAGAACCTGTTGATACAACGGCGTCTAATCCAAACGCGTCGGATACCAAAGCGCCTGATGCGAGGATGGATAATCAAACAACACAAGAAGCACGGATAGCCCCGAATCCCCGGCAAGTTCAAGAAATGCAGATAGCCCCGAATCCATGGCAAGTTCAGGGAATGCAGATAGCCCCGAATGCCCGGCCACTTCAAGAAATGCAAATAGCCCAGAATCCATGGCAAGTTCAGGAAGTACAAATGCCCCAGAATCCATGGCAATTTGTAGGCGTGGGGGATGTGGGGAAGCAGCTGATGGGAAGGCCGCTGAGAAACCAGAGGGATAGGAGAAGATAACGGGCAAGGAAGAGGAAGAGGATGGTTGGCGAGGAGGAAGGATGAGATGGATGAGGGAGATTGGGAGTATGGTGATGTGAGGAGGTGGAGAGATGGCGGAATGAGATGGGGAGGTGGAAAATGGAAAGGATGGAGAGGATGGTGGGGAGACTGGGGGCGAAGAAATAGGGGATTACGGCAATGGAGATGAGAAGGTATTTAAAGGACAAGATCATGGAATTGGATGAATGGGAGGAAGGCTGCTCTACGAAATGAGCGCATAGGGTTGAAGGTGGAATATGGACGCAGTGGAAGTTCTCGACGAGCATGGTATTGGTATTGGGTAGTTGGTCCGTGAATGGTATGAATGGATCTCCATAATCCAGGGGTTTGGGAGTCCGGATGACATATGTATACTGTATGGGACATTGGACGACCACTGTTGGGAAAGGAGACAGTTGTATAGAATAGTAGTAGAGCTTGGATTCCGAAACTTCAGGACAGATGTAATTCCTGTCCAAACCTCCAAACGTAACTCACAGATGATGGCAGTGACATTCTCTTGCTGTCACGATGAACATATGAGTGTTCCCTAAATGTGGCTCTCGGCAGCAGTACCCCGTCCATATTCTCTGCAATTGACTGATCATTGAGAATGCCTTCACCTTGGAGTACATACGATGAGAGATCCAGATTGAAAGAAACAGCGCATGTAAGAAAATGCTCGTATTCAAACAAAGAAGAAATAAGTCTATCGCCTTGCGAAGACAGTATAGTTCACAACAAGGAACAAAGCATGAAACTCTCCAATCTCACCAAATACAGTAATTTCACCCACCACATCGACATAGGAGCCGTTCTTACCACGTTTTGCTTCGGTAAACACCAAAATAGCAAGCGCCAGATCAAACCCCATCGTCATTGTGACCTAGCACAGCCGCCCTCACGAGTGAAAAAGTTGTAGAGGATTAAAAATGTCTCAAAGCACTGGCCAATAACTGAACTCACGATTCAGGTTTGCGTGATAAGCATCGCTAAATGGCATGTTTCGTTGATAGGTGATAGGTGATAGGTGATAAAAATGGTAGAGGCGCTTATGCGTCAAAGCAGAAAACAGGTACCTAGGGCGGGCTTGAGCGGTTGAACAAGGACAGGGTAGGGTAGTTCGGAGATTTCGTCTTTTTCCCGCTGTGTTTTGTTGGATGGTTTTTTTGCTTGCCCAGAGGTTGAGCGATGGGATTTTTGCTGGTTTCGGTGGCTATGTATTTTTTCTTTGTTCCCAACACAGCACAGCGCGTAAATGTGCCGGGGGAATCGGGGGAAATTGGAAGAAGGGCGGCTTGTTGGGATTCGGATTCGGATGCATTCAACTATCGAAAATGGAAAATAAAGCGCAAAAAGTTCGAGTCAGTTACGACATACGATGTTTGCAAAGCTCCACAGTTGAAGAGAGATGTTATGCATGTCAACGATTTCGGGAACTTGGCCTCGACCGCCATGGCGTGCGTGGTGGCGACCGACCGCGACCGGTCTGAGGGACGGAGATACTGTTGAAAAGGTGTGGCGTATGCGAGGGTTGAGCCTGAGCGGGAATTAAAGAGCTGTCAGAATGTAAGGTTATGCCTGATGTATGCCTGATGAATGCCTGATGGATGGGATTAGCTTTGCATGCATACATCCAGCAGCAGAAGCACAAACACAAGAACGGGGCTGGCGATCTAAGCTCCATGAGGCTACGATGATACAAAGCAAAAGGTTTGCCTCTCGTAACCTCAGTAAAAAGTGGATTCTTCAAGAACACAAAGGGGATAAACGCGGAGACGGAGACGGGGTTTGGTGCGCAAAAGCGACGAGGATGAAAGGATCAAAGGATTAGCCATGGAGAGTTTGTACGGAGGAAGAAAGTTTCTGGGAGATGGAGACTGGAAACTGGAAACTGGAGACTGGAGACTGGAGACTGGAGACTGGAGAAGAGTTTGAGACTTGAGAGGAGCTTTGGAGAAGTGGGCCTGGGATGTCGATGTCACAGATTGTGGGTTCCCTGGGGCCTGAGGTTCCCTGACTGGTAACTTGTATGGGGGTACTTCGCCGGAATTTGGCCCATTTCCGCCGTGTGTGGGATATCATACTTGGTACAAGCATGATGGTAGGAGGGTTGGGACTCGGGAGGTGAGAGGTGAGAGGTGAGAGGTGAGAGGTGAGAGGAAAGCTGTAAACATTCCCTTTATTTCCCGCCCGTTCCTTTTCCATTCCCCATTCCCCATTTCCCTCCCAAGCTACCCCCGCTCACAGCTCCCAGCCTCGGAAACAGAGTTTGATGAAAAGAAGAGTTTGACGACATTTTGTTCAGCTGAGCAGCGAACACTTTTTGCCGATTCAGTTTCAAGCATCTACGAGGAAAAGGCCGGAACTTGATTCGCTAGGCAAGTTTCAACCCCGCACAGGGGTCTGATCTGCGACCACTTTCACCTTTTCTGTTCTGACTGAATAAGATACTTATGCTGCCATCTACCAAGTATACTTGTACATCTACCATCTGCCCTTAAACGCCCGATTGTGGTCTTTTCCGCCTGAATACTGAATAATGTGCAGGCCAGCGGGACAACATACTTACAACACCGCTGCGTCATAACCCTGTACTGTAGCACTGTAGCACGGTTACACTGCACCGTCTATTCTCATCAGATCTGACAAGCTCGCAAGGATTTAAATTCATTTTTAAAATTGCTGTGCAACTTACGAAATACCTGGCTGGGCCATCGAAGCGCCCGACAGTCTTCCCCCAACTTTCTCGAAGAACTGGACGGCTAGCGAATAGCATGCTTTCCTGCTTCACCTGACCCACGCTTTTTGCTCCATTTACTACCTGATGCGGGTTAGGCCACGCGGCAGACCATTTTGCGCACGAGTATGCTACGTCCTTGTACAAGTATGCTACGTCCTTGACCAATTCTGCGACCAACCTTCTTATTATTATCCCGCGGCGATAGAGTGAGGGAGGAAGCAGCGAGGGAGCAAGGGAGCGAGGGAGCGAGGAAGTGAGCGATTATCTCTGTAGGTACAATATGGAACAGACCGGGTAGGCATCCAACCTCCAGCTAGGATCTCGAAAGCACAAATAAAGTGACCAGACACCTCATGCCAAACGCGCCTTTTTACTTACTGCTTGCTACTGTACTGTAAGAAGAGCTTCTGTCCTTCTGCCTCTCATACTTGCTTGCATTTGCATTTGCATGTTCCATTTTGCACTGTCTATCTGCACCTTGACATCGGAGCTGCATCGTCTCATCAGTTCCCAAGCTCGTTCTTCGCTCCCAATACTCCACCTGTTCCTCTGGCACTTGAACAACTCACCAAACCGTGAAAACTTTTTCTCGACCTCGTCTGGTTTGTTGTACAGTTGTACTTTTGTTGTATATTTTTTCCCTTCCCTTTTTTTATGCATGTACATCAATCACTGCTCGAACCTATCACTTCGTCTTCGTCTTCTTCGTACCCCTCCATTGTCATAATTCGCAGACTCGCAGCTGTAAGTTTCTTCCCCATTTTCTCCATCCTGTCATGGAATCGGTAAGCCGTCATGTACGGCCAGTATACTTGAGACGCTTGGCTGGAGTGGGCGAGTGGGCGAGTGGGTGGGATGGATGGATTGACTCGTTTTGGCTGGTTCGTACAGCAGGTTGGTGAAAAGACGTCAGCTAATCACGATGTGGGGAAAGCTCTCTAGCGCCTCTAGCTCCTCTAGTTCCTCCTGCTACCCAGCTTAGTCGCAAAGTTAACTTTCCATATTAGACAGACGTCAGTGCTCCGAGCTCCTTCCTTGATCATTTCCCCAAAAGTCGTCCAATTTCTTCTTCTCCAACAATCCCATTCCCATTCCCAATCCAAGATCCAGAGAATAATCGCACATCGTCGAGCAATCGAATCCTGAATATTAACAATACTTTCAGTGCGAAGTATTCTTTAAATACAATAACTCTAGAGGCCATTCTTCTACTATATACTTTTTGGATTGCCCCCTCAACGCCCCAGATTGTGTCATTTCGACTGATCTGAATCCGAAAGCCCCAACCCCCACCCTTCTTCCAAACACTCTTGAGCTCATCGCGACCACAAGTCGCGCCCACTCAAACCAAAATGTCCGGAAACAGAGATATCAGGAATCATTACCTGTTCGAAATAGCTACTGAAGTAGCGAATCGAGGTAATTACAACCAAAAGACCCAAAAGATGATGTGTGGATGGACAAACGGGCTAATTTTTGCACTCAAGTTGGTGGAATTTACTCGGTCATCAAATCGAAAGCTCCAGTCACAACCGCAGAATATGGCGACCGATACACTCTTATCGGTCCTCTTAACAGACAATCCGTACGTGTTCATTTGAAACTGTAAATTTTGTGTGCTGAACTGACCATCCACAGGCTGCAGTGGAAGTCGAGGCCTTAACGCCAACAAACCCTCATCTCGCAGCCACGATTGAATCTATGGAAGAAAGGGGAATTGGCATTCTGTATGGTCGTTGGTTGATCGAAGGAGCTCCTCGTGTGCTCTTAATTGATACCAAAAGTGCCTACCGGTTCATGGATGAGTGGAAGGCCGATTTATGGAACACTGCCGGAATTCCTTCTCCTCCTGGTGATGACGAAACCAATGAAGCTGTTGTCTTTGGTTATCTGGTAGCTTGGTTCCTAGGAGAGGTGAGCAAACAAACCCATTTCCAGTGACGCCAAATCTCAGACTAACCATTTTCCAGTTCGTTGCGCATGAGAAAGAAAAGGCTGTCATCGCACATTTCCACGAATGGCTGTCTGGTGTAGCTCTTCCCCTGTGCAAGAAGCGTAGAATCGACGTAACCACCATCTTCACCACACACGCAACACTGCTAGGACGATATCTCTGTGCTGGTTCGGTTGATTTCTACAATAATCTACAATGGTTCGATGTGGATGCGGAAGCAGGGAAGCGTGGTATCTACCACAGATACTGTATAGAAAGGGCATCTGCACACTCTTGCGATGTCTTCACAACGGTGTCTCACATTACCGCATACGAGAGCGAGCATTTACTGAAGAGGAAACCCGATGGTGTGCTTCCCAACGGTCTTAACGTCACCAAGTTCTCCGCTATGCACGAATTCCAAAACTTGCATCAACAGGCCAAGGAGAAGATTCACGACTTTGTTCGAGGTCATTTCTATGGTCACAATGACTTTGAACCCGAAAATACTCTCTACTTCTTCACTGCCGGTCGTTACGAATACAGAAATAAGGGTGTGGATATGTTCATCGAATCTCTGGCTCGTTTGAACCACCGTCTGAAGTCCGCCGGATCTAAGATCACTATTGTTGCATTCATCATTATGCCTGCCCAAACACAATCGTTGACAGTCGAGGCTTTGAAGGGTCAAGCAGTCATCAAATCATTACGGGATACGGTTGATGTTATTGAACGTGGTGTCGGAAAGCGAATTTTCGAGAGAGCTCTTAAATGGCACGACGGCGAGGCAATGCCTGATGAGAAGGACCTTATCACCAGCCAAGACCGAATTCTTCTCCGCAGACGTCTATTCGCCATGAAGAGACATGGTCTTCCTCCGATTGTTACTCACAACATGGCCAATGATTCAGAGGATCCTATCTTGAACCAGATTCGCAGAGTTCAACTTTTCAACCACCCCTCGGACCGCGTTAAGATCGTTTTCCACCCTGAGTTCTTGAATTCCGCTAATCCGGTACTACCAATGGACTATGATGAATTCGTACGCGGTACCCATCTCGGAGTTTTCTCTTCATACTATGAACCGTGGGGATACACACCAGCAGAATGTACTGTCATGGGTGTTCCAAGTATTACCACTAACTTGTCTGGATTTGGATGCTACATGGAAGAATTGATCGAAAACTCCACGGATTACGGTATTTACATTGTGGACCGAAGAATGAAGGGTGTCGATGATTCCGTCAACCAACTTACCAGCTTTATGTACGACTTCGCTGGAAAGAGCCGACGTCAAAGAATCAACCAAAGGAATCGTACTGAGAGACTGAGCGACTTACTTGACTGGAAGAGAATGGGTATGGAATACGTCAAGGCTAGACAGCTCGCATTGCGAAGAGCTTACCCATCATCATTCAAGGGTGATGAAGAGGACGATTTCATTCCAGGTGTGGAGCAGAAGATCTCTCGACCATTCTCAGTTCCAGGTTCTCCTAGAGACCGTAGTGGTATGATGACTCCAGGTGACTTTGCCAGTCTGCAAGAGGGACGTGAGGGTCTAAACACGGAAGACTATGTTGCTTGGAAGCTACCGTAAGTGCCCCTCTCAGCTATCTGATAGCTACAAATTACTGACATTTGGAAATTAGTGAGGAAGAAGATCCTGATGAGTACCCATTCCCATTGACCCTTCGATCCAAGCGACCAAACGGCCCATCCAGTCCCGCGGGATCAGTCACAATTAACGGAAACGGAACAATATAACGAGATGAAGATGGGGATACAAAAGGGGAGGGGGGAATGAATATGTGGATGGTTGGTTCGATGAATAAATAGATATGATGGAAGAAACTTGGGTTGGGATGGATGGGGATTCGATAAAAGATAATCATGTACAAAAATGTCCAAAATTGCCTCCTTGTTGCCGTTTTTTCTTTAAGCTTGCGATATGATGCGATGCTGGTGTAAATGTTTCCTTTTTTGCTTTTGCTGTGTTGTTTGATTACTTGGTTACATGCATATGGATGGTTTGTTGATTGATTGATTGGCTTGATTGGCTTGATTGATACTCATTAAAGTTACCCTTTTTACTGTTTGGTCATTCGCTTGCGTGCATGGGATGTTTGAGTCTGAGTTTGAAATTTGATGTTGATTTCATGGGGTGTGAAAAGGGGACTGCTGGTAGACAATTTGATGATAAGGGAGGGGAGAGGGGGGAAGGAGGGAGGAAGAGAGGGAGGGGAATATGGGCGTGGAGAGGGTGAAACTTGGGGGAGGAAGAGGAAAATGGCGGGGTACGACTGCTACGTCTCCTGTTATATCTGTATGGTGTGGTGTCTGTTGGTAAGGCTATTGTTGTTGTATTCTAACTGGAATTTGAATCTTTCAAAACTTTTTGCTCGGTCTTTTTCATGTGAACTGAAGGCTAAAAGTAAAGGTTACAGAACTAGAGTGGTTATATTTTGATGGCGATGTATGTTGTTGTTGGAAGTTGGAAGCTGGAAGAATAGAGGAGATGGAGATGGTGATGGTGATGGTGATTCTTTCTCCACTTGGCGAAGAGGGAGCGTGGGAGTGTAGCTGAGGGAAGTGGAAATAGGTTCTGGTTGGATAAGAAAGGGGGAAGATCGGGATAGTGAATGTGTGTGATGTGAGGGGGGGGGGAGGGGGCGGAGAGATATAATTATAGTCAAGGGGGTATAACTTTTGGGTTGGAGAGGTGGGAGGATTGAGATATGCAACAAAAGTCGGAGAAGAAGGTGTAAGGATTTATTAAGATCCGACGAACTTTGGGATTTTTGATAGGAGATTATCTGGATGGAAAATCTGTTTCAGTATTTTTATATCAATTGGTTCTTGGATAAGGATTTCGAAGGGATGTTTAAAGTTCTGGGAATTGGGATATAGATCTTGGGAAGGAGTTCGTTCCGTGGGTGGGTAATGAATTTTAGTATGGAGGCCGGATGATCTAATCTTATCTTATCTAATCCGAAATGATCTCAGTGGATGACTCAGCCAGGCGCGCAGAATAATCTGGAATCGGTGACCTTCACTTCTGTAGGTACGTTACCAGACGTCGCAACTCAAGTCAACTCAACGAACGACGAGGGAAAAAGCTACGAACGAGCGAGCCTAAGACTCTTCTTTAGAAGTGCGTTTCTTTGGTTTATTTACTCCGGCAGATTAAAGGAAGTAAACGAAACAATACGACCGATACCTATACGATCTTTGCGTGCGCACTTCCACTTCCACAACACCTCTCTCTCTACCTCTCGCCTTTCCTCAAACACTCAACCAATACCTCAGCGCACGTAACTAAAGACACGAGAAAATAGAAATGGGTTCAGTCATCCTCCCCCATCTCGTCACCGGATGGCATGTTGATCAGGCGATCATGAGTGAGGAGGAGCGGTTGGTGATTATTAGGTTTGGGAGGGATGGCGATCCGGAGTGTATGATGCAGGATGAGGTGCTTTATCGTGAGTGAAGGGTTTTCTTTGCTGTATTCTTGGGGGGATGAAGATGGGGGATATGGGGGGATAGGGAGATGAGGGGATGAGGGGGGGGAGGGGAGGGGATGGGAGGGGTTGATGGGGATGGGGGAGATGACGTTACATTTCTGCCTACTCTTCCTCCCTCCCCATCTCTCTTCCTTCCAGTTCTCCTTCACCCTGTCCACCTCGTTTTTAAAACCGACTTACTCGCTGGATGAGAGGAATCAAATGCTAACGAACTATCTCAATAATAGGTATTGCAGACCGAGTCAAGAATTTCGCGGTTATTTACGTTTGTGACCTGGACCAGGTGCCGGATTTTAAACAGATGTATGGTGAGTTTTGAGGTTTTTCTCTTTCTTGTGGGGGAGGGGGATACGGAGAGGGGGAGAGGAGGGGAGAGGTATGGAAGTAGAGGAGGAGATGGAGAGGAGGGGGAAGAGGTGGTGGAAGAAGGATGCGAGGGGAATGCGACTTGGGGCTCAGGACTGGGGATGAGTGAGGTGTATAAAAGCAAAGGATGAGGGGTACGATGATTGGATTGGAGCGGGTCCGGAGAGGATATGGGTTTCGACACTCAGTGGGCACCTCTTACGATTCCGCCTTCTGCTCGTTATCTTCTACTCCTCTCCACCCGTTACACTACCACTCAAATACCCTACGCCCTTCTCCCTACACTATTCTCCTCTCCCGAGCCATTCTTCTCTTTCACCCACCCCCTCTTCCCCGCACTCTTATACTACCCCTCTATCTCCCGTTTCTCGTCTCTCATATCCAACTCCCCACTCCTATCCATCTTCCCCCCCTCCCCACCTCCTATCCATTCCCCATCCATCCACTTTACAAACACAAACTAACTCATCCCCCACCACACAGAACTCTACGACCCCGTGACAATCATGTTCTTCTTCCGCAACAAACACATGATGTGTGATTTCGGGACAGGTAACAATAATAAGTTGAACTGGGTGCTCGAGGATAAACAGGAGTTGATTGATATCATCGAGACGATTTATCGCGGGGCCAAGAAGGGGAGAGGTTTGGTCGTTAGTCCGAAGGATTATAGTACTAGGTATAGGTATTAGTGTGGGGGGTGTTATTAGGGAGAGGGAAGGGAGGAATAGAGGGGGAGAATGGGAGAATGGGAGACGGGGAGATGGGGGGACTGGAGAATTTGGGAGCAATTTGTTTTTTTGGTTGCAAGGGAAACAGACACGTAAAAGTGCAGGTGGGTGTCATGGAGCAATAATTTTGAACGGGAGATGATGGATACAGCTTTTCAGTGAGACCCAGTCCAGTGGGTGATAACGCGTATTGGAGATATCTATTTTTTGCCATTGGAAGGCATAACTTAGCGAATAGGCAGTACAAAATTGGACATTTTTTACTTTTACTTTTAGTTTGATTTGCTGTTGTTGCTTGCTGCTGTCTTTCTTGACTACGCTACAAGATCGTTCTCTAACGCTAGGCGCTTGAGTTTATGGGTTGTGGTGAGGTTGGGGTTTATGTCTTGGGCACAAGGCGCAGGGCAGCTGTTTCCTGAGTTTGAGCTTGGTTTGTGTTGGATGGGTGTGTGGTTTGTATTCGATGTAAGAGAAGCAGATTTGTGGTTGATCTGTGTTCCATTCGAAGGGGGGCTCGGTGGCACCTATGGGAAATATTTTCTCTCTGCGGGCAACCTTTTGTGGTATTTGGACGAAGATGCCTTTACAAGCTAGCGCTCGAATCAATATGCGGAATGGTTTCAGGGGATGTAATCTTACAACTTGCTACCATGGCCCGAGTGGTGGCGAAGGAGCAAGATATCTGGTTGATTTGGAATGTGGAATTATACGCCTGCAAGAGCGAAAGACCTCAGCTCTTAGGACATTTGATATAAAGAGGAATCAGAAAAATACAGAGTTTTAATTGCCCGTCGCAGGATGTGATTCCCTTGGAAGGTGTGAGACTAAAAGGTGACGCCACAATTGAGAATCTACAATTGTGGTCTATATAGCTTCTATATGGCTGGCTGCTTTTCACAGGAGGCATACGAAGTAATCTTTAAAGTACCACCCGTCCAGACAAGCCCTCGGTATCCTGCTGTAAATCCCTGAGGGCAGGAATGGAAAGGAGGAGACAATATGGACATTCCTGAGAGGGAATAAGGAGAAAGAATGGCCCTCTTGACGATCTAAGACATGCCAATGGCTCTGCCTTCTAGTGAGAGAACACTAAAGAAGTGGACAAGATTGTCACGTTTGAGCACTTAAATTGGTGATGGCTGTTGAGCAGGAAGAAGCACCGCACAATCTCTCGACTGTCAACATCTACTTTGTTGGAATGAAATTTATTTAATCACAAGAAAGAACAAAGGATCAATCGCTTGCACGTCACGGGTCTTCAAGACAGCATTAGTGTAATCGATTAGAGTAGTCTAGGAGATGTCTATATAATGATCTTTCTTACCCAGACTTATTTAAACCACTGCACTGAATCGTGGATTTAAAGTGGTTCTGGTGTCACGGTTTATTAAGTCACCTCAATTCACTCTCCGGAGTCTAATCAGGAATTCTGTGCGATTCGACAGAGAGTCAGAATGCAATATCGATGAACCAAGGTTAAACGTTATTTTAGTACTTACAGGAAGAAATGAGGCTGCAAACCAAGTATAACCTTCTATATCCAATGTGCAACAAGCCAAGATGAAATGAAGATAAGATCCGCCAAGTAGCACTTTGCTGACACACAGATTTGTTACCATTGGGAAGAATACAGCTAGACGAGGCATCTAAGGGGCGTCGGCTCACGGGAGTTTAACCTTAAAGGAAAAGCCGAGACACATGAAGAAAGCCTCCAGATGAGTAAACACTTGTGCTTCAAGCCATCCGACTGTGTAGGTCCTGCTTATCCTAGGACGCCCATGCTTACGCCGATGATCATTGCAAGCAATTACAGGCTTTTGGGTAACCTTAGGTTGCCTTTGCATATCCCCCACTACTGTAACTCGTGGGGACACGACACAGTGCATATGCATGCAGGACACCTCCAAAAAGGATTGCATGTCGATTTTCGTTCTAGGATATTGATAAGTGTCTTTTTTTTGCTATACGTCACGCATGAGATGAGATGAGACTTTGCTGACACCGAATTCCAGCTTGGATTTTCTGTCGTTCGCACGATTCATCATTATTGTTAGAACACCGGATATGCTTAATGCCTCGACTCCCAACCCGGATCCTTCATGTAAGTTCCTTGAACTATGCCCAATATCAGTTGAACATAACGCCAACTTGTTCTCCCTAGGGGGTCCCTCTACCTCCCAATGCCCCATAATCACCCTCTGAAGGCCCTCGATCAACCAGCTCGTCACACGTATGATGCGGTACAAGACGTTATTCTCTCTCACCACTATAATCTTATCGAAGATGCTTAAAGTGCAAACCAAAATGACCGGCATGACATTCGAACAAAATCATTTATTACCCAGATACAAACAAAAATTAGAAATCTACATCCAAAGATATCAAAACCCAAATGGAATGACCTAATTATTGGTAGAGTCCTTACCTGACATAACCTCTCCCTTCCCCCCTCATAATACCCAGCACTTACGACCTCTTCTCCCCACCGGCCAGCTTCAGTTGACCGATTTCTACTAAGTCTGCATTCTCCAGTGTCTCCTTGGTGAACCCATTAATCGCCTGGTCTAGCAGCGTTGCTGATATCTCGCTAACATCAACCTTAGGAAGCCCAATGATCGCACGTCCAATGGTGGACAATACCTGAGTGACAGGTCCCTGACGGCCCGGCGCGAGAATTAGACCGGGCTTAGCTACGCTCGCCTCCACGGACCCATTGGACGCCTTGGCAAAAGCGAGAACACGATTTTCGGCTTCGCCCTATGTCGGCTCGATTAGTACACGGACAGGGTGGAAAAGCGGAAAAGAAGAGGAACATACCCGCATCAAACAGTAGTCGCCGAGAACCCAGGGCTTCTTCGTTTGGTCACGCTCGGTCTTTGCCCCGCTGACATAGAGGAACCGGAATGGCTTGGCGGAGTTCTCCCGGGGGAGCTTGGTGATGGTTTCGATTCCGGCAACTGTGTAGTCCAGACATATCTTACGTGCTTCACCCAATGTCATTTGATTTAGCTGGGATGGGGTGACTGCGATAAGCCTAACCAGTGGTATATTAACAACATGGAACAAGGAAATACATGGGCATCATTTTGCCCAATCCGGATAAATATGTACGCAAATGTGAACGTGACATACCAGATACATGCGTCTGCATTTTCCAACTCCTTCTTCACGCTGTCTGAATAATTCAAGAAATCGTCGCACACAACGGATCTGAGTTTCGTGGGATCGGCATTCTCTCTAGGATTTTCCGGCACGGCTGTTTCGCGGCGGGCGAGAGCAGCTACGGATTTAATTGCCGGATTGGAAAGAGCTTGCCGAATGAGTTCGGTCCCGACAAATCCAGTCGAACCGGCGACGATGAGCTTCATGCTGGGCGGTGGTTTTGTGGTTTTTTTTTTTGTTTTTTGTTTTTTTTTTGGCCAATTTTGAGAGAGGCGGGAATAAGCTTATTTAGACCTTGGAAGCAACAGTTGGACGGTGCTACCTGGTAGATTTTGTTGGCTGCTGTTGGTGTTTCGGGGGGCATTAGGCTAACTGGAAGTCAACAAACGGTAAGATTACAGTAACTGTTGGTGGGACCCGCTTTGAAGGTGAGGTTATAAATTTACGAGGCGTTGAGAATAATGGACATGGAAAAAATGAACCAAAAAATCAAAACTTTTGGTGCAACTTCACCATCAGGAAATCCATTTCATTCGATTTGCAAAAGTGACTGCGGTGCCGGAACGGCGCACCACATTGCATCGCATGCATTGCGTCAGGATCAGTTCTACCAGTACCGAGTAAGAGCATTAGAACAGCCTCGTGGCTCTCCTCAGCAGTCTATGAGACTAGAGTTCGGTCCTTCTCGTCCATCTCATCGATATCTCCTTCGCCAGTGTCAAGTAGCAGCTGCACCAACTTCTCGTTCCCGTCGTATGCTATCAGATGCGCTTCCGTGTCCAATACCCATCTGAGACCAGAAAGCATGGGTAGCATGCGAACAGCCCATTGCGATCTTAGTTGGATAATAGGAAAATCACGTCGTCTACACTCCACACTCTTCACCCTTGATGTTGATAAAGCTTGATGTTCTTGGGCAACGAAGGCCGGCGTCGAGCTAGCTACTTTAGTACACAAGCAAGTACAAGTCATCTGCTTCGTCTCTGCCGTACTAATGGAAGCTGCAGTACATTTATGTGATTTCGAGTGGAGGACTGTCAAGACGACCCCTTTTAGATGATAATTAACAATCGATGTGAGGATGGTCTTTCCACCTGGCTAGAATAATGGCTGCTTATCACGGTCGGGAACTCTTTGGAACTGTGTGGAATACAAGAGAGTCACTAGCCGATTCCTGAATGCCGTCTTCTGAAGTAGCGGCTCTGTTGAGGATCATATTCGGGATCCGCCCTTCACTGAAGGGTCGCATTTTCTCGCAACTCAACTGCGCTTGGAGAAGACCGCCAACGTCTCCTTAGACACTTGTCGCAACTTGGGATGGCTAAACGACGTCAGTTGAACTATATGTTATCCAGACTAGCTAGACATAATCTCCGCGATCTTCTTTTCTGCTTCCACCTTGCTCGGTGGGATCTGACGAAGCAGATCCTTCGCATATGCGGCTGCCATCATTGCTGCATATCCTTGCCACTCCTTATTCTTATGTGAATCCGCAAAGTCGCAGATTCCTCTGATCACCAAGCAGGGGAACTGGTTCGTCAGCCCTGCCGCTTCCGTTTCGAAACATAACACATTGTGTTCCGTAGCAAGCTTGTCCCGAAGTAGAGCGTCCTTCATCAATTGGTTTGCAGAAGCGATTCGGCCGTAGTGAATAGATGGATTATCATCCCCGTAACTGAAAATGCGTTCTCGTCGTGATGTCTGGTAAAGTGGATCTTCACCGCAGGCTACTAAACACGTCGTGTCACTGTTGACAGGATGTACATATTCACTTTTATATAGCCGATCGCTTCTTATGTCTGGTCGTTTATACTTTTCTCGAAGCTCTGGCTGTCTCTCAAAAATGGCGTTGATAGAATCTTCAAGTAGATGTCCCTCGCCTTCGTACTCCGCTTTCATATTGAGCACTGCTCCACGCAAGATGCTTGGAGCTTGATTTGGGTATTCCTTCGTCTGGAAAGTTTGATCTTGGATGGTCTTGCCAAAATCATATTGGAGCACACCACCTCTCCCACTCCGAGCGGCACTAACGACAACATCCCCTAGGCGAATATCGTGCTTTTTACTTGGCGCTCCACCACCAATACCTACCATCAAGGCAATTCTAACATTAGGAAAGGTATATAACATGTCTCCCGCTACGCCTGCCGCAGTGACTAGGCCATATTCGCCGTCCGGCAAGGCGGCTATGACGACTTTATGCTTTCCAATGCTTCCTAAAGTGTATATATTGTTGTCGTTCGGAGATAAATGTTCGGACGTGTCGTGCTTTTCGTCCAAAAAGGCTCGAGCTGCAATATATTCTGTGCTTATAGCACAGATCCACCCGACCGTATAGTCTGTGGGGTCGGCCATGGTGATTGTTCGACAAGTATTGATACAATACGACGTGCAGTATTCTCCGAACCCAGGAGAGACCATCAATCCTAGAAGTTTGTTGCAGCTTGATTGAGTCGTCCTGAGTCGGCCTCCAAGATTCGTGGACCTTGATTTATATAGATATGAACCAAGCCTTGCGTGGTCCTAGAAGAACAAAACCACAATCGCTGCCTCAGCAAGCGATGAGTCGAGCCTCTGAGTGCTTACGGACAGCGACTAATGCATATTATCTACCGTGTGCTTACCCATGTTATTTCCATCAACGCCACAGACGAGCTGATAGCAAGGGTCCAGAATGCAACATGGGCACGCATGGCTATATCTTGTAGTTCAGTGATTCGTGCAAGGAGAAGACATATTCTCACACAAAAAGTCCGCGAACACATTTCCAATTTGGGAACATCAACATTGCTGCATTGTTTGAGTCCCGCGAAAGTTGACTGGCGCTGTTGGTTTTGAATCGAAATCCAATTTTTGCGCAAAAATACTCCGCTGTTTGAGATCCTTGTCCCTTTTCCCGGTTCGCCATTGGCCAGTAGCATTCGATGTTCTATTGAGGCTTCATGTGACTGCAGCATTTATGCACTTCATTCTAACATCTAGGGATTTCCAAAGATTTCCCATATATCGTCTTTATTCCTACCCCGCCGTTCCGCCACGCTTGCTGAGGAGTATCCTCGCTTCAGTGTCAACGGGGTAAGAGAGGTAAAAGACTCAAAGATGATCCCTATCAGTGAAGGGTAACGAAACTTGCACCGCAGCTCAGCCCGATTGGAAGTACGGGACGGATATGAGGGGCTCGGGGACATAAAGTGGTCAAAGAACATCTAATCACCACTTCGCGATCCACCTGGTCCCTTTCTTGGCATCGCACGCTTTCTCTAATGCGGGGCAAAAAGACCTTGGAAAGAAGTAAGCTACCACCTCAAAAGTGATGGTTCTCATGAGAAAACCAGACTCATACCCTCGCAAGCAACTCCTTGGGGACATCCAAGCCTCCATTTTCCGCTATCGCTAGCCAGCACCAAGAGGTCAATCTAACATCCCTATCTCCAGTGCCTTCACACTAGGCTGCTGCCTAAGCGAATCATTAAACACCTCCAGAGTACCTGCCAAGCACACTCCAGGCATCTAAATCGTCAATCTCACTAACCGACTAGATTTTTACGTCCTTGAAGCCGCCGTTCTCCATGCTGCCTGAAGTCTCCCATAAACCCATCGGTTCGCGCCACTAAGCTTCCGAACCAGGCTCGCGCATTGTGTTATGTGCCCCGAGCAATGGCATGCGATGAGGGACTCCTGCCTAACCGCTTACCATCGCAACGCCGCTGGGTCACAGCGTGCGGAAAATCTCCGCGCAAGCTTGATGCGTCTGCATCTGAGAGGTGAAGAATGACACATTCAAAATGCTGTGAGTGAAAGTGCTATCGGCGAATGTCACGTCCTGAGCTGGCATGAGGGCTGTTTTGACTGGCCGGTCTTATTTTTGCGCATCAGATTCCGACACTTGAGTAAATCTTCTGCGATATCCGTCGCGCGGATTTGGTCCGGATTGTGAAAGAGACATGATCGTTCGTGTGACTTTACCACCACCGCAACCATTATCGTGTATGATTGACAACATGGTAATCGAGGGCATATTGCGACACAAGTTTGGGCGATTGAAGAGGACCTTTCCTGCTGATGCTTCCATTCATCTGGTGTTGACTGTTTGACTTGAGGAGGCGTGGAGGCTGATTTGGAAGAGTCCCCGAGCGGTTGTGATTGTATTTTCTTACGCGGAGCCGGATTAGAATGTAGTTGGAGATCAGTTTGGGGGACTCGCGCGACTTTGACCTGATAGGTGCTGACTTTATTATTGATTTTATATGACTTTAATGGCCAATTAAGACTTTCATTCTATAGTACTAACTACATTTACTGCAAGCAAACTAGGCAGCATTCCTGTAATGATTCTCTCTAACCAAATTTAGGAAGCTCCCATCGTGAAAAGCGGTTATGTTTCGTATCCATCCACCGTACGGAGCAGATCCTAACTTTCCCCGGTTTCCTCACCGCCCACCTCACTGTCGCCATTCGATGTTTAGTTTAATTACATTTTGGTGAATATACCACCAACTGTTTGCTTCTACCTTTATGCTATTTCGCTTAATTAGGCACCTGACCCACACTATGTATATAATGACTTCTTGATGCTATTCCAGCGACAGTTATGTCGAAGCAGATACAAACTTGAGAACGTCTCTCGAGACCGCCCATTTTCGGAGCCTTAAAGAATTCAGTTTCCAGATCCCTTGAGCCGCCAAATTCGATCAGATTGGCACCATGTCTGGCCATAATGATTTCACGGAAGCCATCTTTGAGGCCTACCTAGGCCCGGCTACGTCCGGAATCCGGGGCACGCTTCGAGAGAATTTCGCCAAGCGTGGCAACACGCCGTCAACTGGCGTCACACATATGGTAGCGACACGAGGCCGTCCCATTCCCCGGCATATGCTACCTATTGGTAAGACATGACATAATCTACTTTCTCGTTTATGAAGGCTGATGGTATATCTCTCCTTTGTCGCAACTAGTCGATCGCATTCTGGAGCCTCAGACCACTGCCCATTTTCTGGGCTTCACTCAAACTGGCACCCTACCCGGAGGGGGTCAGACCACTCTACCTCTCCTAGGCGAGGATATGGTTCTAATAACTAGGCCATACTCAGCCTGGGCTACGCCTCCTTTCAACGAAAGTGATCAACCAGCCATTTCTTACATAATGCAGGCTGTTGGGTCATTTGAGGATAGCGCGCGGCTTCAATGCATAGCCAAGGATCTTCATGCCATGAAGTCCCGGCTATGGGATGGTCTCATGCCGGTGTCTGAGAGGCGGTGGACTGAGAAAAGGCTCAATGATCCGAGCAATTTCCCTGCAGCGTGCCAGGTCATTTCTCTGGTGCTCCGTGTCTTCCAGTATCTCAACCTCCCCTTTGTGAAGACCGCACTTCGTGCTACCTACAACATCATTTATGGCCACCTCGAGAGGTTCGAGACCGCTCTTAATGCGAAGCGAGCCGCCGAGGGCAAAGAGGCAGTCAGGGTGACGACGCTCTGGGCGGAGTACATGCGAGCGCACTACGCGTACATGGAGACCCGGACACACGCGTGGGTGACCCAGAAGATTGACGCCTGGAAAGAGAGGATACTGCAGGACTTACGCAATTACCAGCCGGCTGCTGAAGCCAACGGCGTGCACGACGCGCTCCAGATGAAGCTCATGGATATGTGGCAGGATCTAACCGACAACCAGTGCTGGGCCGACTTCGCGATATTCCTCCCCATGGATGGCTATAGGGGTTGCACGTCTGCCTCGGCCACAGGCAGACGCGTCTCGGCGAACCCCGGATACAGCGGGACCTCACCCATCGTCTTCTCAGCGGACTTCGACAAGCGCAGGAAGGATTACCATTTGCGCAGGCGGCAGTTGAACCTTCTACAGGAGGTCGACAAGGCTATGCGTAATGTAGGAATGGATCTACGCCGACCACTCAACGATCCTGATAATCTGGCCGATCTGTGTATCGGGCAGTCTGAGTCCCAGAAGACGGCTAGGTTGGAGCTTAGAGGCGAGCCACCGAGGTTGGGCGAGAAAACCTGGGTCAAGGAGGCAGAACATCGAGACTGGGGCTACGTTGCTTACCGAAACTGCTATGATCACTCTGACTCCCAGTGGGCTGAGTTCAAGGGTAAATTCGAGACTGATGCTTCTAACTGGGGCAAGGAACTAGTGGGAGCCGAAGGTATCCGCGACCGTTCCAAGATCCATTGGCTTGATGTCCGTGAGCTTGGTATAGAAGGAGATGTGGAAGCTATGAAGAAGTATTATCCCCCATCTTCTTTCAAACTTACCCTCTTCCCACAAAATCACGGGATTCTTTTTTTGATAATAACCATACTGATACTGTCTTGCGCTACTTAGACATTTCAACAACTTTAAGGAATCTGAAACCTTCCCGACGAGATACTTCGACGACGTATTCTTAGTTGCGGATAAAGCATCTATAGAATCGTACTTGTATCCCCTCACCGGCACGAGTGCAGATTATCTTTCTCCCGGTGATTTCGGGGGCTTCATCTTAGCTGTTGACGCGGACTTTGACCCAACAGAAGAGAACCCGCACTCATCTGAGTCGCCTGGCTACAGCGGTGAGGTGAGGATACTCACGAGTCTCCTCTGGGATGACCTGGGTGCCATGAACGCGATGCAGAGCCAGGATTTGAGCGATATGTGGCCCCTAGCCATGCACCACCCGTTCAAGGTTTACGTCGGGCATGTTGTCAAGGCTCAGCGGGAGGCGTGGGTCCGGTTGGTGTCCATTTCAGGTCTGATGCTGGCCGCCCTGCAAAAGTGGCAGCGCGAGAATGGCCAGAGCGCTGGCACAACGTCAAGGCAGAGTTGATTGGGAGAACTTTGTAGATATCACGCCTTCTTTTTACACAAATATTTCCCGAGAGATGAAATAATACGAACCCCAAGCTTTCTAACTTCCAAGGCAGATGAATCTCCCTCGGCGTTGCCGTCTATGCGTCATTCGATCGAAGTTGCCTTTCAGGATTGTAGAATCCAGCAACCTGATACGAGCTCTGGGTGTAATCGGAATGAAGATTTGCCGGATCAGACGAGTTCTGTCGATCTCCAGTGTTGTCATAATTCCAAAACCGTGCGAGGCACACATAAGCAGAAAGGGAAGGCTCCGGCATTAAACTGTTGAGTTACGATGACCCAATAGATAGCTATCAGATATACCCAGAGAAGATACAGTATAGTACTACTACTCACTACATAATCTACAGCAGCGGAACAAACTCCAGCTGAATCAAAACCCTCTCATTGTCCTACTTGCAAACAACGCAGCTCCAAAACCCATATTTCTTATCAAAGCCCCAACAAATGCTACCTAGGAGGAGTTCATTCTCACAGTACTTCGAGATATCTTCTACGTTCCCAAACACAAGCTCGGCATCAAGCCCAATATTCTTCGACTTCTTCGACTCAAACAGCGACTAGGATCTGACATGAACTCAGACCTTCTAACCATTACCATCATGACCTACGCCACGATCTAAGACTGAACAACCTTCAAAAACCACGCCCCTACAACCCTATGCTCGTTCTCCAAAGCTAAGAAAGCAAAGCACCCCTCTACCTAATCCACCCCAGCGTTGGCGAAATCCTCATTTCCCTTTCCCTCTCTTCCTACCTAACTGACCTTTCCGTATACGCCATTCGGGCCCGCGGATTCGAGCCCTGCTTCCCAGATATCACTACGGCCGTAAGGACTTACTACCGCAAGATCCAAGAGCAGCAGCGCTTGAGTCCAAACGCCATCGTAGGGTACTCGTACGGCTCGGTGATCGCGCTTGAGATCGCGAAGCTGCTGCATAAGAAGTGCGATTCCTCGTTGTCCTCAATCTACCTTCTGATATGCAATTCCGCAATTGGACAAACCGTCTTCTGTATTTATCCTATTTTTATCAGAGGAGTATGCTCACACATATCCTGTTCTACAAAAACTCTCGCATAGTGAAGTACTCGATCACATTCTATCAGTTGCAGGCCTTGGGACGGTAGATTTAGGATGCTTTAAACAGTTTGGGTGGATGAATGCAAAGATTAGGATTTTGGCTACCTTGATGGAGACGTCTGAACGATAAAGATTTGTCTAGTTAATGAATAGATATGTTTTCATTCTTATAAGTGACATCCGCCTTTCATAAACAGTGGTTGATGACCGATCCGGTAGTATTTGAAGATAGTTCTGTTTCTGCTAAGCTGCCTTCAAACCGTTGATGTCAAATACCCTCAAAACTGAAGTCAATGCACTTGCCGTCCAGCCTCAGCCTAGTGCATCTCAAGCTTACCGTGCGTGAACCATAGCCCCCTCCCCTCTCCTCCCATCTAGACATCAGCGCTTATCGAACATCCCGAACTCCTCAGTCATCTTTCCTACTAGTGCGATATGCAACCAGTTCGTACACGCGGGGCATTACCCGCAGCTTACCTTCCTCACCACGCAGCAAAAGCCGCGGGTCGAGTCTCGTACAGTAAGCATAAGAGACAAACAGGCATACGCCACCAACTCACCCAAGAAGAATCGATCAACGCATATGTCTTTGCAGAAGCATATAATTTTTCGCTGTGGTATCTAGCACGCAATTCAGCTGCAACGAACCCCAAGGAACCATTGCGTAGGAAAGAGTCTCGAAAATAAAAGTCCTCTTCTTCCTTATGATACAAGCACACTTCCCAAACCCGAGGAAAGAAGTTTAATTCCAACCAATATGACACTTAAGATCGCCACCCTAGCCAAGTTTTAAAATCATTCATCGCTTTTGCCAAATCATGCAACCCAAATACTTGTACAATTCCTATGAGAAAAAGAAAATCGTGGCGTAGGGAGCTCGGTAAAACGTAAATCATGAGGTTGTCTTCTTCTCGGAAGTGTGGTCATTGCCATTGCGATTATTGTGGTGGTTGTTTGCTTTCTCCTTTCGAGCTTCGTCAATAGCAGTTCGCTGCTGAATACTGGAGTCGTGAGACTTCCATTCTACCTTGGTGTCTGGGGGGAAAGAAAGCACGCGCTTCAATGCTTCCCTAAAAATAAGTTAGCAGGGTGGTCCTCATCCATCACAGCCAAACCGAATCCATACCTGATCTTTAGTACCCGTCCACCATCATTACGGGTCCAAATACTCAAAATATCCTCCCCATTCCGCACACTGAGAACAACACCACAGACCTCCTCACTAGCCTCAAACTCATCACCAGCAATCGCGAAAACCAATTCTTCCCAGTATCTGTCTGCAACTCCCTTCTTGAGCCTAACAATCCATTTGCCACCTTTCTTATTCTCCTCGTCCTCCCACACCGGTCGAATCCCCTTTTTGAACATGTGATAGTCGGATACTAATGGCAGGCTAGAAGGACGTCGCATATGATCAAAGATTTCGAATAGATCTTCCGCGGAATTAAAACCTGCCATTGGATGCAAGGTCTTCTCATATTCCACAAATCCGTTCGCTTTGGAAATTGGTGGGCGGTACCAGAAGACCCAGCCATGTCGGAAATTGTGCTGCGGAGGTGGTGTGGTTGTCTTTGAGTCTGTTAGTGATATCTTTGAGGTTTTGGATGCCAAGTCTTTGAATGGCTTCTCGGCAGTTGGTGTCTTGGTCCCTCCTCCAACAATGCTCCCAAAATCGAGCGTGCTTCCAGGTGTCTTCGGAGCCTTGGAGCTCCCGAATGAGGCGAACGCGCCCGTTCCTAAGCCAAAGGCGCTGGATGCGCCGGCGGTGGGGGATGCGAGAGATGTGCCCGAGGGAGACATGGCGTTGAAAGGATTTTTCGTGCTATGCGATGAAGTGTCTCCATGTCTTTTAGCCAGACCGAACCCTCGTGTACTGTGATCATTACCGTTGAATGGAGATCCGTTCGTAGTTGGATTCCCTGTGGCCAGCGAAAGTTTGCTCGAACTGGATAGATTCAATGTTACCGATGCGCTTAAAAGAGGTTGTGCAGAGATGAGGGGTGAAAAACTTACTTTGAACGGCGAGTCCACAGGTTATCCATTACGAAAGGACGAAAATATTATACAATCTTTATTAATATGCAGACCGAGCTCTCTACGGTGGCAACGCGGTGAGCTTTGTTGTAAGGGAGGGTAGCAGTGACTTTGGAGATGGGCGTTCAAATCGAAGGTGTGGGATGAGTATTATCGAGTGCCGGGTTTTGCTAGGGAACGGATGTCTTTGATGTTCACTTCAATAGTAATGAGTAATTAATTCAAGATGTGCGGGTGAGTAGGATAACTGTATATTGCTTCAAAAATTTGAGTCGACCGAGAGGTTCTGCAAAGGAGTTTGTTGCGGTTGGATTGTCTTCAATTTTCGTCGTTGAGTTTGTAGTGGTAACTTATCTCTGAAATGCAAAGAAAGAGAGAAAGCCAAAACCGACCTTCACTGGCACGACTGGGTATCGCGGAACCTGGCTTCTTAGAGCAGCGCGGGGCCTAAATTAGCGAATCGCGCTAGTGTTGAGAATATCTTTCTTTAACATTTTCATTTTTTCCGCTTCTTTTTCTTCTCCATAACAGTATGACCTCCAACTCAAATCTTCGACAGTTTGATAATTCACACCACTCAACTGGCGATTCCGATGAGTGGTCAAGAATATTCCACCACTTCAAAACCATCGTCACGAGGGCCCCTCGTGCGGCTTCCATGACACGATGATGACCTAAAGATGGGAACATGCATAAGTTTCACGTATGAGGTACTCAACATGAAACAACTGAAGGAGAGGAAGCGCGAGAAGACGACGTGGACGGGAGGACATCATGTAGAGAGGGTAAGCACATTCTTGGAGCCTTTTTATTGTATTATATCGTAGTGATGATAGTTACAACTCTGGTAATACGATTCAGCCGCCATGTTATACGTGATATGTTGCTGGTTGAGGTTGAGATATAATCTGGCAATTTCTGAACGTCCCCCAGACGAATCTGCAAGATGCTGTTTTCTGGAGAATGAAGTACTAACTGTCATGCCAAGCTACCAGGCGTCTGCATTCCAGTATCATGCACCATTCACTATGCAGCCTACTACGCAGGTATACTCTAATAGCCATCTTCATTTACCAATGTTCTACGCTCCCACGATTATATCTTGCGGTGAGGGCCATTGCTCTATGTCTTGTATTGGTCCAATGCTCCAATCCATCAACGCCTAATCTGCTCGCTTTTCATATTCAAATCCCAACTCTTTCAATGTCTTTGCTTTCTCTCCGTCTTCATGAAATTTCTTCCTTATCTCTGAATATATACTCCTTACCCACTTCTGCTCCGCATCCCAATACGCGGGTTCCTTACTAAATCCACCTTGAGCACTCTTCGCCCAGTCATGCAACTCGTTGAGATATTCCGCATCCTTGGGGTAGCCTAAAACGTGGAATGATGTCCCATCACCATATTCTTTGACTCTCTCTCGTTCCCACGAATGCATCTCGTCTACACTCGGCAAGTCTAGCTTGTTCGACCAGACCTTTGCGATTGCTGCACACTGAACCTCGGATATCGGGAAAGGGATGACCTTCTGTGCCAGGGCTGTAAATGCTAACGTAGGGTATCGGATATTGAACACTTGCTGATACAACCCTACCGCTCGTCGACCAGTGGTAACGATGGGCGGACTGAGAGATTCGAGAAACGGGTATGAGTAGAAATAGCCGGTGCAATACACGATTGCATCGACGTTCTTCTCGATTCGCCCATCCTCAAACTTCACGCCCCTAACATCAACCATATACTCGGAAATAACGGGGACTTCTTCTTTATCTTCGCCAGGATCCGCGCCTGATGATTGACGCACAGAGTTCAAGAGAGGTTTTCTACAGACCTTACTAATCTGTGTTCCAATATCCAGACCTGATGCTGCGTTGCCCACCACAATCACTTTCTTGTTTGCAAAAGAGTCAGGTGAACGAAATATCTTTGAATGACTTATGACTGATGGGTATGCTGTATTGAATTCTTCGATGCCTGGCACGGCAGGTATAAAAGGAACAGAGTAATGCCCATTTGCGACAATGACGGCATCATATGTCGTGGTTCTCTCTTGGCTGGTGATGGTAGATTTAGAAGTAACTTTCCACGCATCAAAGCCGTTGTTATCTTCATAACTTATGTTTTGAACTTGCGTGGAGAAAGAGATAAGATGCCTCACATCCTGAGAATATCGTATGAGGTACTCTTGAACATCTTCCCGCGTTGGAAACAGTAGAGATTCTGCCTTGAATGCTTGATCCGAAAATCCCATCAGTCCTTTCGGGATGTTCGTGTAGAGGCGATCGTACATAGGATTGGTAAATATTGGTGCACCTCCATCTTTTGGCATCATCGGACGATCGGGAGGCACATGAGGAGTGGTTGATGGAATCGTCACGCTATCACTGATACTCGATGTGTAATTCCAAACTCCTCCAACTTCGGCTTGCTGCTCGAGAATGTCGACCTTGTCGAAATGATTCTCGGCGAGAAGAAACTTCGCTGCTGCTAGTCCAGATGGGCCGGCGCCAATAATGGCGACTCTCTTAACAGCAAAAGGTATCCTAAGAACAGAGCCCATTTCCTCTAACGTCCCCTGCACTTTGCGGGGGATAAGTGCCTTGATGTCCTGGGACAGTGTTCCGTGAAGCTCCTATTGAAGTTTGAGCCGGCACGTGTGAATGGTAAATATAGAGGTAGCTGGAAGAATCGAAGTTTGTACACCAAAATCACCATTTCTGAACGTTCACTCAAAGTCGGCAATGGAAGAATGAAGCAGTGTGGTTGCGGATGTTGCCGCTTTCATCGGTCTCACTTTCAAAAGTTCCGATGACGCCAATGGTGAGGCTTTGCCGACACGAAGAATTCACAACGCGCTCAAGTACGAACAATCTAATTATTGCCATTTACAGTAATTCGATGACGCGAAGGATATGCTCTTTCTATTGAACAAACCTTTGAAGAAGTCATCCATCTCGGAATGACCGACGCAACAATGGCAGCTACAGAACAAGATGGAAGTGTGAAGTCAACATTGGAGTCCTTAGCGCATATTTCCATCGCGGAGCTCACACCAGACCTTGAAGCACCAGGCTCAAGAGCTGTAAAAGCTGTAGTTACTCTTACCTGGCCATACAGCTCTGCAACTGGTGCAGTAGCTTTCCTCCTCGCAGAACCCGATTTTCGATTGCGCCGGAACAAAGGACAAGTGCGCGTGCAGTTCTCAGGATCAAGCGCAAAGGTCATTGCCAAATCTGGAATCGCAAGCGGCGATGAAGTAATATTGTCTTTGGATGGGGTCGACTGGATTACCGATGTTTCTGTGGCTCTGAACGCAACACCTGGGAGGGGAGTGGATTTCGAGCTGAAGTTCACAGAGAAACTGCTGCTTCAGGTGAGGGAACTTTGGGCGTGAAGTGAACGAGCTAACCTTATGCTTGTAGTTTTGTCCAGAAGGGTCACAGGAAATTAAGTACATTAATGTTGAACATTCAAATCCGGAGCCTGCTCCTGCACCTGCTGCTCCTACACCGGCTGCTCCTACACCGGCTGCTCCTACACCGGCTGTTTCTACTTCCCAGAACCAGCCCGAGGCCGAGACTGAGAAAGCGACAGCGACAGCGACAGTGGCATCAACAGCGACAGCGGCATTGACGACAACAGAAGAGCTACCGATTCACGATTTTACAACAATACCTTCGCCTTTCACATTTAGACGATCAGCGCCGATTGCCGAAGAGTTCACTTCTCCCGCATTCATAAAGCGTGCCAGGACGTCGTATGGATCTTTGTTCGATTCAGATTATGACCCATTCGAACAGGAAGATGGATCAGTTCGTGGTAAAGGCAGGAAGAGAACCAGACTGAGTACCACCTGGAGATTGACCAGCAGATCGCCGAGTCCTAGCCCAGAATTGGAGGAACCTACATTGATAAGTGCAGAGATGTCGACAGTGGAGACAAGGATGAATGAGGAACCAGCTATGATGGACGAAGGGGTACAGACTATGGAAGTGGATAATACTCTCGACAACTCGGAATTGGCACAACCGGAGCAAACTCCTTCGAAAATGGATACTGTTGAGATTCAAGAAATTAGAAGCACGGAAAGGGTGCACAACGAGCCATCTGTACAATCACCACTCCCACAGACCACCGAGCGTCAAGATATTTCCCCCGTGGGCGCACTGGAGAACACTATCAGTTTACCCAATATCTCCACGGAAGCTCCTAGAATTGTTCTTGATAATGCACCGAGTGACACCTTCCCAACTTCGCCTGAATTGCGACCTCAGCCTTCCGAAGGACTGCCTCTTGTCTCGCCATTAGTGACTAAGCAAATCGAGATGTTTCGTCACGACGGTTCTGACATCCTCAATGCCACTGGAGACACAACATCGCTGAAAGATAGCCACCGACAACCCTTCACTGGCAGGGAAGATGACTTATACAACGCTACCCCTCCTCAGCCAAATAGTACCTCTGAAACAACATCCTTCCAAGACTCAACAGCTACCTATGGGGACGGGTCCTTTTTTCAGCATGTGGATCCTCTAATTGCTTCAAGCGGGCAAGATCAGTTTGTTGTGGAGGAGAATGCTCAGCAACCATCCGAGCACAACTTTGTGGCAGTCGCTTCCTCGCCTGTCCCTGCACATGATGAAGTATACGATGCAGGTAAAACCGACGATGAGGGCGACCTCAACTATCCAGATCCTAATCAGATCAACCCCGACTCCAGCAGCAATTGGAAGGCTCAGCCAAGCGCTACCTATCCGGATCCAGAAGATCGACACTCTCATTCGACAGGGCACAGTCCATATCCTTTACTTCCGCGCATGGATCGATCAGCATCTGCTCAATCACAGACTGGCGATTTGACTGAAGACGATGAACATGGTGACGAGGATGCAGAAGGCTATTCTGATGAGAGTATAGAAGATGATGGAAATAATTATGTGCCAAATGCTCGATATCGTGTGGAAAAAATTGATGAAGCTGGACAAGACGATGAGGACTTTGATGAAGTCGAAGATGAAGACGGCGGCTACGATGAGGAGGAACAATATGTATCAGAAAAAGCCCGTCCCAAATATCCGGCAGATTACGAGGAAGAGTATTCCGATGACTACGGGTATGATGAAAACGATGAAAAGGACGTAGAAAAGAGCTATGATAATCACCCAGAGGAGAAAGATTACGGGAGTGGGGAAGACTTCGATGACGAGGACGAGGAGAGCTATTCTGAGGAAGACATGGATGACGAGGACACCAGGCCCCAACACCAGCCGCAAGGAGAGCCTGAAATTATTGATCTTCTCTCTTCTGACGAGGAAGACGCTGATGATGGAGCGTCAGAACCTGTACCTCCCCCAGCCCGACATGTTCACCAAACTGAACCACGGCCGGAGAGTGATGCCGAGCGCAGTGAATTAGATTCTCGAGAAGAGGATGAAAGTGATCGCCACGACGAGGAAAGTAATGGTGAGCATGAGGAAAACGATAGCCAATACGAAGAAAGCGATGGCGAGGAAGGAAACGCTGAATCTGCGCCTGCGCCCAAATCTGAACATGCCGTGAGGGAGTCGTCAATAGATTCGATCGAACATCGTTCCTTGCACGAGTATGATGATGAGTTGCCCGCCGCAAGCGCTATTGCGCCAGAGGAAATGGGTGTGGACGAAGACGCGGATGGGGACAGAGATGCGGATGCGGATGCGGATGCGGATCAAGAAGAAGAGGAAGAGGAAGATGGATTTTCCGAGCCTCACTTGCAGCCTGCGGCTGACTTGCAACCTCAATCCGATGCTAGCACAACAACCCATATCCGAGACAAGAGCCCTGCCACAGAGCAACAGCCTGCTGAGCAGGATAAAAGCATTGCCTATGAGTCCATGGATATCGACGAGACTACAGTCAGCCCACCAAATCCGGACGATACCCCGGCGAGGGAGCAAGACACAGATAATCTTGATGGACTTTTAGAGAAGTTAGAATCATCCGAGACTGAGACGCACCCCGAACCAAAGGATAACGTCAGTGATTCTATGGAATTGGACAAGAATGAGGATAATATTGAGAAATTATCTGCGCCACGTGTAGATTTGACGGATGATGAGGAGCATCTTGCACCGACGCCAGAGCCTGCTGAAACTTCCGAGGCTTTAGTTGAAGATGAGTCGCATACCTCTGCCAAGCTCGGGGAGATGTCTGAGATTCACAATGAAGTTCAAGACGAATCTTCAGCTCCTACTGAACAGTCCATTCGATATCCCGTCCTCGATGATCAATCCTTGCCTGATGAACTGGCATCCAAGGAGGAGCTGCTCGAACGTGATAATGAAAAGGCTTTCGAAAACGATGATTCTAGCTCTGGGGAGCTGAGCAACAAAGTGGAAGGCCCTGATAAGCCGGTTCTACAAGATGCGTCTGCAGTCGCAACACCTGCCGAGGCTGGAACCAAGACTTCAACCAAGGTCGACCAGGCCTCTAGATCTGGTTGGAGTAGAAATCCTAGGAAGCAAGGTTCCCTATTTTCGAGTGTCTTCGGGGTGGATGGTGCTAGCGAGGACGATGAAAATGCCACTGAAGAGACTAATGAAGCTACCACTACGACATATCCCATTCTTCCCGCGGATGATGTGGATACCGAAAGCTCCGCAGAAAAGCCTGAAGATGTATCACATCCCCAATCTGGTGGCGATGTGGAGCGGTCAGTCAGGCGCGGCAGTAACGGCCAGCTACCTACTCCCGATGATACACAAAAAGTTACATTTTCACAAGTATCTGATTTATCGGTATCTGATCAGTTGCAATCGCAGCTGCAGGAGGAGCTAGGAGAAGATGACGAGGACATGGAATCTTGGCATGACTCCAGAGATACTCAGATAGAGATTGAAGAAAAGACATATGATTCGGAAGCCGACGACGATAATTCCGAAGTCTACGAAGAGGCAGTTCAAGAGGTTGAACAGACGGTCATTGAATCTGAGTCAACAACACTATTGAATGAAGCCCCAGAGATTAGCACTGATGTTGGCTTTACCGTGGACAACTCAGAAGACGTGGAGGTGACCTTGGAGTCGTCTGAAGTTGTTGCCGAGTCTGAGTCTATGGTGCTGGATGTGGCTCCGGCTACAGATGCTGCGGTTGAAGACTCAACTACTGGAGCGACCGAAATCAAAATTCAAGAGTTGCAACAGGAAGATCCCCATACGGACTCAGCAGTACTGCATGATGCCGAAGCGGCCGATAACGACGAACTGGATTCGGATATTGAGGCTATCGATACAGATGTGGAGGTGACGAAGACTGAGATTATCGAAGTTCAAAGTAGCGAAGTTGTACACACCGAGACGGAACTTGCCAACGACGAGACACCAGCGCTTCACCGGGACGATGCTGAGCAAGGCAAAATCGAGGGAGTACAAATCGAGACCGTCATTCTGAGAGAGACCGATATGGATTTAGAAAATGAGTCAGACGATGATCATAATTCGGCTCAAGCTAAACCCCACATTCACATCAAGGAAGAACTCATCACTGAAACCAAAACAATCGTAGACGAAGATCAGTCCGAAGATGTCGAATCCAGAGTAGACACGAACGAAGTTACTCAAGAAGAGCCTCCTATCACCCCAAAGAGCAGCAAAGGCGGCCAGCGGGCTACTAAGGCAGCTAAGAAAAGCCGTAAGGAAAACGTCATCACAAGCCCACGGAAAACCAGGTCTCAAAAGACTCAGCCTCTTATGCCGGCTCCAACTACTCCTGTCAAATCTAACAAAGAGAATAAAGTGCCATCCAAAGTCAGCAACACTCGTACTAGCAGATCGCCATCTCCTATTCTAGATGAAGAGGAGACGCCGCATGGTCATGACGTGAGCGCTCAATTGGCAATTGAATCTCTTGAGTCGCCAGTCAAAGCAGGTCATCATCTTCGTGGAGCATTAGACCCCAAGGTTCGACTTAACCGCTACTTTCGAACGGAACTGAGCGAGTTTACAACACTCAACGGGCTTCGCCCCAAAAAGAATTCAAGGATCGATGTCTTGGCAATTGTCACGAGCATACCTCCAGAGCCGCAAAAGGCCAAATCTGGGCCCAAGCATTATCTTACCAGCTTTACCGTGATCGATCAATCTACTTTTCCTAATACTGTCGTGGAAGTTGTCGTCTACCGCCCATACAAAGACGCTCTTCCCACCCCTTTAGTAGGGGATGGTGTTTTACTTCGAGACTTCACGGTCATCGCTGCGAAAGGAAAAGGCTTCAGCCTGAAGTCGGAAGAAGGAAGTAGCTGGGCTGTATTTAAGGAGGAAGGCACAGAAGTCGAAGTCAAAGGGCCGCCAGTCGAGTTCGGACATGCGGAAAAGAAACACGTGAAAGACTTGAGGGAATGGTTTCACGGATTGGATGAAGGATCTAGAGAACAGGTCCAGAAGGTTACTGCGGCAATGCAAGCAAAGTCTGCTGCAAAGGGGCAAAGTCCGGAGAAGACCAAGAAGTGAGCGTTTGGGCTCAGGCGTTTGGGGAACTTGATATTTAAGCGGTGATAACGAATTACCGGTGGATTATGAAGACAATGCATAGTTAAATGTACAATGGCTGGATCTGCAAGGCGTTGAACTGCGAAAATACACATGATCTATTTAGATCCTAGGAAGATTTTCTTATATCTTCCTCTTCAATGTAGCTTTACAAGACATGAATGAAAAACAAATATTATACTGAAGGTCTGGCGAGGTCAGATTTGATGTTTGCGGCGGCCGTAGCCTTCCGTTGGTGATGTTACTGATTTATCAACGACCTACATTACTGTCCAGCATATTATCTCTGCGGCGATCATCACTGATTTTGTCACCTTGGATATAATCATGACTCGAGCTCGAGCGGTGAGCTTCGTTGACGGAGACAGAAGTTTTCATGAAAGATAATCATCTACGAAGTGAGCAGGGATTCGCTGGCTGGCAAACGGAAATGTCTCTGGGAGGAGAAATCGGAGCAATTCAAGCACATGCTTGGAAAATTTCAAAAGAAAATCACATAAATTGCATGCTAAACGCCCACGACAGTACACCAGACCAAGATATCTACGAGCAAGAATCAATACCCCTCCACATCTCACCCCTCGATCTTTACGTCACATCCCTTATTTTCTCTCCGATGTAGCCAGTCTCGACATCTCTTCGGAATACTACGGATGGCCTTGATAGCCCTTCTCGTTGCGGCGTTGACTTGGATCAATGTTCCTTTTTTCTTCTGCGAGGCAGTGTCGCCGACGCGATAGCCTTTCAGATAGTTGGCGAACGCATATACAGCCTGAAGATAAATCGCCGTCAGCAAGTGCTCACAATTGGCTATACCATACACGCGCTACGTACATAGTTGTCTGCGTTCGTGAGTTGATCAACTGCCGATAAAGCACTGGCTCGAGCCCATCCGTAAGCCTTGCCCCCTACTACTTTAACATCCTTTTCTATGTCATGTCAGTAGCTGTCTGTCTATTTTTGGGATGGTGAGGTGACGCTTACTTGGTGTGCCAACGAGATGAGAATGGAAAACCTAATCCGATCGTCAGTACTGAGTTTTGGAGATCAAAAGAAATTCTACGCACCTCGTGCAAAATTGTACGACTCGTACAAGGATTATCAAGAATCGAAGGGACTGTGACGGGGTCGCCTCCATCTGGTGGTACCATCTCTCCGATAAGTAATTTATCCTCGAATTTGGACACTGTTGCCCATCCTGTGTAGCTTCGGTCCAGTTTATCGCAGACTGAGATGACAGTTCTTGGCGCTTGCCAGCCTTGTATGTTTGGAAGAAAATTCCTGTAAGTTGTCATGATGGCAGTGCCTTTTCTGCAAGATAAAGCTTTTTCTGCTCTCATGTGATAAACTGTGTCTACCCAGTGATCACCATCTCGTTCGTCGCCATTCTCGTCTTTTGCTTTGACCCAGCGGTCATCGTTGTCACAGATGTAGAGAATTTCTGCCTGTTCAGGAGTGCTGACTGCTGTCATTGAGGAGAATGTATTGAAGTAACCTGTTCACTGTTAAAACTTTTACCTATTTTGCTGCAGTGGTGGAAAGCTACTCATGATTATTGGGCGTTGAAGCACACCTGCTTTGAACAAGTTCGCATAGGCAACTTGTTCGCCGGCATCATTACCCGCGGTCATTTTAGCAAGAACGTTCTTGGCCATATCCCAAGCCTCAGGGAACGAATTCTTTGAGATACCGGGGTACTTCGTGTCGCACTTAGGGTCTACATAGTAGTTGACTGCTTGAGTGAAGGGGATGAGAGCTGCAGCAACAGAGAAGAAAAGAAATGAGGAATGCATAGCGAAAGACTGAATGAAAGATGATCGACGAAAAGCTACTATCCAGATGTAAGTGTATGGAAAGTCCCCGTTTAATATTGACTCCATCATCACAGTCAGTGATAGACAGCTTTGTCGTGCATATCAACGCAGCAGTAGGTAAGGCGCGAAGGATTCCACTAAATTTCATCTGATAACTATTTCTATTCATGTCCCGGTGAACTATTTTCCACCTTCACTTCAGCGGCTTCAGCCTCCCCCTGACATGACACTTAACGGTCGAATAGGCTATATCCCATCTGGAAAAGGCATAAACTAACTCATTAAAAAGAACGTTTCACCTTTCATTATCATTTAGGACGAATGAAGTGACCGGAACGGCTATCTCAAATGCCAAGGGTCAGCTCGCCGCAGGATGCACCCCAGAATAAACCTCCTAATCTCCCAATCACACTCTATGCGGCACCTTAGTACTAAATCCAGAGACGATCAAATGAGACGCAGGATATGATGTAATACTTCCCCTGTGTCGCTAGAATCATCCAATCACAAGACGCAGTTCATCTGCACGCCAAGCGCAAACGCCTCCACGCAGATCCTTCGCTCACGGTTATCGTCGCCCACACCCCCAAATCTCGACCTTAGATAAGCTTAACTTGCTTACATCCATGTGCGGCTGAAAGCGTCTTTTCGCGGATCCTAGCAGAGTGCCGAATCCCCCATTTTGGGAAAGGCAACGACTAAGCGGAATAGCCTCATCATTATGGATGGGAATAGCACACTATTGTCGCTTGATGCGGTAGCCCGCGATGCTATATCAGTGTCTGGCTTGCCCATGGTATGGACAAGTTCTGCAAGCTTTTCATCGTCGTTTCTAGTTATTTCTTACAGTCTACATTATAGTTTTGAAGAGATGTTTAGACATTCATTTCTTGCCGCCACGGTGGGGGCTTTCCTTTTTACGTCTGTGTTCGGATCTTCTGCAGATATAAATCCGGTGGCGAGGAGACAGAATCAGATCGTCTTTCCGCCGGCAAATGGTCCATGTCCTCAGAATCGAGGACAAACTCCTTGTATGTTTTCATTCAAGGCATTGAACATGATTGAGTTTCTAACACATTTTCTAGTTTCCTGTTTTGCCAAAGATTGTATCGATATTCCTGCACCAGGTGTCTGCAACATTCAGACACAGCAAGGCTTCCCAATTTGTGGATGTTGCACAAACGACGAGATACTCTGCTCTGCATGTGGAGGTGATGCTGGTGGTGGTATTGTAAGTATATCCTTTGGGCCATTAGTATGTGCATCACTGACTAGATTTCCAGTGCAAAGGAACTGGCAAATCAGGAGTGGGGTTCCAAGGTTGTGGTTGCACAGCAGATGATGGAGGGATTGATCCCGGTGATGCCACGAAAGTCTGTCCCGAACATAAAGGTAATGGGCAGAATACTTTCACCTGCGACAACTCAGCATGCGGTGGTTGCACCAAAACTGCGGGGATCTGTGACAAAAGATTTCCAGGGAAGGATAGTGCTGGGAAATCGTTCTTGGTTTACTGCGCAGGATGTCCTGCTGGTGATATCACTTGTGATAGTTGTGGTGGTGATGATGGAAATGGAAAATGTAAGTTTCTTTCCTAATTGTTCAAGAGCCAAATCTGATGTGTAGCTAGGCAAGGGTGATGTTGGCTCCGCCATTGGAACACCATATCAAGGTTGCAAGTGTGGAAAGTCAGGGTAAGTGATCCATCTACAAGATCTGGCAGCAAATCTCCATTTCTAACTTTCATTTTCTAGAACGACACTCCCACCTCCAATCTTCCCTTTCCCAATCCCACCTCCAGCTTTCCCCCCTGTTCCACCGGGAACCGGAAGACCCAAAAAGCAATGCCCAGAAACTCCACAAGATAAGTGCTCTGATTGTGATGGCAAAAATGGTTGGTGTCAATCCGGGCCTTCCGTTGGCTGCATGTGTAAAGAGGATTGCCCAACTGGTGATGACGAGCCCAATTGCTCGGCTGAGGATTGCAAGGGAGAAGCAGATGGGAAATGTACAGTTGTAAGTAACCTACGCCTCTGTCAATACGGCCATGAACAACGACTAATCCTAGCCTAGGGTCTGCACATAGACTGTGCTTGTAAAAAGGGAGCAAAATGTCCTTCGGCAGAAAACATTCTGAGCTGTGCTGAATGCGGTGGAGGAACTACGGACCATAAATGTAAAGGTCTAGCGGATCAAAACAATAAGTGGAAGGATTGCGATTGCATGGACTTCGACGATGATTCTGACGACGAGTATACTGCTTTCAGTGACTCCGACTACGATATGTGGGACAAAATCAAGGCAGCACTTCCTCCAGCAAGCTCACCGCCACCACCAGACAAACCGAGGGAACATCCCTCCAATAATCCATCCTGTGGTGGGAACCAAGCTAGTGGACTATCTTCAAAGGTTACAACCGATAAGGGTGATGTCGCTCCAAAGGAACTTCAGTATTGGATGCGAGAAGGTACGGCTGCAACTTCCCCAGATCATTCAGCCTGCCCATACTAATATAATGCAGTTTTATGCAACGATAAATGTGAGAAGCCTGCCGGACTCAACCCCAATTCGGTGGTCGCAACAGCAGTTGCGGATGGCTGTGAAATTGCCATTGCTCTTCCTAACAACGTGGAAGGATACGCGTATCGTGGCACTCACTCACAAGGTCTGCAATGGCAAGATTGCTGGGACAGCTTCATGAACATCACCGAGAAATGTGTCAAAGATGATCCCGCAACGGGATGGGTAAACGGACCCGACGACTATCAATTCTACCAATCCGGATATAGACCCATTAACGGAGATGGTAGCCGACATGCCCCTCTCGACCCCAAAAACGCACTACCAGATGCAAACCCACCACCACCCCCTGCACCCACAAGCGAAGTAGCCATCCCTTTCACCTCGCCCGGGCCCAATGGCGTCCAATGCACCGCCGACGACCGCGGCGGCTGGATGGCCGACTGCTGGAACCTAGCGGACAAATATTCAGACGACCAGCAAATATGCTCCAACGACCCCAGCGTCTGTCCTCAGCCACGCACAAACTCTGTGTGCAAAGCTACGGGAGGCAAATGCGACCCCAACGGGTCCTCTCAATTCGATATCTCCAGCTACTGCGTGATTGCCGAAAAGAGCAGCTGTGCGTTGGTGTTGGCGGATAAATTGAGCAGTTTTGGGTTCAATGGCTATTACTGTACGACAGGGAAGGAGCTAAAAGAGATGATTCGTTTGGAGGCGAATGCAGATGGGTGTGGAGGGACGCCGGATCAGGGGAGGGTGGCGATGTGGGGGGTTAACAAGGGCGCGAGTACGCTGTGTATGACGGGGAGCAAACATCCTGGAGTTTGTGGTGCCTGATTTATGTCGAATATGGTTTATGGGCAAGTGATTCGATGAGTGCTTTCATGGAGTTTTGGCGTTGAGGTGTTGTGGTATGGAAATGCATACTAGGGACTTTCATCTTTGGAGGAAGTGGAAAATGTTGAGTGAATTAAAATGGAACATTTTCTCAGTAAGACAATTATCTGTTTGTTCTATGAGATAGGACTAGCTATGAAATACATCTCCATGCTACAGTGAATCTGACATGAAGTCAAATAGATCACCTATCTCCTGGCCGCTTCGGCCCATTCCTAGTAACATTGAAAGTCCCTTCCACACAGAAGATCCTCCTCCCATCCTGTGTAGTAGCCTCTGCCCTGACTTCCCACTAGCCTACAGGAGCCGCAAATGGATACAAAGGCATAGGTGGTGAGCTTATCGTAGCATAGCCTGGGTGAATCGAAGGCGGACAAGAGCGGTGGTGCCCAACAGGGAAGTCTTCGTGGTCCGGACTTGGCACTAAAATATCTTGAAAAACATCGATATCACACAAAGGCGAGTAATACATTGGCCCTAGCTCTGGGCGACCGTTTATGACCCCCGTGACGTTTAACCATGGCACGTCGCCTGTCGCGGACATAAAATGGCCCCACATAGAAATCGTAAAGTAGAATCCACTGAAAGAAGAGGTTATTAGTTCGATTGGAATGACGAGAAGAGATCAGGAGTTTATAGCTTACACTGTTGGGTGTGTGGGATAGAACATTAACTTAGAGAATTGGAAGAGATCGTTGGACGGGTCGGAGCAATGATATGCGGGTGATGAGCCGGGGATCTTAAGAGAGTCGTCTTTGGGTGTTTTCAAAGGGTCTGTTGGAAATATCGCGATGATTTCTTGCTGAGGAGGGGTTCTTAATGTATCGGTCGCCATTATGGCTGCTGGGAGTAGCAAAGCCATAATGGTGAAGAAACGAACTTGTCAGATACATCTTGAGCTGTGGGTAGTTTGCCTGTCATAGATGACTTCTCTTGCGAAAATATTTTATCGAGGAAACCATGTTGGAAAAACTGAAGCGGATAGAATTCAAGAGAAAAACTAATCTTGTTAATGAACAATGTTTTCGGAACAAGCCAGTGAGTGCTGCGCCGTGAATACACGCCAACACCGCCTCATTGAGGCCGCTTCACTTTTTCTGCCACGTGACTGCATACCGGTGTTTATTATTAGTAACTCTTCTGATTAGGAAATTTTGTTGGTTGAGACAGCGGAACCTCTCTTGTTCTACCAACAGTTCTTGGCCAGTTGGTCGTCGTGCTTGTCAGCAGGTGTCGTGACCATCGCAGCGACCCAATTAAACTTACCGCCGTTCTGATGATTCTTTTGTAAGATCGATCGTATTCGCTGCCCAATAGAATCGGCGATGGATATTTTGGGCTTACCAACTGAACGATATCCCCTGACTACGAGCGCTTCGCTACTACCTTCACCACTGCGTTATCAGAGCCTCAGATCTGCGGTAAGCCACGCCCTTTTGAGGGTTCATCTGCCAGCTGGGGGTCTCTGTACCGCATGACTGTGTATACCAAGCGTGAATAAACGGCTCCACGAGTGGTTCTAGCATCAATCTCATCCACATATATGGCATCGTAGTTTTCTCGACGAAAACATCGGATTCTGCAATTTACCTACATCACGGATTCACGGCACATCATGAAAGGGTCGCGCATGAAACAGATCGGCCCGCAGCGGGCCGCCCGCTCTACGGTCCTTCGTTTCCGAGCCTTGGCCCGTGTCGCACCCTCTCTCTCTCGAGGCTGACTCAGTATTGAAAGACACAGCCATAGGCCGTGTATGAGTATATTGCCAAGCACGGTCTGCTGAGTCTAGATATTCACTCCGCGCTGGTCATCTTACCCATTGCACCTCCTACTTATTCCTTTTGGGACTTGAAAGCGCTTGATATTGTATTCAAGGCTTGACTTCGCAATTCACCCATTGAGAAACTGTGAATATTTGTTCATAATCCATACATCCACAATATCACAGGTCAGGATTTGTTCTCTAACAACAAGACCCAATCCATCTGCGGGGTGATTGTTTTATGTGTTTATGGACTGTTGGAACTACCTTAGGATTTCCTTCCGTGTTGGGAAACATTGGAGGCTTGGATCGAGTTGGGCAAACATTCTTGCTTGATTGAACGGATATATAACTTCAATCTCCCCTATGCTATATGCAATGTAGCTCTCTATTCACAGCACTTTAAATGCACTTGTTCATTTCTTTCTTTTCAACACTGTCTTTACATTAGAGAATCTTGATAACACTCCACAGAACCACATTATACACTCGTTTTAAGTTGTTGCAGTACTTTGACACTGACAGTACACCCGTCCTAGGCCATCCAGAATTTTAAATGATACGGTGGCAGCTTTTTCCAGTTTTGATTGCTGGTAGCAGTATTGCCTCTCCTCTCCAATTTCGTGGTGGTGATCCGAAAGTTGCTACAATCATCGCAAACGCAAGTATAGCTCAATATGTACCCCCATCCATCGACCGAGTCATAACAGATTGGCTTGCCGTTGGAGACTCTTTCTCTGCGGGAGTCAGTGCTGATGTCCCTTCTGACGAGCTCAATTGGTGGTGCAGCCGTTTCAAGATGTCTTATCCCAATCAAATGAATGAGAACCCACGCTTTCCAGGTCACTCGACGTCCCGAACCTTCGTTTTTGGATCCTGCACTGGAGCAACACAGGACGACGTGAGAAGCAAACAACTTGAGCTTGGTACACCTGACCTCAAGGCAAACTATCCAAAGATTGGAAAGCCACAGATTGGAACACTGAGTGTTGGAGGAGATGATCTTGGATTTCGCGACGTAAGTTTGTGCCTTGCTGTCGGAACTTAGAGCTCCTAATGACTTGAGATAGATTGTCAATGCATGCCTGTTACGTTGGACAGGTGCCAAAGTACGTATCTCGAGATCTAGTCTTTGTTTAGATGCTGAAACTAGGAGTAGGACTGCAATACTGTCTTGAAAGCTGCACACGATAAATTGGAAGATCCAAGCAGGGTCTTTTTCTACGAACTGGTCAACACCATATCTCAAGTCATGACTAAAGGAAGATCTGGCAATCCAATGTTTCAGCTGTAAGTACTGAGATTGCTAGTCCCTCTAGCTTTTTACGTCTAGAGAATGATAGAGGCCGCATAGATATTAATTGATTTATAGTTTCATCACTGGTTACGTTGAGTTCTGGAACCAGGATAACACCCAGTGCGACTCTGTCTCTTGGAGCCCGTCGTATAGTACTGACAAGGCATATATAACCACGACGCTGCGGGCAGATATGAACGATCTCGTGCGAGAGTGAGTACTTGACACATCCAACACAAAACATACATTCGTTAACAAGCTCCAAGATTAAATGACATGATCAAAGAAGCAGCTACTGCTGTAGCTTCAACGACAGACGGAGTCTATTATGTCGATGGCTGGCAGTCGAAATTTGATGGCCATCGATTTTGCGAGCACGAAGAAAATCCGGCATACCACAGCAAACCAATCGACGCAAGGACATGGTTTATACACTACGACACAGCATATGAAGATTCCTCCTTAGTCACCGGCCTTGGTGGTCCCAACTGTACGTTCTTTGACCAAGTCGATAGTATCTTGATTCCACCCAAAGATGGTAAATCAACAGCCGACCAAATAAAGGAGGTTAATGGGAATCTTACCATGCTTAATCCTGCGTATACCAATGTAGACTCAATGACTGAGGCTCTATATAAACTCGCGACAGAAAATACCACGTATTCAGTGCTACCTATCACATGGATTCGCATGATGCACCCAAAAGGATCAGGATATGCAGTTATGTCTGATGCCGTCATTGATAAAGTCCTGAATTTCAAAACGGACGGAGCAAACTCCTCAACCTCAACCTCAACTCAGACTCCCCAGCTACAGAAAACGTACGGATCAAGCTCCTCAACCTCAACCTCAACCTCAATCTCAACGTCAAGTCAGGCTCCACAGCCACAGATAGTATATGGATCAAGCTCCTCAATCTCAACGTCAAGTCAGGCTTCCCAGCTACAGACAGCGTATGGATCAAGCTCCTCAATATCAAGTTCCTCGACCTTAACCTCAAGCTCCTCGACCTCAACTTCAAGCTCCTCGACCTCAACCTCAAGCTCCTCGACCTTAGCCTCAAGCTCCTCGACTTCAGCCTCAAGCTCCTCGACCTCAACTTCAAGCTCCTCGACCTCAGCCTTAAGCTCCTCGACCTCAACCTCAAGTTCCTCGACCTCAACCTCAAGTTCCTCGACCTCAACCTCAAGTTCCTCGACCTTAACCTCAAGCTCCTCGACCTTAACCTCAAGCTCCTCGACCTCAACCTCAAGCTCCTCGACCTTAGCCTCAAGCTCCTCGACCTTAGCCTCAAGCTCCTCGACCTCAACCTCAAGCTCCTCGACCTCAACCCCAAGCCAAACATCCCAGCCACAGAGAACGTGCGGTTTCGGTACCAACAAATTTATAAGTCGAGATGAGATGAATAAACAGATCAGCGTTTTCTGCGCCGATGCTGCTAAGCAAGGTGTTCAAGACAAGGATTCCGGGTCCCTACTCCGCAAATACAATACTGGTACACGCGATGAGGTTGTTTTCTCTATTGACTGGCCTTCTGGTTTGAATATCTCTAAGAATATGGAAGCCCTCTGCAGGTTTTACATGTCGCAAATAACGGATGGTAAGGTTTTTGCCTGTTACTGCTCTCTTCGAGTAGTCTTACCGATCACTAATGCAATCACTAGACTGCGACGCGAACGATCCCAATAACCCCCTCAACTGGAAGTCTGGCGGCGTAGTTAAAGTTGACCCAGTCAAGTATATCATCATGCCGCAAACAGATCAAGGTTACACGCATGGCAAATGTAGCTTCCACCTTCAACAAGACGAGTCGTGGTCTGGCGTAGACGGTCCCGGCACTAAGAGGACCTGGACATACCATATTGAAAAGGATACAATGAAGGATGGCGGTGGCAATGTAATTGGTAACATAGGATTTGCCCGAAATGGCGAAGACGGTGTCCAGATAGCCGCTGGTGATGGGAACCCTCTCAAGTTTAATACGACGCTCCCTGATCCTCTGGTCATTACACCTGAAGCTGGGGGCAACCCGAGAAATTACATTCAATTTGGATATAGAGATCAGTCTTGGACGACAAACGATCTGACCGGCGTTCCATCTTGCATAGTCGGTAATTGGACTTCGCAATCGAGTCCCGCTGTAAGTAGCTTCGTTCTATTGAACTTTTGGGAAAAGCTAACTCAGGGACTAGAGCCGTGACATGGATTGTTTTTTCAAGTGTTAATTGGGTAATATTGAAGGAGGTGGAGTTGTAGCTGGGTATTGAACCAGGAGGATGCTACTTCATGGTCCTCATTACATCATTGGAAATCAATTGCTCGGATTGAACTTACAAGGTTTCTGTAGTTTATTTTTAGTTAGTATATCGTTGAGAGTATGAGCATGGGTTGGGTTGAATTTGATGGCACAGCTCAGTTATCAAAGGCAAAAGAATCCCGGAGTTTTGATTTTAGCTCAAGAGTCCATTTGAGGTGGCAATCTGAGTGCGTAGAAATTTCTGAATGATGTGTATCGGGTTCCCACTCGGCTCGCTCGTGAATACACTGCATTTACCCTTCCAATACGTAAGAATTCTGTCAAGAAGAAAATGCGTTTCATTGGGGTTAGTCGTCATAACATCTTACCTTGAAGGAAGGTTCCAGTCCAGTAAGATTGCAGCTGATTAAGTTACCAAGTAGATACTTCGTGCAGGCCGCTGAGTCCACCTTGAATGCCGCGAGGGTTTTGATAGCCGCGCCGCGGCGCCTTGAGGTGACGGTCTCCGATTCAGTACAGTCAGCACCAATGTACTGATAATTGCTGGTCAAGACTTCATCAGCAACCTTCAAAGCCTCATAGATCACGTCAAGCGGCTAAATTCCAGATACCTACCATAAAATGATTATACATCTACTCACCCTAGACTATTATTCTTCTTCTGACGAGAGCAGTATGGCATCCCGAGCCAGTATTTGGGATTCAGCCCTGTGCATATTAATGGTCCAAGCTCTGTGCCACCCACAATGCCTAAAACGTGGGCAATACCCCTAAAATTCCTGTGCTTCGTCAGGTCGGAAGCTCGACCGAGGATGACTCGGCGCTAAGATTCGGAGTTCGAGAGGAATACTACCGCATCCGCACAAGCATCATTGGCCAGCTGATGAAGCCTTTTACGTGAAAAACTAAACCGTAGGTGAAATTTGCCTCATCTCTGGACTCTCGGGTCTATAGACGTTACAAAGTCAGAAGCAAGAATAGACATGGCAGCGGTGAGATATCAGACCGTTGAAATAACTATCGTAACTACATACGCATGGATTTGGTTCGCATATCGGACCGTTGCCACTTCCTGGCTGCATGCGTGACTTGCGACACCATCCACAAGCAGATACTGTTGGTCTAACAATTTCAAGTACTTACCTACGTGTGACTGATCTCAGCGAATGCCAATACAGATTATTTTTAGATTTGAGGTTTAGTCAAATAATTATTCAGTCTAGCTAATATAAATAATATAGACCTAACTACTTTCTTCTACGAGCTGCTATTTGCTAGTAGGGTAGACTTGCATACTCTTCGCTTGGTATTCATACACGATCCGCAACAGGCAAGGAACCAGGATCGAACACTAGAGCGTTGAAGAGCAAATTAACTCGCTATATGTATATCTCTTTCGATTAGGTTTCATCTCGTACATGACAACAGCCGAAAGACTTCCCCGAAACTACTGCCAGTGTGTTTCTATCATGGGCAATTTCTTTGCGAAGATCTGAGGTGATGCTGAGTCTCCTGTGTTTTCGCTGAATATCGAATTAGCAAGGGGTATTGTCGATCGTCTTATATTCGTCTAGTAGCTGATCTTATTTTCAAGAAAGAGGTTTCACCTAGGCTGCGCACTTAACCCATGGGTGGGTTGGGTACCCGCCGGGTTGGGGCACCCATGGGTGGGTTATAATGACTAATGGGTACCCATTGGGTGGGTTAGAGGCTCTTTTTCCTACCCAGTGGCTGTCACGAGCCCCTATAGGGGGCGTGACACCCCTGTTTGGGTATGTGGGTGGGTTGAAGAGGTCGAAAACCCATCCGTGGGTAACCCATGGGTGGGTTGGAGATGGCAATTACCCACCCATGGGTACCCATTTCGCAGCCTAGTTTCACCCAAAAAGTTCACATCTACAGCAACCAAGATACCACCGTCATCAAGCGCGGAACGGTCAAGATCGACCCTGGAAATGACGGCCCGAACCTGATTACTGACGATGCTATGCGATATATATACGAACAACCGGCTGGTCCTGGACTCACTATCAGAACGTATGATGGCGAGGAGAAGGAAGTTGGTGAGGAAGTTGTGTTGTGCTTTTCAGGACCTGGCCCGAAAAAGAGATACTACACCGAAACATTCCGTTATATAGCTTACCTCGTCGATGACTACGATATGGTCCTTAATCACGAATTTTACGTCAAAGTGTACCGGAACAAGGTTCCGTCTATATTGATGATTAGAGCAGGTTCAAGAAAAGAATTCGAAGGTATGATTGTGAATCTGTGATAAAACTTACTCCAGGAATTCTCTGATACTGACTTGAATAAAAGCAGAAGCGGCAGAAAGAAGCTCGTAAGCTAAAACAAGAAGAGAATGCACAACAGCAGGAGGCAGAGCGTCAAGAAGAACTTCGAGCAGCAGAGGAAAAGAGATTAGCTGAGGAAGCACAGTATGGCGACTCTTCAAATTATTATGCGGGATGAAATAGTAGCTTTTCTAGCTACGAAGTCCAAGATATTAAACGGAAATTGTTACCGTGATGAATAAGGGTGGTATGCTCCATCATGAGATGAGTTGGAAGCAGTGGGAGTTCATAGAAGCAGTAGTGAGCACGTGTATATAAGGGGAAAATATAGATAGGCACGAAGTTCTAAAGAAAATTGTTTCTATGCCTTTCACATCTCATAACGTATTCCAATGAAAAGGTCAAGATGAAGTGCTGCCCACAAATACAACCTGCACGCTCGCGAACCTATCATAGCGGCGAGATGTTAGCGGCAGTCTAAGTTAGGATTACATACGACTCACCCGGCCGTTGCGGCAAATATCTCGACTCTTTTCGCATTCGTAGTCACCATTAACGCCAAAGCGAACACTACAGTGAACATAGCGATTATGCCTAACCTTACCAACATTTCATGAACTGAATACAGAACTATTACAGCCAGAACTGGCAACAATGAAGCGATGGATATCCCAATCATATCGGCTACTCTAGTCACAGTCTTCTCTTTATACTCATATATCATACTCTCCTCATCAGCTTGTCGACGACAGCACCGCGTCCTCAATTTGTGCCAGACTGCTATCAGAAGTTTCCGCAGAGATCTTGTAAATGAATCGGCCGCTATTCCATCAGGTTTGATGACCAGTAAGTCATTTCCTTCTTTCCAGACATTCCTATCCAAGCCTTCGAGGACACAATCACCCTATCTTGGATCGACAAGCCAGTCGTTCAGAAATTCGAGGCTTCCGAGTTCTAGCAGATCAAATATGGCTAGTTTACGTTATTGAAAAAGACACTCATCTACGTATTTATCAATAATAAATCTCACATTCGATCTATTAGGGGCTTTCTTACTATACTCTTTCAACTTCTCCCTCACACGCAATATTATGTAGTACTGCGAGTTCACCACACCATCTTTTCTTTTGTTCAAACAATACCAATTCTTATTATAGAGCGTTGCATTCAGATCTTCAGATACAAAGTTTATCTTCGTGAATTCATTGAGATTACATTCGAGAATAACGAGCTCTGCTTGTAAATAGAGCAGATTACGGGTATTGAGAGTCGCGAAGCGGCGGTATATCCCTAACTGAGGATAGGTACCTTGGAGGGCAGCAAGTCTTGGATAGCCATTAGGCAATGTTTCCATCCTAGCCTTTAAGTTTGGTCCGAAAAGACAAGTTATAGGTTTCAAAACTGAGCAGGACGATGAGATAACTTATTCTTCACGAGGAAGTCCAATTTCAGGTGGGCAGACATACGGCTGGTGAGAGCCTTGTCGTCGGGCATTACTCACTGCTCTGCCTTGCCATTGTCGACATGCATGTAAACCCGATTCAAATAAAATAAGCTCCCCAGACGACGAATAAAATTAAGGTACCGATTCTCTCGTACTACCCACACTGCTTCAATGGCCTAGCAGTAGAATCGAATGCTGTAGAAATTGGGGGCTCATAGTTGTTTGTCCCTCCCTCCAGCACCGAGTAGACACAGATGTTTGATAGGAGAGTCGGGGACAGCTGTATTTGAATGGTGGAGCTCTGATCCTTAGGTTCGTAATCAATCGTCGTTGATGATTGATGATGTTCTAAAAAAAGAAACATGACATGGTAGAGCCTAAATTCTGCGGGGTACAGTAAGCAAATCGATGCTCCGCACGGCGGGCATCCGGTTGAGTTTGGTCATGGCACATCGAGTGAAGCCTCACAAAACTACCGTGAAATCGACCAAAAATACTATACAATACTCTCCAGCTTCGAATTACTTCATCAGATCAACCTCAATTCGAATGGTTACATCCGTAGTTTCTCGAGCATCTGTGGTGATTGTCGGAGCTAGTGATCTCGCTGCATGAAATCGCAATACGAAGAATAAAATTCGGGAGAGAGAATGGAGCTTGATAATGGAGAGTAAGCTTTGACAGACAAGGTAAAGGTAAGGTAGAGTGTGTTGGTTTATTCATCCACAGATCCAGTTCCTTTCTACAATCATTGCCCCGCTCCTCTCAATCATGAAGAAGAGCCACTATTCAATAGCTCGATCAAAGCATCATCCGTCGCTTCGTCCATCGGAGTCTTCCCTTGCGAATCTTTCACTCTCACATCCGCACCATGCTCCAACAACCACTTAACCCTCACCAGCATATTCTTCCTCATCCTCCGTCTCTGATGTCTGTGAACTGCCCAATGCAGTGCTGTACTCTCATCCCACCCTGGCTGGCGATTTGTTTGATTAACAAACGATAATGCATTGATGTCCACGCCTTTAGCCAGCAGAAACTCCATCATTTCAATGCACTCAGTGTCCGAACGAATGTGGCATACTGCATTGTGTATTGTCTCACTTTGGTTCAACACACCACCGGCAGAAAGAAGAATATCCACCAAAACAAATCTCGTACTATTAGATATGCCGTCCTGCTGAACTGCAATATCCAATGGCGTATGTCCGAATTTGCTGGGGCAGTTTGGATCCGCGTCATGGGCGAGAAACCATTTGACTAATGAAGGCGATTTCATTTTTGTTCTAACGATCATGCTCAGTTAGCCTTATTCCCTTTCGATAGGATAGTCAAATTACTGTAACGGTGGAGAATCAGAAGAATTTATGTTCCATCCATGATCCAAAAAGGCTTGATAAACACCAAGGCAATCGTCATCCTCGCCCTCTGCATTTGCATAAATCGGAGCACTTTTCATCGGTACACCCTCGTCAAGTAAAAACCGCACAATACTTCCCTTTCCACCCTTTGCAGCGCGGATCAACGAGGGGTACATATCTTCAGCAGTCGGGTCCTCCAACGAGGGATCTCCTTTCCACGCATCTAATACTGAACGAACTTCATCAAGGTTTCCAGAACCACAAGCGTCTTCCAAGTCATGGGTTGCAGAACGGAATCGAGCACGAGCAATATACTTCTCACTGGGTTGGGTGAGAGGGAATTCGGCTGGAAGCTCGTCTAAGATAGCTTGGACACGCGATACGTCTCCTCCCTCGGATGCTCCGCTTAGTGCAAGATTTTCGGGGGAGATCCCTGAGTTAGGGAATGCTGTTGGGTCTTTGTAGCCAACATACTGGTTATTTGTTTGCATTCTCATGATTTGGTGGGGGAAGTGTGGTGTAACTGGCAGACAAGTTCAGGTAGGCAACGTGTAACTAGGAAAATGAGTCGTGAAAATCGAGATATCCTTCTTTTAATATTCGTAGTAAATGGAGTTTCAAAAGAATATATTGGAATGAAAACATCAAATAAACAAGATTATATTATTCGGGTATAGCAACTTATTTAAATCCTCATATTAGATTACTCTGTTATTTAGTGAATGTTTGCTATCAATAGATGGTGGTAAATATAGCTTCGGCTGCGCTTTGGCAGCTGAGAATTGCTTACTGTAGTGGTACACACCTCACGTGCCTACTAGGTGACAGTAACAGCGCTAACCTTAATGCTGTAGTTTATTTTGAGCGCAGGTTGTTTAATTAGAAGATCCTTCGCTCACAAATTCTCTTCCTTCTCTAGGTTTAGACACCAGCAACTCTAGGTTCGTCGCAACGGCATACACGAATGGCAAACCCTATCGCATTGAGGTACAAAAATCATATTTAAATTACACGAAAGATTTCAAACTTGCTTATTCAGAATTTCGGCACAATTGCGTTCTGAACGAATCTGACCCCTACGCCAGCATCTTCATCACCCATGCCCTGGATTTTCAAGTAGTACTAGGTACTGGCACCCAAGTGTCGCTCAAAAACCAAATTTGTTTCGAAGAAAAGTCTAATTGTTCTTTGTCCATTGTTCTGTGGATCGTATTGGGCCAGAACACGACCTCTTGAATGGTTGTCGAGGAGATCGGCGTGGTAGGGATTGATGTCCTTTCCGTTTATCTGCCCTCCTTCGAGAGCATTGTATAGAAGGGGTTGAATATGACCTTCAAGACCTGGGATAATTTGTGGCAGCAATTCAATCAGTTGATTAAGCTGATCTGGGTACATTGGCACACCGTTTCTGTATCCAGGGGCATTTGGATCGTCATCAGGTAGCTCAGCTGTTGGTGAAAGAATATATGCCGCTACTTCTGCACCGCTTCTGGTAAGTCTTGCCTTTGCTTGAGCAAGAGATAGTGATCCATGGCTCCCAGATTTTCCTTCTGCACCATTTGTGCTCTTAAGAAAGTCGATCACGTGTGTTTGGAAACCTCCCTCATCTCCTACTTCACCCCAAGCCATATCCTCAAAGAAGTGTGCTCCGTAAAGACCATTCTGAGAATAAACTATAAGGGTAGTGCAGCCGCACAATGCAGAAAGCCCCATATCCCAGGCTTTGCTTTTGGCTGTGATGGGTTTCCAGTTTGATGTTGAATCTCCAGTTCCATCGTCACCAGTATAAATAAGGGAAACTTTCTCGTCGGTGAATCGCTGAACTATATGCGGATCGGATGCATCAGAATTCGCAGGATCGACTGGAAACAGAACACGAGCAAGTAGCGAACGAGATGTGACAGTTGAGTCGTCCGGATCATCGATGATGGCATCAGATGATGATGGAAGCTGACAACAGCTTTTTGCGCTGCAGAGCGTCCGACATGTACCACTGACACGTTTATTGAGTCTCTGTCCACTTTCGAGCTTGTCAGTATGTTGTTAAAAGCATCGAAACGAATATGCTCTCACCTATTGTATGGTAATGATAGAGAAGTGTTATATTCAATGAGGACATCTGCCAAAGACAATGAGAGCAAGGTGCTCAGTATCAAGAGAATGACGCGCTGAGTTTGGAGACGCATGCTGGCAATCAGTAAGGCTTTCTTCTTCGCAGATCAAGATGCTGGAATATGCTCATGAAAACAACAAGCGGGACATCCTGCTTTTGAATGAAGTTGAGATTCTAGTAACCAACCAGCTAGAGCTGAGGTTTAGAAGCATTCAATTCAACCTGAAGAAGGATTTTAGGTACAAGGATGACCTGAATTATGGTTTTTCTAAAAGTAACCATGACAAATTTGTGCGCAGTGTATCTTTCAGTCATTTCCCAGATTATGTTACCGCTGGGCATCGTCGTCGTATTACCTAGTGTTTCTAAAATCAACGGCACTTGTCCTACCGATTTGCATGAAGATTATGGCTAAAAATCGCGTTCCAAATCTCTACAAATCCCCATTCGGAGAATAGTAGAGCTGACAAAAGCTCGTTCGGGTAAGCTTACGCCCCCACGATGCTGCGATCGTGTTTCATTCCATTTATACCCCTCCGCTTTTGAGTTATCATCGGCAATCAGCCGCGACCCGGTATCGCAGGATCCTCAGTCGTCGTTCGATTCCTTTCCACATTTGGTAAGATAGGATCCGATGCACCCTTTCATTTCGGATTTGTGATTAATAAGACGGCTGACTACAGCTACCGTTCAACGAATGTTTCTAAATACCCCTCCCTTCGCGGTAGATATCCCAAACAATGCCCCAATCTTAATAATCTAAACTTCAGCTGGGCACTATCAAAGAGGAAGAAGATAGCTTCAGATATGATTAGATTCATGGTCTATTCATAGTCTAGAGAATCGAAAGATTCAAACCCCTTCAGCTTTTTATATTTCCATCAATCTACATGTGCTGGTTCCAGACTACAAGACGAGGTCAAATTCTTCTTGACACCTTCCTTTATCCAGCCTTTCTTTCACACTTTTAAGTCTATCATCTTTTACTTATGGTAGTCATGATGTTGAGATCCGTCATTATTCTAGCACTAAGTGCAATGGCACCTTCATTGAGCGCTGCAACTACCACCTCGCTCAGTTCAACCCGTGCTTCAACACGTCCAACGGCTGTCATTTATGAAACAGTCACTTTAGCATCGGGCGTTGTTGCAACAGGCAATAGTTCTGTCTTGATTCTCGAAAGCACTACGATCAGGCCCGGATCTGCTGAGCACACTATTGACGGACATACAATCTCTTTTGGGTCCAGTGGTACTTTAGCTATTGACGGAAAGACCGCTAAGCTCGGTCCATCAGGACTTTCCACTGTATCTTCTTCTGCCACCTCGTCCCCACGGTCTTCCATAGATACTAGGATATCGTCTTCGAGTAGCCGTTTGAGCAGAACCTCCTCTCTCGTGAGCGGGTTCTCGTCTACTTCTTCTGCGAACTCCGTTAGGGCTTCAACCACAAGCCACAAGCCATCATCGAGAGCTTCATCATCTGGGCCTCTATCATCCCGGTCTTCATCATCCAGATCTTCATCATCCAAGTCTTCATTATCCGGATCTTCATTATCCGGGTCTTCATCGTCCAGGTCTCCTGCATCCGTGTCTTTATCATCCAGTTCTCGTTTATCCGGGTCTTCGTCATCCAGGTCTCTTTCATCGAGATCTTCGTCATCACTATCAACATCACTTTCAACAACTGGAACCAGCAGCGTTACCACAAGTATCACCACCTCCCATTCTTTATCTACGACTGTGGAATCAACCGGAAGCCATCTATCGATAACTAGCAATGGGATTACAACGCCATCATCAACTTCCAGCCGAACGAGTAGCAGTACTTCAAACCCGATCACAAGCACTTTGACAGTTCCGCCAACCTCATTCTCCACTCAAGGAGTTACAATCTCTGGCCTCACCACAAATACGTGGATTACTACCACAAAAGATGGACATAATACTGTTGTTCCGGTACTCGTCGGATGCCCAGCATGCGGCGGAGTATTTGGCGGAATCATTCTCTGGGGCTTGCCTGCACTGAGTAACGTCGTCTTTGCATTCCCCACACTTCCTAGTATACCACCATTCTACCTTCCATGTATTCAGGTCTTTGGCGTCTCAGTTGGAAGCTGTACTCAAGGCCCCACTCCACCTCCTGAAGGAGATGGGTCCACCGATCCAACAAGTGACCCCGGTAATACTCAGACCAAGACTTCTGATTCTAAAACCTCGACTTCGACTTCCAAGTCGTCTAGTTCTTCGTCGTCTAGCTCTTCGAGCTCGAGCTGTACAGTCACACACACTGTTACAGATATCCTCGTCAAATGCAGCACTGCTTCGACATCCGGTAGTATGGTAACTTCCTGTTTTTCTACTTCCACTCAACTCGTTTCTGGTTGCAGTGTCACAGCATCAACTACTAGCACGTTTGTTGGTGGTGCATGTCTTATCCCGACAAGTGTTCCCGTGATTGGAAATATTGGTACTTACTCGTTTAATGGGTATACTCCGTTTACACTCCCCGATATCACTGGTACTGTATCAGGAGTATCATCGTCATCACCTGGGTCTACATCGAAACCGATATCTTCATCATCGAGTGGATCTACATCGAAACAACAATCCGGTTCTCAAACGAGCAGATCAACATCCATATCAACGTCTTCTCGTGCATCATCCAACATCGGACTCAGCTCCGGTCCTACAACCCTATCAACCACCACCAGAAATCCCTCCTCATCCGGCTCTACCTCCAGCTCCAAACCAGTATCGACATCCCTCTCAAGCACCACCAGGAATCCCTCCAACTCCCAACCAGCATCAACATCCCTATCAAACACCACCAGAAGACCCTCCTCATCCGGCTCCATATCCTCTTCCAAACCAACATCCACATCCCTCCCTCCCCGCGTCGCCGCCCCCGACATAACCGTCACCACTCCCTCCGCCACCCCCGACTGCGTCCAAGGCTATCAAACCTACACCATGCCCGCCGTAGCGTCCGCCCCCGCCAACGCCGCATCGCTGAAATTTGCCATCCCCGAGGCTGACTTGGCATTTTCCGATTGGGAGTTTCAGTTACTTCCAGGGTTTTTCGTAGATCCAGGGACCAATGTGGCAAATTATCAGGTTGGGACGAGTCAGGCGGGACCGCTTATCACGAGTGGAACCGGGGGTACGAATTTGACTATCAAGTGGCAGACGCCCAAGGGTGCTAGTAAGTTTACCTCTTATTCATATTTAGGGTGAATGACTAGAATTTGCAATGCTAACTGATAGCAGCTGGCACTTATGTTGAGTTGTTGTTTAAGGATGATCCACCACTTGGTATTCAAACTTATGGTGTTGTGGCATATGGTAGTGGGGTATGTATTTCCCGAGGCCTCTTCTCACATGGCTAGAGGAATAGTTGATTAACCACGTGAAATAGATTGCTTGTATGCCAAACGCATGCTCAGGCCCGCCCAAAGTAGTAAGCTACCTCCCCTAATTAGAACCCAAACCAAACAACAAGCTAACTCTCACCTCCCCCCAGACCACCAGCGATGATGGTACGATCTGTAAACTCTACCCCTGCAGCACTGATCCCCAATGCGAACCCGGTGGACCAGTCACTCCTCGCGCAGCCTGCGAAGTAATCGAAGACGGAGAGATCTTCCCCCTCTGGTATGATGTGACCATCGTGACCAACAACTTTATAACGGATGACGGAGCAGCGTTGAAGAAACAGGAAAAAGGATGTGGGGATTTGTTGAGTTGGAGTGTGGATAAGATCAATATACCGAGTAGTGATGGATCGTGGGTCGCATCGCAGTCGTTTTCGTTTACGTTGCCGTTGACCATTGCGGCGGGATGTGTAGAGAGAGCAATTGCTAGCGCAGGGGGGCCGAGCGGGTTGCAATGTCTGAATTCTGTGTCTGATTGGGTGTTTTAGTGTGGAGTTGGGTTTTTCTTTTCTAAGATTATATCATTTTTAAGTCTGTTTACGATCTTGTTGTTGGGAAGACATTGTTGCTGAATACCGATAGAAGAGACAGAGCGATGCCCTTTATGCTATCGAGATTGAATGTATGAATAGTCCAGATGCCGGACACTTGCTACAACAACTCCTTATCGACTAGGAACGTTCCAGTGTTCGGGGAGAGGAAACTGTCGAACGTGAGATGAATCTTCATGAGGTAGAAGTAGTACAAGTGAAGTTAAACCCCCGCCTGGAACATCCAGAATGCTGCATTCGGTGATGGTGAAGGCACAACTAACATGTTTTCGGAGCCAAGATCGTGGGGTACCGCGCCGGGAGGCGTGGAAGTATTATTTTTAGGTTGACTTAATATTCAAGACGACATACTGACCAATGTAACGAGATAGGTCATCCATAATTAACAAATATGCGTCTGGTGTACGCGTCTGTCTTTGTGCATACCAACCGAGGAAGTCAAATATTGTTAGAGGTTGAGGTCCAGGTCCTAGGTGAACATTTAGCGAGTAGCACAGCACAACATTTTTAGGCGAAGAATAGGCTCTTTTCAGGCTCGTCGTCTCCTAAACTTTCTAGCTTATGCCTTTTGCAGGGGGAGTAGTGAGTACTGTACTGTGCTAAGCTTTCGATTGCCTTTCTGCCAACTTCGTTGACTGTTAGGACAAGGATGTAGTGACAGGTACTGGGTTGGATGTTCTAGCAAAGCAGACTCAGTGACACCACGTACAAAACGATGAGAATTCCAAATATGTAGTAGAACGAATATCGATAGCTCTATCGATAGACTTATGTATTTGCTCAGATGCTGCAATTATAATTCCGAGTTGGGGGAAATTAAAACAGTTCAGAATAACGCTGCTCCAATTAACCCCTCCATGCGCTTCACCACCTAGCAGTATATATCGATACTACAATATCCTCAAATGGCTTTCCGAAGCTAAGCTCAATTCTTTCTACTAAGGTTTCTTCCATATACTTAATTGTTGATTTGCTCATTACCACAATAGTCACTCCCCAAAATCCACATTGCCTTTCAGCTTTGCAATATCTTCCAAAGTCCAAACATCTATATCCCACTCGTAATTCCCATCATAGTATTATAGTTTCAAATAAGCAGCTCCTCAACATCTAGAAACTATAACTAGCAAGCGTTTGTGGTTTAGTGGTAAAATCCATCGTTGCCATCTATCCATTCTTGGATACAGCGTCGATGGGCCCCGGGTTCGATTCCCGGCGAACGCAATACTCTTTTGATCTTTTTCTCCATTTTAAGTATATTTGTTTCAGTGCAGCTATCGTCAGTCGAATGATGGAAATTTTTGAACACGCAGTGTCCATGACGGCAAGCAAAATTTTCCGTTGGTGGGGTGGGGTAATTTTTGGTCAGTGAGGGGTAGCGAGTAGGCTGGTGCTGGATGGCAGGGGGTAACAATTTTGAAAGGATGAGAGAGATACCTAGATTGTGCGATGATTGCTATGAAGTTCGTCGAGTTGATAGAAGACAAACTCAAAATGATTAGTACTTGCATCACTTTCATACAGCTTGTTTAATATCCACCTAGCCTTGCAAGTGAAGACTTCTTTCTACTCATTTTCCTTCTTTGCTGTAGCTCCTATCTTCGCTTTTATGATTACTTCTGCTCTTATCTACTTTCTTTACTCTCTTAATGAGTCGGCAAATTGGCAATTATCACTCTCTCAAGAGGAGTATCACTTTTTGATTTGCTTCAGTGATGGTTAGTTCGGTCTTGAGTTTAGATATTGGTTGGCGATTTTATCTTCTTTCCAGTCACTCAAGAAATTGAGGATTGGATCGATTGTAGCTGATTGTTTTCAGGCTGTTAAGGTAGTGTTGTTACTTTAGGATTTGTATCTCGATGTCTTCTTCTCCCCCCTCACCTCACCTCCCCTCCGCTCTCTTCCCTCTTCCTCTACCTTCCTTTTCCCTCCTCCGATCACTCCTTTATATCCTCCCGATCTTTTTTAACTTCTCCTTGCATTATCCCACTAAACCCTCTTTATCTTTCATCCATCGTATTGAAAACACATACAAATCCACCTTGCCCTCCTTCCTTTGTATCTCAAAATAACTACCAACTAAATACTAATATCTCTTCGTCTCTTCCGATCCTACTATATTCATACCCCCTACCTACTTTCTATACCACTCACCTACTACCTACTTTCCATACCACCTATCTACTCTCCATACCACCTGCTTTCCTCTCTATACCACCAACCCACTTACCATCCCAACTCGTTCCAAATGAAAGCTCATAAGCTATTAATTGCAGACTGACACCAAGGGAGGATAAGTTCTCGCCATTGTTATCTGATCTCGCCTCCCTCCTATTCCTCCAACCCACCACATCCCGTTCTATTCTTTCATCCCATCTCACCCTCGTACCCCCTTCTATTCTTTCATACTAGCACCTCCACCCTCTCTCCCACCCTCTCATCTCCACCCTCTCTCCCACCCTCTCATCTCCTTCCCTCCACACCCTCTCATCTCATCTCAACCCCATTCCCCCTCCTCCGTCTCATCCACCTTACCCAACACCCATTCCCGTCCACCCCAAGAAAAGCCCCCCCCCCCCCCCCTCTGTACTTCGCGCAAGGAAGATCGTCGACCACGAAACGACGAGGCTATCTAATTTAGGGAGTTGAACCTGTCTGTCTGTCTGCCCTTCACAACGACATCTTCCATTTCAACCTACCTTCTAAACACACACCATCAGCAGCAGCAGCAGCAACTACTACCACCATCAAAATGTAACCGCCTCCTCTCCCTCCCTTTCTCCCCACCATCGCCATGTAACTTACGCATATATACACTTCCCGATGCGAATATTACCTACCTACCGACCTATACCTAGCCTCTTTTCATTTACTTCTTTCCTCTTGGATTTCCTTTCCTCTTCCCTTTCTCTCGTCTTACTATAGTCCCATCCACATCTCCTCACCAACAGCAGATCATATATACAACCCCATTTACATTCCATCACCCTACATCTCAAAGACACAACACAAGAAAAGACATCAACTATCACTGCAACTCAGTTGCTACATAGACAAGCCAGTATCTCATCTTCATAATTACTCGTATACACATTGTATAACATATATAATATATAAACCACCCAACTTTTTGTTCCTTTCCCCCTAACCCGTTCATTCATCCAGCAATCATAAAAACGAAAGCCCATCACATCATGACCGAAAAAAAAGAAAGATCGGGGAATCAACCAAATAGTAGTAGTAGCCCATCCCAAACGCCTGACCCAACCCAAAAGTCTATAACTTCTCATTCCTAACCTCCTTCTCGCGATCCCCCTCCTCACTACTCGAGTTCATGGGCCCCAACAACGGGGTCCCCGTACTCTTCACCCCATTCCGCTGCTGCTGCACGAAGAAATTATGCACATCCGCACTATACTCATCGCTATCATCGAGGCCATCATCCGCCAGACCATTCTCATTCTTCCCCTTCTGAACCTGGCGCTCCTCCCACTCAGCCCTGAGATCATTGATCTTCTGCTCGCGGTCCATCTCCGCATTATAGTGTTTTCCGACGCCCATCAGACGTTCCCATAAGCTGAGATGCGTAGGATGGACTGCAATACCGTGGTAATCCGCTTCTTTCCCGGCGCGGATATACGACCATCTGCGTTCCTGTTCCTTGAGATCGAGGCCGGTGGTGTCGGGGAGGAAGAGGGCGGTCAGCAGCATGCCGGCGAGACCGAACCATGGGACGATGTAGAATTTCATTTGGGTGTCGATGTAGTTGTACAGCACGGAGGCGAAAAGCGCGCCGAGTTTGCCGACGGCAGCGGAGAAGCCGTGGGCGGTGGCGCGGACGGGCGTGGGGAAGACTTCGGCGGCCACGAGGAAGGTGACACTGTTGGGGCCAAATTGGTTGAAGAAGGAGGAGAGGAAGTACATAGCCTGGAAGGATTTGATGCCGGCGATACTAGAGTAGTGGGCGTAGTGGAAGGCGGGGATCACGAAGAGGATGAAGTCGAGGGCGAAGCCGACTTGTTGCATCCATTTGCGGCCGTAGAGTTTGTTGTCGATGAGGAAGGAAGCGCAGTAGTAACCGCAAAGGGAGACACCGACATTAAGAAGATTCCAGAGCCAGCCTTCCATGACGGAGTTCGAGCCGGGAGAGATGACTTTGATGAATTGCGATTGGAAGAGCTTGTTACCGTAGAAGAAGACGTCGTTGCAGAACCAGGCTCCGGCAGTGGCGATGAGACGACCGCTGAAGTGCGAGAAGGTTAGTTTGAGGGATTGGACGTCGTATCCGGTGACCTTGGACTTCTTCTTGGTGATGTCCAATTGCTTGGATGCGAGAGGCATTTTATACCAACGGTAGTAAACCAACCAGAGGGTTCCAACAGCTGGGAGAGCAAAGGAAACTCGGTAGATCCATTGCGCGGAGACTTTGGAGTATGGTGGGTTACCGCTTCCGTGGTGGAAGATGAGAAGCGAGAGGATGAGAATGGCTTGGTTGAAGAATTGACCCCAACCTTGCATCAGGAAAGCCATGGTGACTTTGCGACCACGGTGAAGACGATCGTCTTTGGTTGATACACGGCCGGATCCGGTGGCATTTTCCATTGCCGCGGTGGCTGTCATGGGATATTCACCTCCGACTCCAATACCGTAGAAGAACAAAGACCAGGCGTAGCAGATGACCCAGCCGTTGAGAGTGGTACCCCAGGAAGCGACAAGCATGATTAATCCGATGAACATAATGAACGCATCCTGGATTAAACCCCAGCGACGTCCGATTCTGTGGTTTGTTAGTTCTCTGTTCGCTTGGAGTTTTGAGGAAAGTAAAACTTACTTGTCACCAAGATAACCGACAAGAATTTGACCAACGATAATACCAATAACCTCAAGATACGTAACAGCGTAAACCCACTGCTCGCTACAAACAGTATATTTTTTCCAGCATTGAGGCCAAACAGCTTGGAAAAGGGAAGTCAAGTTTCCGATAGAGAAAAGAACGTAACTGGAATATGGTTAGAAAAGGTCATCAACAGTCAAGCTTCTCAATTACTCACCCCTCCAGACCCAATCCAGCACCAGGAAGAACCGCATTCTTGAAATACCAAGACACAGGACTAAGAGGATCTTTCTTCATCATCCCGCCAATAACCTTCAATTCTCTTCTGGACTCGGCGCCTTCAGTTCTCAACACGAATTTGATTTGTTCACCAACAGGCAAATCCGCCCAGTAGGTACCGTCGGCCGTGTAGATGTCATCTGGGTAGAGCAGGTAATCGAAGATGGCCTTTTCGTTCTCCGGATCACGAGCATATGGGAGGGAAGCGTGATCATCGCCCGTTTCTGGACCGTGGGGAGAGCTGACCATACCGGCGTTGGTCGGATCGTGGTGCTTGTGGTGGTGGAGAAGATTCGCCATTGTGAATGTTGTTGTCGATGGCAAGAACGACGACGGGGAGGGTGTTGGTGTTGGGGAGGTAGATGCCCTATTGCTGAAGTGCAATGGGTGGAAGGAATTGGGTTGACACACACGGTGGGAAAAATCGAAAACCAAGTCTGGCGGATGGACGAACTTTCATATATAAGGGTCCCGGGTTGCTGGGGTGCGTGGGTCTATGAAAAGTAGCTGGATGGGTAGGAGACTAGGAGGACTCCGAAGTGGGGCATCCGAAAGTTAGGGCGGGACTACTGTGCAGAGAAAAGAAGCGTGAAAGCGTGAAGCGACGAATATTACCGAATGAACCTTGGGGCGAAGATGCGCAGATGCGCAGATGCGAGGATTGGCAGCTCTTCTCCGGCTGAATTAAAGGCCAATCAATTGCACATGTGCAGATGCTGATCTTTTGTTTCTGGAGATGCGCAGTCCAGATGTGCGTGGTGGGGACTTTGACAGGTGCTAGGTACTTTGGTATTTTGGTATTTTTGACAAATACTACTACCTCCGTACATACCGTGCTGTGTGATTTCATTGTTTGATATTATTGTTAGATATTCGCTACACACGACGAAGAGCCTGCCCTATGCCACTATCAGAAACATATCTGAGTACCAAGAATATGGCGTCGGAAGGGCGAAAGCTTGTGCGACTTGGCTGTGCGACTTGGCTGTGCGACTTGTACCGTCTTACCCCCGCGTGGAAGAAAATCGATAAGAAAAGGTTTCGCCAGATCAAACATTGAACATTGAACATTGGCCGGCAAGCAATCAGATGGTTCTATTTCCCTTTGTGCTGGGGCAATGGCAAATGAGGTCACAATGGGATCCTTGCACCATGAACATGAACGCATGAAGGGTGGTGTACTTTCGTATGAAACCATCAAACGGAAAATGGGAGCACTTTTGCCTGTGAGTCCTGGTCCCGTTACCAAATTCCAACCCAAAAATGATTACACACATACTTGTACAAGTTGTACGCACGAAGTGAACCAAACGGCCATCTCTCCGCCACTGCTACTCCAATTGACATTTCTTGCCGGCAAAGCGCAGCGTCTGGCCCAAAACAGACGGTACAGCACGGAGTACTCCAGAATTCGACTCCACACGTCCACACTGAGCCCACTCTGTTCGGGCCAGCTGGGGCTCAATTGCAGTGCCAAGTTACGGTATGGACGGCAATTGATGGGGGTTGCGCCGGACGTCAGAAGAAGACAATTGTACTAAAGTAGAAATTTCGATGCGTTGCTGTCGCGTGCCACAATGATTTATTCATACTGTGTTACTGTACTGTACCGTACTTACCATCTCGTATCGCATCTCAATCATCACCGACGTTGTGTTATGTTGCATCACATCCTAACTACTACCCAAGCCGGCGCCGCAACCGCTACCAAGAAAAAAAGGCATCATTTTGCAGAAGCTTCGATCTCATCTCATGTCCTTAACCTACTTCATACATTCATACATTAATAATGTTCATTCATCACAGATTCACAAAGCCGAATTGCGTACAAGAAATACATAATGAGCCGTTCCCTGTTCCCACGACTGACGTTGCAATTGACCAATGAAAACCCGTTCTGACACCACGTTCTCGTTCAATTTGTCCAGAGCAAAAATTGGTGAAAAAACTTTTGCCTTATGTAATCTCGGGGTGGACTGGTTTTGTGTGGACTGCGGAGGGTCTGCTAGTAGCCCGAGCTTCTAGATCTGCGGATACCCTCCGCTCGGGCTAAGCTTTCCAGCCATTCTTTCATGTTCGCATCGTATTGCCACTTTCTGTCAGATCATGCAAATTGTCTGTGATCTTGAGGGAGGAGGAGGTAAGTATCTGTTTGGCCGTTTGCTGTCTTACGTTTCGAGCTTCTCTTCTTTTTGTCCTTGCATGTAACTACGGATTGGACGTGTACTTGGATCTACCTAGGAACAGCGCCAAAATCCTCTATTAATGTTCGTACCATGCAAGTACTGCAGCTGGTAAGTTTCGAACTTAGTTCTCTGAGTTAATCGTCCATATACGCATTTCAATCTAGATTTTATACCTTCTACAGTTAGAAGTGTCTATTCCATTAATTCCATTAATTCCTCTCGCTTTAACCGCTCTACCCGGCCATATTCGATTTTCTTTTTTTCCACCGCACTGTTTGCCGTTGACGTTCCTTCAGCCTTAGGCATCAACTCCATTCCCAACCCACGTGTTTCTTCTCCTTCATCTAAGTCGTCCATTCCAATATCAAATCCTCAGCTCCCCAATCGTCAATCTCCATCCTCATTTCCGTCTTCTATCCTTTTGCGAAAATCGCAGCAACCCAACCCAACATCAAACGGATACCGGCAAACCCAACCAACATCAAATCCCAAAAAATCCCAGCAACGCGGTTCGCCATGTGCGGCGCTCGCGCTGGGCATACGTCGACGGTGCAGCCCTGCAACCGCACCGTCACACTCCGGTGGCTTGCATGCGGGTGGCACGTCCTGACACGTTCCGGCTTCTTGGCGATGAATGGCTGCAGGACGACGTCGACCCTTGCTCCGTGGAAGGGGTGACGTGCGTGGCACAAGCCTTTTCCTTGTGAAAGCTTACCTGGACTGACTGACGCATGGATGATATCAATATATACGATTTGTGCTTGAGCTTATCTGGGGGTTGTGATTGGTTGGGACGAACGAGGTGAGTCCTGGGGTTGATCATTACTGTGCAGTGTGCAGGAAGTGGGATGATTGATCTCTTGTGTTTGAATGGATTGCCATGTGTGATTTGAGGGATGTTTGAGGAATAGAGACTGTCGCCGAAGACGAGAACCCCTAGTGGGGATATTATTAGATGGGTGGAGTATTGTTAGTTCATTTAACATGCATGCAGCTGAAATCAAATCATTCGAGATGCATGGAAGGATGGAAGCATGTTCAAGCTGTCTTGATGCCTATTCCTTGTCCAAGTGGTCACATCGCATCAAAAAGTCATGATATTCACGGCAAGCCCGAACATGCACTTTCAACACGATCTTGCTCTCATCAGTTTTATGTGGCGAGCTAGCTAGCAGTTTATCTCAAAGCCTTAGTTCTTTCTAAACTCAAGTGAGCGAATGAGAGTTTGAGAAGCCTCAAACCTTCTAACGTGTATTCCTTGCTCGACTAGCTGACTACGCGTTCTGAGATCCGTCTCATGATCTGAAATTCATGCTTAAGGATATATTTCCTTTTGCAGAGCAGAGGAATTTTCTCAAACATACCGACAATTCTCTCGGATATACCGACAATCTCCCTTCACTATGAAGGGAAGATGATTCGAACAGCCCTGACTCTCGCCTTGTCCATGCGATGAAAGCGATACCTCGATCCCCAATCGGTTCACCCACGCACCCAGCAAGCTTGAGAGAATAATCCTTCTGCGACATACATTGATTGCACGTCGAGTTGAATCTGCCGGCACCTAACGGCACGGAAATGGGACATGGTCTGGATCTTTTCACAATCGTTCTGCACCTGGGCATCTGAGTAGGCGAGTCAAAAGCATGTCGTGGTAGCAATCCGCACTTCATACTCAAGAACATGATTCCATCTACGGCAGATGTGGCGGCACCTTCTCTTTTCGTGGTATGAGGTCCATGGTACGAGCATGCTTAGATTGCTTGGCACTTTTTTCCATCTAGATATACAAATGGAGGAGGACTTCCAAATTCTAGTGGATTGGATTGCTTGGTTCGAAATGCATACTCGAGTGGGTGGATTCTACGAGATGGATTGATATGTTTCTAGCAGAAACACTCTAGTAAGCTATCTATCTTCGCAAATCACTCCTGACTGCAGGAACAGTGGGAATGTGGAGAGGTTCCCACGATCCTGAGCTATCTACTTCGGTTGAGTATAGTGTGAGAGTGAGTGAGAGAGAGTCATCAATTCCATCAAACTTACCTGATGCCCTCTCACTTCTCGAAGAGTATAGAGATAGAGAGAGGGATTTATATATACTGCTTTTCGGAACGATGGCGAGTGGAATAGAGTATCATCGGTCTTGGTTAGGAAGTTGGTAGGTTGTGGTATACAAGGCGACTTGGGTGTAGTGTGTCTGCCGGCAGGATGGGATTATACTGTATGGTTCAATTAAACCGGGATTCGTACTTCTATAGAAGGGTTGTGGGATGTATGTATGGAGTGATGATGGGATCTACTGGGTTGGTGTGAGCTAGATGAAACGGTGGTCGATCTTTGAGATGTAGATGGTTTCGTTTCGATGTTCTGGAGTGCCGCGGGGGAGGGGCGAAACTCATCTTATGGAGTAAAGAAAGTAAGTAAGTTATATCATTTACCACTCGATATACAGTACAGAATACAAGACTTTCCTTTGTTCTATTTCTCTCCCCCGCTCTTCTTCTCTCCTTCTCTGCTTATCTCCCCAGCGCTTCCTCTCCGTCGAGAAAACAGAAGAGAGAAAAACCTGGCTTATTCACAGCTTTAACTTGACCATCATTGCCCGCCCGCCCTCTTCCGCTAGTTGCTATCTTAACAGTGAGTCGGTGCACAATTCAACTAAAATTCCACTCCTGAGAAAAGGAATTTCACTAGCTTATTGTTAGAGATACGGGGACTTGATTTTTCTGGTTCTGATGGCTTTGGATGTTTTTGTGTGGAGAAGTGGGTTGGGATGTGTATCGGGATGTGGAAGAGGATTTGGAAGGGGGTTGTGGGGGGTTTGATAGGAAGGTTCTTGGAGTTGATGGGTTTGTTTTTTTGTGGGTTTCTGGGTTGGGGGTGATGGTGGTTGGGTTGGGTTGGGTTGGGGGGATGGGAGGATGGGAGGATGGAGTTGGTTTATGGGGAGTGGTGGATTTGTAGGGGTATGGAAAAAAAAGTCGGATGGTTGGGAGGTGGAAGTATATAGAGGTGTGGAAGTGGGGGAGGTGCAGGGTTTGCAGTTTTGTTTTTTCACTTGTATCTATCTATCTGTATGTACGTAGCAAGCAAGCAAGCAAGTATATATACCTCTGCAGTACAATACTTATCTTGTCTTGGCTTGGTTTGTCGAACTGATCGGGAAGGTCTTGTTGGGGTTGAAGTGGCAAGGAAGGGCGGATGCTCAGTTGTGGATGGATGGATGGATGGGTTGTGATGGCTATTAGCTGGGTTGAAGATCTGGGCTATATGTTATATTTGCGGGAGGGCATTTGTTTATTTGGGGGATTTGTGACGTAAGCTGTGGGGTGGAGTTTGATGGTAGGTTGTGGGTTGAGGGTTGCTTGAAGGTGATTAGTTGGCGGGGGGGAGTTGGGAGATGTAGTTGAAGGGTGCGAGCGGACGGTGCATTTGTTGGAGAGAAAGGAGGGGCGCTACTCGGTTCTTGTAGGTGAAGGGTATGTTCGCTTTGGGTCTTTCTAAGTCGCTGGGTGGAGACTTGGAGTTGTGGAGTGGGACTGGATAGGGTTGAAGGTGCGCAATGGGTATCTATGAGTAGGTGGGGTGGGGGAGGGAGAAGAACTGGGAATAATACGACCTATGGATATAGATATGCATTTCGCGGCCTGGTTGTGGGATGGGAGTGGAGTGCTAGAGGAAGGGAGTGCAGAAGGATGGGAGAGTAGACGGAGACTCGGGGAGTGCTGGTGGAAATGATGGGTAAAGGAGGAGTAGTGATTAGCCTGATGTTGAGGGTGTCGGATTTGGGTGTGGTGTGGTGTGGTGTGGTGTGGTGTGCTGTGATGTGATGTAGTTGGATATGTTGTGGTATGGTGTGCCGAGCGAAAGAGGGTAGAATAGTAGAGTACGGAAGGGAAGGTGAAGCGGGTTGTGGGCTATGGGTTGCGGATTGTTGGAAGGGTGAGAATAGCCAACGAAGTAACAGCAGACAGACAGTCGTAGTGATAGCAGCGTCAGTAGGAGTAGAAAAGCTGCTTCCAATTGGGGGCTTGTACTTCGGAATCGGACAGCTGGTAGGTGGTGTGGGGGGGAAAAGGTTGTTTGAGTGCTGGATGAGAGATTAAAGATGAATTGATATTATAAGATTGTTCTTTATATTCCTGTTTCATATTCTGGCTGTTCAATTATGCTGATGTTGTTTTTTGATATATTCTCAATTTCACCATCTCTACTGTCTTCCATTTCGATTGTGAAGATAATACAAGGAAACAACTTGGTGGCTTAAACAAGAGGAAAGAACTGGATCAGTGCGAGTAGCTATATAATACCCCAGTAGGAGAGCTAGGTAATCTTACAACGTGCTTAATCCAGTTCAATTCTTTTTCCAAGACTGTAAGATTACTTCTCAACATCATGGATAATACAAGTTCTGCCTTCACGCTTGAGATTCATCGTACTAGTACCCCCCTTGTGACAAATGAATTCTAGAAAGATGTCCGGGAATCGGAATCAGGATAACTGTGGGCGGCTGAAGAGAAAGCAGGGATGAGAGAGGGGATGGGACTGCAATGGGGGAATGAAAGAATCTCATTCGGTGGAAGTACTATGAATCTAAGAAGAGAACATATAAGGTGAGGTGTGAAGTGATTTCAATACTCTATATTTATTTCCTATCGAGATAATGTCCGAGCACTGCACTATATGGCTCAAGAGGTAGCGACTGTAACTACCTGAGCGAATGCTCACTTCTTGCTCTTGAATGATATTCGTACGAACGTGGAGTTGGAGTTGGATGTACGATCTCATTTGCTCGTTCGTTTCTTTGACTAACTGAAGAATCGAAGAAGGATATTTCCAATACTGATGGATGGATATCTCTTCTCTAGCAATTTCTTTCATGTACCTAGCTTCAACGTAGAAAGTACACTGATTCGTTGATTGATCTTTTCTCTCTGCTATCCCATTTCATCCTTTCCTTTCATGGTTTTGTATACAGTTGAGTTGTTTTTAATGAAAATTGCTCGATGAATCGAGCGGATACAGAGGGGGAAGTTAGGGACCGGTGATATAGAGAAAGCAGTATAAATCATCATTATTGTAGATAGTATAGAGAGTACTTCTCGGACGCAGCGAAAATGGAAGAGGAAGAGGAAAGAGAACGAAGGAAAAGCGGAAGGGGAAAGGGAAGAAAGATAAATAGTACCATAAACAAGCCCGGGATACAAATAACGATTATCTCAACAGTTTAACTCTATTTGCAAATGATAACATTTATATATATAGTAGGACTATCTAGAAGGGGGTGATCTTTTGAGTGCAGAAAGAGAGAGATTTCCTCTGGGCGAATAGAGCTTCACAATAAGACGAATCTTACAGAGGAACTAAACGCCCACTACCTACAGACTTACACCTTCAAAGTACATGAAATCATAGGTATACCTACCCCCACCACCTCAACGCCCCAAGAAATCGTAAGATAGCAAAGCAAACTCTCCATCGACTTCGAACCAAGGCACTTCTTCCCTCCTCATGACTTCCAAGTTCGGTGGGGACGGGGTATCGGAAAGATTACTCGGTACATCAGGGACAAATAGTACATTCCTCATCCTCCTGCTCCAACTGTTCCGCACTCAAGTTCCCAACTATGAGAGCCCCAGCATCGTACTCCACAGATAGGGAGGGAATACACATACCTAATGCATCTTGCCCTCATACATACGAAAGCGTTCGGCAGAACCCTACCCCTCGAGCAAGCGAGATACAGACTACCACGCACACATGCGGCGATTCTACAACCGCGTCCTCTTGTCACACTTGTGTTTATGGTGGCCTTGCGTGATAAGAATTCTTCTTTCCCATCTCCTATCCATTCGTATATCACACAAACCATTTTCCTGTCAGACAATTACATCCTGCTTAGCATCGAGCCCGCAAGCTTTTTTCCCCTCTCTTCCTTCCCTTCATTCTTTCCTCTTTATGCGTACTCAGACCAGGAAGCCAGCTAGGAGCTCGGGACGCTGGTATATCTGCCTCGACAGCGACATGATATCAAGTAGCTGGCCGGTTGTTCTTCCACGGTCTTCTTTCCCTCTTTCCTGTTCTGTTTGTTTGTTCTTTCTAGGGTGGTGATGCGGTTGGGGAAATGGACGGATATAGATTGGAAGGGAGGGGAAGCTCGTTTCCGGAGCGAAAGGGAACTGGATGCGGAGATGATGTTGGGTTAGCTAGACTAGATTATGACAAGAACGACATAATAACAGATGGGATCAGAAAAGAAGAAAACACACACACGCACTTCTTTCCTAGTTCCCAGCACACTCTCTTCCCCTCTTGCTTGCCCATCTGTCCTGTGCTGCTGCTGCTGCAGCAGGTGGAGCTCTCACAGTTCAGACCAGTGCATACATCGCACGAGGTTGAGCTGACGATAGTCCAGCCGCACAAGCCTAGATGCGATACTGTACTCACTTCTCGTCTGCCTAGCTCCTGCACCTCGACGCTGAGACATCCTCAATCTCGCATAACATGCAAGCAATGAATGTATGAATCAACCTCCAGACGTTCCAGGCCTTCTCTATCTCTCTCTCCCGGACCAAACACCCCACGCCCGAAGTCAGTCTCCGCCCCAACGCGAAGCCGACAGATAGATACAGTAGCAAAAGCCAAATCCAGACCAGAGCAGACGAGACCAGAGAAAAGCCACAGTCCACTCCACTCCACTCCACCACAACACACAACATCCAACCCAATCTCCTCGTCTCGCATTGCATCGCCGCAATCTAACCCATCCCATCGGAGCCCACATCCCCATCTCCGGCACCACGGCGCAGTCCACAATAGCCCCGGGAGTCTTTACAAACCGAACGAGTAGGGTTATAAGTAAAGCATCATTGAATGATCAGCGGCGCCACCGCAATAGATTAAGCTTCATTAATCCGCTGAAGAAAAGCCATCCATCCATTCACAGCCAACAGGCTTACAATACATGACATTACCAAGGCAAGCCGAGACGAGACGAGACGACAGAAGTGAGGCTGGACCCGCACAACCAATCGATACCCAAGCCATGCAGAATGGGGAGAAACAAAGATGTCTCGCAGGATCAATTGCATGGACTTGTAGCGAGAGGAGATGGAGCTCCTTTGTCTTTGTCTGGCCAGAATATCACGTTGGAGGATTATTCGGCTGAACTTTATTATCCATGGACTGGATAGAATGGATGGAGGCAAATGAAGCCGACTTGACTATACTTCCACTGACTCTTGTCCATTGATCCATCCACTCATCCCAACTCGCTCGCTCGCCGCTCATCCCAATTCCTCCTTCCATGCCGAAATATCCAGCTTTGCCCACCAGACTACGTACCCTAGCGCCACTGATCGCCAGCACGAAAGTTGTTACCTTAACACATGTATGGCCGGACGACGTGACGACAAGATGTGATCAAACACCTTGATGCCCAATCGGAGGCCACTGACTGAAAGGGAATTGGAGACCGAGACGTACACTGTACATCCCCATCCATCCATACATCGTTTGTCCATTAGGACTCAAGATTCTAGATCGCGTCTCTTGAAATGTAATACTTGGAGGTAGGTACTGGTATGATACGATACAGTAATCCTGCTTGAACGAAAGAAACTACGATGATGATCGTCATCGTCATCAAGTACACGTACGAACCCAAATCCAATCCATGCTCTGGACTCTAGATGTTCGCTCGCACAACAATTACAAAGTAAGTACTTGTACAGCAACATAGACGTTGGCACCGCTTCGCTTGCACAGAGACCCAGCGGAGACTTGTCCCGCAGTGATAGGAGGGACTTTGGACAACGCCCACTGCAAGAAACCGCGGATTGTGATTCGTCCGTTTATGCTGAGGCACCATGAACGATTATAGACAGACACGTGTAATGTGAAGGGCATCTTGTTTTTATTTTTGTTTTTAATTTTCTAAGGGTATTCATTCCTTCTATGAATGACAGCAACGATATCACTACTTCGTATACGCCGTACGTGGTACAAAACAAGAACCTTGGTCTGGATTTGTGTAACTTTGACGAACACATCAATCATGTATGTATGTTGTGACGAGATAAGAAGCTAGTGTCATTGGAGGGGAGGGGTGACTTGCCGAGGGGGATCGTAAGACAAGAAAAAAGGGGGTCTCTGTCACTATCTCTGTGTCTACAGTATCTCTCCCGAGCTTGAAACAAATGATGCTCCACCCGACGAATGACTAGTCCACGAACTACTGGTCCAGGACGGGAGGACTATATCTTGCTCCAGTAAATAGTTCACGTGCCAGCACGGCAAGAAGGAGGGGCCGCCCGAGACATAGTGCAAATCCCTCGGTCGATTCAGAGCTCATTCGAGTAACGAATCGCGAGGATGACGGAGCCGCTAAGGAAGGAATGACATCGTGTCCACCCTTCCCGCCCCGTCAGGACTTTGTGTGCACGGAAAACGTTAGGGCAGCACAGATACAGCACAGATACGATACTGCAATAGCAGGCTGGATAAGCGCCAGGTACCCGGGGGGCAGCGGGCAGCGAGCAAGCCCAATGTTTCTTTCCCCTTGTGATTTGTTTTGTGCGAGAATCATGGGACCGAGGATGCGAGAGCGCGTAATCATGAATCAGAAGTTTCGTTTCCTGCTTAGGCGCCGAATGAAAATTCAGAGAGTGCATCTCTGCGAGGTGATTGGCTCGACGACAGCGCCGATGGCTATTGGGCACGGCCGTTATCGATCCCAATCTGGCATTTGGGGGAAATAAAAGTGGTTGCTTTATTGACGGTTTATTTGGTGATGTGTAAGGGAGCATGGTTCGGGGGGAGAATGAGTGGATGAGGGTCCTTGGAGGTCTATCGGACACTTGAATGTTGACACGACATGATGTTGTGAAGAGGAGGTAGTGCCGGTAGGCGTGGAGACAGCAGGGCAGGGGACCCTTTTGCATGGAAGCGCTAGAAGATTAGGGAGCACTAGGCTCTAGGGAGGTTCGCTTGCTCCGCTGTGCAACCATCCTTTGCTGTCGAGCAAATGAGGACGATGGGACAGTATCGAAAAGTCGGTTCGGTTGTGACGAGTGTTGACGAGAATGGTGGTGCATGTCCGCTCTGGTATCATTTCAATAATGTACAATGTCTAAGTCTTACGAAACGCCAGTCGTGTCTAGATTCACATCCTGGGCGCGCAAGGCACTGTTCCAGTCATGGCCTATGCCTCGTAGCCCTTCGGAAATAAGATGTGATTGAGCAATGCGGAGTGCAGTGCGCGGCAGCACGGTAGTTACCTCAATAATATGAAGCATTGTTCAGATCATAACGGCAGATCATAATGTTGACGAGCTATCAATAAGCAATATGCCTCCCTAGTACTTTCTGTAGGCATTGTTTGACTAATTCTGGCGTTGCCGATGAGGAAGTTCATGCAGTAGTGAAATTGATGCGCCGATGCACTGATGAATCGATGATAGTGACGCTGTGACGGATGTTGGGCATTGATTTACCAAGTGGAGGGAAACTTTGGAAGATTCGGATGTAACATCAATCTCGACATTCTCGTCTCTCTCATTTCCCTTCCACCCACAATCTGACAAACATCTTGGGTGTCTCATTTCGTTGATTGATTGAGCTGGCGGGGGGTGGATAGAGGTGAGATGGCATATAGGCTAAAGAATTGATAGACAATGATGTGACGTGCATATGTCATCGTCGGTTGCTTGTTATGGGCCTCTGCAGTTCAGTCTGGAGTCTGGAGTCTGGAGTCTGGAGTCTGGAGTCTGTAGTATGTAGGTATCGTAAGTCTCTCGGGTAGTTTAAGCTTTCCGGCACGGCCTCGACGGCTTCTCCGTTTTTTTCGCGTCGAGGCTCGAGCAACGACGAGAAACGCGGCTTCGGATGACAAACGACCGGGGAAAGGCATGCTGTTGTTTCGCGACATGTCTGCTTACCGTATGCCGTGTACCACATCTTGCAAGGTAAGGCTGTTAGGTCACGGTCTGGTTCAAGGCCAAGAGCGCCAGCTGGCCAGGATTCTGGCTAATAGTTACAAAGTTACACGCATTACCCAACAGCGGACGGAGCATTATGAGCGGCCATGGCGGCCATGGATTCCTGAACAAGCAGGTGCCTTGTGTGTTGTGAGAAAAGCCACACCTATTCGTACAGTTACGATACGATACCTAGGCAAAAGTATAACTTAGCACGTGCATATGGGGAAGAGGGAAAAAGCAACGAGGAAAAAGGAATTTTCTCGGATTCATTGGTGAAGAAAAAGGGCAAGAAGCGGTTAGCAAACTCAAAATTTAGAATTGCGACGCTCGAGTGCACGTCGGACCAATGGCAAAATTGTATAAAAAGGAATTTTCTGATTGAATGATATTTTGATCTGATATCGGTTCCATCGACGTCTGGCGTTTCTCGTCCTTTTTTGTCCTTGTTCTAGAGAACGGTTGATCCTCTAAAGCTCGTATCATGTATGACGAGGAGCTCATCATCTCACGTCGATATTGGTAACCTTATTGACACCCAACCCAACCCTTTCATTCCACCGGGGATGACACCCGTTTGGAACTTACGGCCATTCATATTCCGGAAGGCCGAACTTCACACCGATCGAGGATGGATCTCCAGAGTAGAGTGGTACTATGGTAGAGTGACAAAGAGTCAGTCATGATTTCCTCCTCCCCTCTGCTCACTTCCGCTCTTCGTCTGTCGATGCTTCTCAATAATGCTCCTCTCGTAATAATTTCACCGACTTTTGCCTGGGGCTTTTGCTTGATCCTTCCCCCATCCGTTCGTCATATACGGCCCAAACCGTCCACAACAGGGAAGAGAAGATTAAATGTCATCATTATCATGTATTATGGCCCATGCCCCATAGCATGTCCTCACAATTATTGAAGGTGGACGTGCGAGTGTTGAGTGTGGTTTTGTGCTGGTCTTATTCTGGCATTGTTCTGGCCCTGTCGACGATAAGATGCACCGTCGAGCCGTGCTTCTTCGTACCAGTACGATCTTCAATGAAAATCATGACCTACTTATCTATCTGACTGTACTTCTCCAAGCCGACGGGCGTATACAGCCGCAACCGCATCTAACAATCACCAGTGTCAGCTTATCACGATATCACGAGGCTTCGACTCCTCCGCCTTACCTCAACCTCACGCATTTTCCCCTCCACCATTTTTCCAACTAAGCATCCCAATCTGGCCCAAAAGCTACCTCACTACTGCACCTTTCTCACCTTGGTGAATTCCACCCCCACTCCCTCCCGACGGAAAAAACATGTCGAGCTGCGTGCCACATGAAAATTTTAGCCAACCAACATCGGGCCTTCATTGCGCCAAACCCAGTTGGTAACCCTTTTACCCACAATTTGCTCATTGGCCTTTGCACTCGAGGTGTAAACTTGTAAACTTATACCTCGATAGAATGGCCTGGATTGATGACAGGAGATAGTAGACGGGAGACTGGAGACTGGATGATTACGGTTCGACTACTGAATCGATCCGACACCATCTCGTCTCGCGTTACTAAGGTTAAGTCACTGCGTGTCACTGATCCGGAGCACACGCGGAAAAGGTACAAGGTGACCCGTCGGAAAGCTGTCAATCTTTCAAAGAACCACCATGACCACTATCAAAAAATCCCACAGACACCATCTGCCGACCATACCCGATTATACTTCGTACATGATTTCTTTTTCGAATTGTCATCTTCATGATTCATCCCTTGCCCTTCCCCTTCCCCGTCCGCTTCTCCATCTACTTACCGTTCTCATCTAAGCCTTGTTATTTCCCTCAGCTCCCCAAGCCTTTTCTTTCTTCTTTGTTTCAACATACACGTACGTACATGAGTTCAGTCACAAATCAGACCTCAACGCAAGGCCATGTCCCTAGGTTGAGAGCTTGCCCACGAGCCACTTCCCACTGCCCCGTTTGAAATGCCCGCCCACTGCCCACTGCCCACTGCCCACTGCCCACTGCCCGCTGCCTTTGCTCATGGCTCATTGCGCGCTCACTAGACCCAGCCGTGTTCCTTGTGAATAATTTTCATCCATTTCATCCACCGGGCCCAACCCCACTTGAGCACTAGCGTAATCCAAATTATTCAGAACAGCTTAGCTCGGCCTCACCCAATCCCGAGCCACCTAGACTCATATTTTCCTAACATTTCCCCATTCCCCCCAATCAAAATCTTTCATCTCTTCGCCTTTTCCCCTTTCCTTTCATCAACACCAATCAACGATCCATCTCCTCGCAAAAAGATCCGTTCCCAATTTTAATCTCTTCATTGATTTGATCTCTTGTCGTCGTTCGACAAGAAATCCATCCGTCTCAAACGATCCAATCGATTTATCGATACCTTCGTTACATGATTGCCAGTATTGATACGAAAAGCACAGGAAAAGTACCCTTAAGAGTTAATTGACTGGACGTCGATTTCCGACCGGGCATTTCACCATTTCACCATTTCACAATTTCACCCACACAGAAGTTGTACCCGCACAAATTAAGCAAAAAGGCCTTCAAGACCAAGCCAAGCAGCAAGTCCAAAAAGCAGAGAATTAAACGCACAGGCAAAAGTTTCGCATAGGATTCCGCTTGCGCTCGTGCCTTTTTAAAAGAAGCTACTTTCTGCCCTCTTCGCTTTATTCATTCTTGATTCGCCAGCACGGAAATTCCCAAATACCTACGCCCCTACAGTTATTCCTACGGATTCAGGTACCTTGTATCGCATCGTGGGACGTGAACGACGGCCGAAACGTCACCAATCAACTGGCGACCTCCTCCTACGACAATATCATCGTCGGATACCCTATCAACTTCACGAGAGGCCTCATCGCAAACACAATTGGCCATTGCAGCAATCCCGTGATTGAAACTTGCTGCGGGAAGGATCAGACACAATTTAGTGCCCTGGGCCGTGGAAATTCGATATTCGAAATTCGCCTTTCGAAATTGTGTGTACGCAGGTGCAGGTGCAAGTATTGCCGTCCTCGACTGTGTGATTGACTGAGCTTGAGTCGTGTACTTGGTATTGACAGGTACGTCTCAACCAAACTTTTCCTGACTTGGGTACAAATCTCCGTTTGATGGAGCTTCGTTCTGCTACTAATTGTCGCGGTTTGCGGCTTGCGGGTTCGCGTCGCGCCGGCAGCAATCAAGTCAGATCAGAGCAGATCCGCGTTGATGAAGATCTGCTATCTCTTATTATATTTGCGTTCCTATATAGAGATGAGGGGTTCAGGACAGCCAAACTAACTTCTGAACGTTGTGTTTTTTCTCCATTTAGCCATTTTGTCACACTGCACGCCGGTTACCCTGAAGCCATATTACCAATACTCTCATCGCATTCGGTCTTTTTATCCACCACGGCTCACTGATCGTTGACGCGGATATTATCACGCTTGCATTGCAGTACTTCTTACTTCTTACTTTATTTACACCTCTCTTCCTCTTGCTCCTCTGTACAGCTACAGCTACAGCTTTGGAGCTTGGGGCTTTTTCTGGACAGGACTATCCATCCGGCCCTAGCTTTTCCCAGCCACCCCTCCAACAAATCAGCGTCCAATCCAAGGACCAAGGACCAAGGACCAAGGTACATAGTACACATCCTCGCCTCACCCTCAACCCACACTCCCATCCACCCATACCCTCACTCACCCACCCATACCCTCATTCACTTACCCCCCGCCTCAAACGTCAAATTCGCAGCCGCACCTCCGCGTCAAAGCACCCAGTCTCCAGTCTCCCTCTTCCCTCACCCAGTCTTTTTTTGTTCCTTTTGCATTATTTATACATTTTCCCACCGCGATCCCGTTTTTCGCGCGATACCTTACATATACATCCATACCTCCATACCTCCTCGTCTCCATTTTTGATTCGTCTTTTCGCTTTTTTAACTCAGCATTAGCAATCCGATTCGGAAAATACGTCACGCCACCCGATTCAATTGATAAGAGTAAGAATAGCTCTGGCCGGCAAAAGCAGGAAAAGGCAGCAGAATCATAGAACAACGCGTTTTTGACAAGGTAAGCTTAGCTTTTTTTGCATGACCTCTCTATGCATTGCCAGCGCATCACTGGTCCAAGGCAAAAATTAAACATTGGGTCTCAACGTCCCCTTCTCCCAATCATTCCCAGAATAAGCTTCCACTTTGTCCTTCCTGTATAACTAATTCTCTTGGTTGGATAGCAATTCCCAAAAGTCCCAAAGAAAAGTCGTCCACATTTACTGGGGAAAAAGCTTCGTTCCTCCAGTGGCTCGCGAAAAAAATTTAAAGAAATTATAACCCATACTTCCCGCCAAACAACAGACGACTCCTCGCAGTCGCTTCGCCCTTCTCATTTCGCCGACACCTTTCACGTGGGGTGTGCTCCAAAAATTCGAGCCTGATCCGCAAGCCTCATTGCTCCACTTGGTACGCCTCCCGTCTACATCAGCTTGCATATGCCGTGCTGCGGTCACTCGCGGTGTACATTGGCCTGCCAGCACATCCGTTCATACGTTGACGAGAAGTTTAGGCACTAGCTTGGTGACAGCCACCTGGGACATTTTGCGACAACTGGATCTACGCGTTGTTCCGAGTCATCGCAAACCCAAAAAAACATCATCATAACATCCAAGGTCAATTCAAAACGTACTCGGTGAACTCGATAGCAGCTCCCACCGCATCGCTTTTACACCTATCAAGCTCCAATACTATTCCTTTTCAACGCGTCGCAAGCTTACGCAGTCGCGCCTAACACGATTTAGACGACCGAGATCTCCACTTTCCCACACAAGCAAGCTCTCCCCTAGGAGAGCTATACACAGTCCAAATGATGGAGTACGCGCATTATCAACAACCGCCGCAAGGCCAGCATGGGCATACATCGGCGCACATTCAGGGTGGATATCCAAATTCTGGTCAACATCCAGGATCCGGAGCTCCAATTACTTCACCTTCCCAACAGCAGCCGATACACTCTCAGCACTCCGTCCACACTCAAGCGTCGCCGATACTCTCCTCACAATCACAATCGGGGGGTCAAAATGCTGGCCATGCGATGCATCAACAGATGGCTTACCCGCAAGCATACCCTCAGATGAACATGCAATATGGAGCCAGCGCCATTACTCCCGCGGCGGCAGCAATGGCAGCAACTAATGCAGCTGCCGGTACCTATCCCTACAACATACCTGACTCGAGTTTACCGCAAACGTCACCACGAGTTGGCGGAGTGAACGTCAAGAAGGAGAGAGTTCCAAGGTCCCCTACGCAAGCAGGAAACATCAACAACCAAATTGGTCACCAATTGCCTCAAGTTCCGCAACAGAACCGACGGATGAGCCAGCAAGTTGGACAGGTCGGACCAGTTGGTAGCCCCGCGGTGCCTAATTCCCAGCCAATCATGAACCACCCCCCTCCTCGCCCAGCTGCACCACCCATGTCAGCGGCCCCACAACCGCATCCTCAATCCCCAGAACTCGTGTCTGGAACAGTCGAAGAATCACCTTTATATGTCAACGCGAAGCAGTTTCATCGGATACTGAAACGTCGTGTTGCACGACAAAGATTAGAAGAAGCACTACGTTTGACGTCGAAAGGCAGGAAACCATATCTTCACGAAAGCAGACACAATCATGCAATGAGAAGACCTAGAGGCCCTGGCGGTCGATTCTTGACTGCTGATGAAGTTGCAGAAATTGAACGAACCAAGGGTGATGGAGGAGATGAAAATGACAAGGGTCCACAAGAAACCCCGGTCAAAGGCGGTGCCCCGGGAAACACCGGCTCAGGGACGAAGCGTAAGGCTGAATCGGATAACAACAGCCCGAGTAAAAAAGCCAAGTTAGTAGCAGCAACAGCGAGGAGCAGTGCAGAAGATGAGGAAGAAGAAGAGGATGATGGAGATGATGACACCTGAGCGGATGTGAGAGATGGTTGATTCTTCACTACTCTGCTTCCACTCTTTTGGACGGCTGAATTTGTTCTTTTATTTACGATGTCACGACAGCGATTCCCTTTTGCGTTTTTTGCTTGCTATTTGCTCTTGTCTTCTTGTTACCTATTAGCGATTTTGGGGAACTGGGACCTCGACTTTTTCCTGATTTTTGTTCGTTTTTGGATATGGAAGGATTTTTTTCATGCCCTAAATACACATACGAGGACTGCCTAGGCTCAGGCTGGCTGGCTGGCAGGCAGGCGGGCAGGCAGGAGTTCTTTCCGCATTGTGCTTGATACTCTTTTCTTCATTCTGTTTGGGTGTTGGGACAAGATGCATTTGCTTTGTTTTTTCTATTCACTTACAGGACGAAATGTATGGATGGAAAGGAAGGATGGGTTGATGGATGGATGGATGGATTGGTTGGGGTGGATGGCTGGCTGGGTGGGTGGATTCGCTTGATTGGGAGGGACAATTACTTTTTTTGGTACTCGCTTTTTTTTTTACTTTGGGAGGCAGGCAGATGAAATATGATAGCACAGATTATCATGGCATATGAATTGTTCACTACTACTACTACAGTGCAGTACTACTACTACTGAACACAAGGAACCCGTGAGCGGAAGGGAAAGAAAGAAAGAAAGGACAGATTCCTTTTCTAAGTGTTATGTTATGTTATGTTTTGCGTTTTTGAACTTTTGGTGTGGTGTGGTGTGGTGTGGTGTGGTGTGGCGATCTCTGTCTTCTAGGGGAAATGGATTAGGAGAAGAGGGGAGGGGAGTGATAGGAGATCGGGTGATGGGATGATGGGATGGGATGCTGGGTATCTTAAAAAGAAGAGAATGAGATATATAAAAATATCACTCTAAATTATCAAACCAACAAACAAGCAAACATGCAGTATCAAATCAGGACCTGAATTGAATGACTCCAACCCAACCAAACCGCTATAGGCCATATCCTCATCTGACCAGCCATATATATCCCAGCCTCCCCAGCTCCGGATTCCTACCTGGTCTGAGTATGTAAGCGTAAACTCAGATGAAGAGGAAGGAAGGCATGATATTAGTCAGCTGCAAGCTGGACACTGATTCCTGAATAAGATGCAGATGTTTGATGAGAGGTTGGTTTATATGAATGGGAATGAGGAGAGTTAAGAATCTTGAGTGACGAAAGGACGAAAAGTTGCGGGATCCCTAGGCTCTCGGCTTTTCTCGTCGAAGGGGAGGGTAGGATAGGATAGGATAGGATAGGACGGGACGATCACGAACGGGTTTGTTTACAGACGGGGGTGCATCAGTCAGTCATGCGTCTTGCCTATCGGTTGAATCGAGCTGTGATGATAGGGGGCTGAAGTTTGGGAGTTGACGATGTGGGAGTAGGAGGATGTGCCGGGTATAGGTATAGGTATAGGTATAGATGTATCCATGGTTTTACATGCATCCGCAATTTCATATGCTTTTCAAGCACAAGTAGGGTAGGTAGGTAGGCGTCGGTTTTGATTCCTATATAAGAATCCCAGCGTAGAGCAAAGGAGTATAGTATAGTATAGTATACAATATTAGCATAGATCCAGGAACTCAGTACCTCATCTCATCTCATTACCACCATCACTGTCCACCATCTCGCTCATCTCATATAGAAGTATCGATCCGCCCTCCCTGACGCTTTTCTACTATGATGAATTTCTAATAGTGAGACTTCTTGAGCGAATGTGAACAGTTTACTTTGGCAAGACCATGAGGGGTGTGCGAATGCAGAACTCTCATCTCATATAGCAGCCGTGCATGCCCCAAGATATGAGGAGACATCAGAAGGCTTATTCGTCCTATCAGATCATCAGCGTGCTGGCCATGTTTTCTAAGAATTGGTTCGTGACGACTTTATATTTACTAATGGTGGAGAATAGAGATATGTTGGAAACTGTCAGCATGCGGAAGCGCTATGGCGAGTAGAAGCGCATGGCAAGTAGAAGCGTGTAGCAGGTGAAGCATATAGCAAACAAAGCATCATTACAAAAGAACAATATTCTCATCAAAGATCTATTTATCTATCTAGCTATCTACTCATACGCTCAGCAATACAACGCTGATTTATCGCTCTCATCTTCAGATATGGAAAGAGCAGATATGCAAATGCAGTGCAGTGCTGTGCTATCCTTATATCGACGTAATGAGAGAAAAAGGAACACATAAAACTACTGCCGAGCCTCAGCCCACTGGCAGCAACACATATCATATCATGAACAGGGTATGCACAAAGATTTTTCTCGTCCCTCCCACCCTTTCCATTTCCCTTTCCCGCCTGCCCTATTTTCCTCCCTGCCTACCCTACCAATCCATAACCTACACCGAAGTCGCCAAAAGCATCCAAAAACATACACTAGCATATTCAGACCGAGAGATTCTTGCCAAGTGCGTTCGCAAGTTCGTCGACGTCCTTGTCTTGTCTCTGGGCCACTGGCTGTTCTTGAGCTTCCTCCTCCTCGTGGATCAATTTCTCCCTCACTTCTTCGGCTTCTTCTTCCTCTTCGTCCTCCTCGCTTTCCTCGTCACTCTCTCCTTCCAGATCGCTCAAACCGTCCAAACCCCACTCATCCTCCAACACCACGTCGCCAGCCAACTTCTCCTTTCTCTCTTCTAACAACTCCTTCAGTTGCTCCAAAATTAAGTTGTCCTCGTCAAATTTATTTCCGTTCAACTCAATCCTTTTCAGTGCTGGTAGCGAATCCTTAGCCGCGTCCGCAAAGCCTTGCAGACCCTTTACGCCGATATCGTTGAACTGCAACCTTAATGTTTCCAACTTCTCGTTCTTTCCCTTCTTCAAAGCCTCCGCCACAGCAACACTTCCCTTCCCACTCAACAACGAATCGCCCACGCCCAATTCTCGGATTTTACCCCATCCGCCGACAACTCCCGCAAGTGCCTTCGCCCCCATAGCCGTGAATGTATTATCCTGCAAATCCAAGACCTCGATCCCCTTCGCATGTTTCAAACCCTCCTTCAACAAATGACTGATACCCTCCTGGCGAATACCATTCTGCACCATCTTCACCTCCTTAACTCCTGTATGTAGACGGAACGCCTTCGCCCAAGCCGTCATACTGCCGTTCTCCAACCTGTTTCTCCCACAAATGACAGTTTCCAAGTCCGGAACATTTTCCCCCTTGGCGCGTGCCTCCACTTTCTTCGCATGCAACTCACTGAGCGCATCCGCGATCAATATCCCCGCGTGAGGTCCCAAGCCGTTGTTGTTAAGAATCAAATGTTGAAGCGGGGTATGCGAAGAAAGGAATGCGACGAGTGGCGCTTGCGTGTTAAGACCAAAGGCATTATCATTCAAGTTGACCGTATGCAGGTTCGGGAGTTTCAGTAGCGCAGTAAGTAGAGACGAAAGAGCTTGTGGAATCTCGTTCAGAAGTCGACCGGTGAATATATCTGCAAGGTTTGCGATCTTGAGGGGCAAATAAGTTAGTCTCGTGCCTGCCTTTCGTGTCATTATTTCGGACGAGGCGACATACCTTCAAGCTCTTCTTCTCTTCCAGTACTTTCGCAATAGCTTCGCAGGCTTCCACACCCAAGGTGTTGCCCAAAAATCTCACTTCTTCAACATCTTTCATGTCCCTCAGCGCACGAATATGCGGCTCCACATCCGCCGCAGTGTCCAGCTTCAAGCCCTTTGCCTCGAGCGAGAAAATCTTTGACGTATTTGCAGCCATTTTCGCGTCTTGTGAAAAGTGAGTAAATCTATCAAGTCTGAGGAGAAAAATGAGAAAAATCTATTGTGTTGTCAAGGAAAAGGGGTCTCTAATGTCAGATGGCTAGTTGCAGATGTGTGAAAATTAAAGGTGCGGCACTGACATTGATGGTTTCGGTTCTTGGTGGGGGTTGCATGTCAATAAAGCTAATTTCTCTTAGCGCTGTATCGGCGAAACCTTTCCCCGAAAGGTACAAGCCGCTCGGGATGTCGTGATGTCGAGGGCGGAATTTCTTACAAATCGTCGAAATACATACAATAGTCAAGAAAGAAGCAATTGAGGACCAAACATTCTGTACATGTACTATTTGCAGAGCCTTCTGAAGAGCGATACCAGTCATTTCAATATGTCTTCCGTATCAATCACCATGCGTAAGCATTTCCTTCTTTATGTCTTGTCTTCAGTGGACTAATGCGGGCACATAGCTACTTCGACCAGCGCAAATATGGGCGCGGATCTTAAGCCAGCTGGCCAAGCTTCTGCTGCAGTTAAGGTATTTTCTCTGAAGTCCCGCCTGCTACTCAAAATCTAATGTACCTTACAGCCATGTTGCGTGTGCAAAGACGAAAAGGCCGCCCGAGACGAATGCATGCTATTTAGTACAGCACCCGACCCCCAGGTCGCATGCTCAAGTATGGTCGACAAATATAAGAGCTGTATGGCTGGGTTTGGATTCAATCTACCCTGAGGGAGCTTAGGCGGGTGATCGATGTAAGAGTATAGCTGGGATGAATTTTACGATGGCGCGACATTGCTGTGGCGTTTGGATCCTCGGATATCATGGGATTCGGGGAAAATAATAGAAGCATAACAGAGGAAACACTCAACTCATGTATGAGGTAGATAAAATGCGGCAAGAATATACAATCTAGTAATATTTTACATATTGCTTCGACTTACACATAAGCTCAAATGAACAGCTCAAAAAGTGGTCGCCCGAATTTACCGAATGCATGTTCAAACTCCACTTGAACGCCAAATTGTCCTAGATGATCATCTTGAGTTTTGGTATCATAATCCCGCAAGCACACTCTGAACTCCAACACTGCCTGAATCATCTCTCTTCAGTACGAAGGCTCGGAAGTCTGCCTTCTGCAACTTCTTACTTTCCCCACTGGCGAGCACCGCTCTTGACTTTTCCCGGAGAGCTTCTGGTCCAATAATGAACAAGTTCCCGATATCACTCAGTATTTCAACCTCAGTTCTAACCTCTTTCGTTAACGGCCAACCTTTGAGTGCAGAAACGTAGCTGGATATGTCCTTTGTGACCATTAAGCCTCCAGTAGCGTTGACGTTGAACTTCTTGAAATGTTCAAAAAACATGTCGCGAATGCTAAGTGCAAGCTCAGAGCTGAAGACTTCTAGATTCTGTCCATCGACGGCTTGCGTTGCGAGCTTAGCCACACGTTGTAAGAAATTGCAAATAGACAGACATGTAGGGGTCTGTAAAGTCTCGATTGTGCCAAGGTCGCTGTCTTTTGGGCGGAAGTCGGCTTTCTTCTGGCCAGCCAATACCTTTGATACCCAGTTCAGGACAACGGTAACAGTACTCCGCATAATATCGTTTGTCTTCTTCTCGATTCGTTCAACGCTTGTTTTCGTTTGCAATTCCATGGCGCGTCTAACTGTAGTGTTTGATTCGGCCAGACGGATCAAGACAGTATTGATAAATCTAGACATGACATTGGTAATAATAATGGCTGGTCGAAGTGACGGTAGATATGCTAGATCAGGTTCAAGCTTCGTGTTTTCTTGGGCAGCGGCTTGGTCGGCAGCCGCTTCCAGTGCCGTCTCAATATACACTTGGCCCATGCTATTAAGCAGAAGATTCAGTAAAGTCGAGACGTCCTTAGGGGTATCTGTTCCACTCCCCATCTCCAAAGCTCTTCGTACCCCCTCAGCAAGCCACCTCAGCATTCGCTTGGCGTTTGCAACACTGATCACACCGTCTTCGTCAGTGACTTCAATTTCGTTTTTGTTGTTATCGAGGTCCCTGAGACCAGCGACACGTAACATCATGGCTTTCTGTGTGGGAGTAAGCTCGGAGGAATCGAGTCGGTCGATATATGCATCCTTCGCTGATGACAAAAGCTGACTTCCTTGCTGCGCCAGAGAAGCCATGAAACCGGTGGGAACCTTCTTGCGCCGCGAGTGATATATGGTAAACTTGAAAAGCAATGACGAGAAAAGTTCTTCCAAACTTTTCCGTTCTCTGTCGATGTATGAGTTGCCAACAAGATAGGGTACGAACAATTCATCTAATTGCTGGTCGAGACTTTGGCTCGTTTGTGCCGTACAAGGCTCGGGATGTTCTGTTAAGCCGTGTGCCTTAAGGTCTTCAATTAAATTATTAATGTATGTCCTTGACGCATGCAATGATCTGAGAAACGCCAAGGATGAAATTGTATCGGCTTTCTCCAGGACCATTTCCAGGCGCTGCTGTATAGATTGTTGAAATATTCGTTGTATAAACTTTGTAAGAACCACTTCGTAGAAAGGAAATGCCCGCTTGATAATGAAAGACTCCTCCTGCATGACGACCCGAATTTCGTCAATCAACGACTGCAAACTAGGTTCAACTCCTGGAGGATCCGAATCTGGGTCTGCAAGCTTGTCCCATGTGTCGTTATCTGTGGTCACCTCCTCGGCCATGAGTTGACTTCGATCAATGAAGAACTGATGTTGATTGACGAAGAGAGCCACAACGCTGGATCCGCCATTGAAGTCATGTAAAACCTTTGCGCATTCAAGCATATCATCGAAATTTTGCCTTCGATAACTGCTATCAAACTGCTTTAGCAGATGCTTCTCAAGGGTTTCCGAGAACTTCTCGATAATTTCCCTGGTATTGTGGCCTCTGTTACCGACTACGCCGTTGGTAGTCCCTTTCACCTTTTTCAACCCGTTTGCTGGAGCCCATGATGATGGATCTAGTCTCTGGCTCATCCGCATAAGCTGTCTGGCAATGACAGCGGCTCGTACTTTGTTCTCCCCCCCACCTTGCCGCCGTATCATGTCTTCCAAAGATGTAAGAGATCCATTCCCGCTAACCTCGATCCAACATTGTATCAAGAAATTGGCGTCCAGCGCACGTTTCCTCTGCTTGTCTAAATCCTCAAGTCGCTCACCAATCTGTACAGCAACATTCCCTCCTAATTCAGGACGGCCGTATCGATCGTTGCTTGCGCCGTTCGTCCCATTTGGATTATTGAGTGTTATATCGAGGGATTCGAAGGTATCGATCGACTGGTCAAGTTTCCTCCCTAGAGTATCTAATGTCTGGTCATGTTGAATCTCGGCACGTCGGACAGACGTGAGCAGCTCCGTTTCCTTTTCCTCCAATTCTTCTCTCAATGCAGCAAGTTGCGCCACGGCATCTAACACGCATTAGCAAAAGATCACAAAGGCAGAGCTTTACGATGGTGTACTGTCGAATGTCCGTATAAATGGCTTTGGATCGAATGCTGGTTGCGCAGGTCCAGAACGTCTATTGACTGGGATGGCACTTTCGGACAGGTCTTCTACAAAATCTCTCACAATAAAGTCCTTATTGGAAAAGTTCTCGATCGTAAAGCTTGGCCCTTTAGGATATAGTGACCTTCCACTCAACGAGCCACTGTTGAGAGACGCCATTATTCAAGGTAATGTTGTTGTTGCATATGGGGAACGAACGACTTGAGACGAAGTTCGGTATCAATTGATTAGACGCAGGGATCGTCAAGACCGCGCCCGCACACAAACAGTGACAAGGTACGATCCGGCGCGGAGTCTAGGCAGCTTACTAAGCTCCATTGAGCGAAGGTAGCAGACAACAATGCGCGACGAACTACGCGGTAATAATTCACTTGTTCTTTGAGACTTCTGAGATCCGCTGATAATGTAGATAAAGTTGTATTACACATTCTAGAACCAAGATTGACGTCCTGCTCTTAACGATGTCGAACATTCTGTATTCAACTATCTCCATCCCTACTATGGAGCGGACCTTGCTCATGCTCTCTTCAACGGTCGACCAGCTCCCTTGAATATATCTCTATCCATCTCTTTACCACCCAAAGAATGTCTAGGAGGTAACTTACAGTTACAGTCAAGTCCTGGAATACACAAAGAACGCCAACCAAAATAGGACATGAGAGATTTAGGTTAAGACGCAGTCATGCAAGGTCTAAGGAAAATACGTACGATCTCGCTTGGGCACGGAGTCGTGGCCTCGTGTTAAGACCCAGCATTTCCTAGAATAAATCCGGCGCAAGACAACCTCCGTGAAACCACTTTCTTTCCGCCCAACATATTTTACTTCCACCACGCGCGCCTTCAACGTTGATTGCCGTGGTCGACATGGCATCCAGTAAATATAAAGCCCTCGAGGCATATCGCGAAGACGTAAAAACTGGTCACAACTTATTCACTCCCGAGGAACGACGCAAGCTCATCGAGGTAGGTTTGCTACTTTTTATAGACTCTGCCCTGTCAATTGTATACTGTACCTGCAGCAAAACCTACCAATGTATTCATCCAATACAATTTACTGACGCTGTATTGATTTAGCCACTTTTACCTTCCGATAAAAAAATTAAATCCAAATCCAAATCTTCTACCACAAAACCCAACTCGCATCTCGGCATACGCAACTTTCTGCGATTCCAGTTGCATGCCCTTGTATACGTTGTCGTACATGCCATTTTCTCCCTATACATACGACTGCGAACGGCCTACCACGCGGTAAAAGACCGCATATTCGCGATTCTATATTATCATCATCGGACGCCTGGACTGATACAAAAGGATGTGAGAGGCCTAGAGAGATTACCGGAGCATTTGAGCGTGGTGTTAAAACTAGAGGATGGTATGAGATCGGGGGCTGGCTTAGAAGCATTGGTAGATGAGGTTGCGGAGATCACGGCATGGTGTGCTTGCGTCGGAATTCCTATGTTAAGCATCTACGAGAAGACTGGTATGTAATGGAGGATTACGTAGGTTACCGGTTCGGATGTTCCAGGCGCTAACTTGGGACCTCTAGGCATATTGAAGGGATATATACCGGCGACACACAGAGCGGTAGTGAGAAAGTTGGCATCATACTTTGGACCGGATCATCCGGCGTTATCGTTGAGGGCTCCCCACGTTCCGTCTATGGAATCTTCTTCTCCCAGCACGCCAATCAGTGAGACACTTCCTGGGTCTCTGCAACATATCTCGGTTTTGCTTCTGTCATCGGAAGACGGGAGAGACTCATTGGTCGACCTGACAAGAACTCTTACCGAAATGTCCCAACGAGGAAAGATCTCAGCCGACGACATCAACCAAGAGTTAATAGATGCTGAAATCTCAGAGAGTATTATGGGAGAGCCGAATCTCCTGATACTTTTCGGTCCCAACGTTGAACTATCCGGCTATCCTCCATGGCAATTACGACTGACGGAAATCTTCCACGTACAAGATAATAATGGCGTCGGTTATCAAGTATTTTTGCGAGCATTATACAATTACGCAAATGCACAGATGAGATTCGGAAGATAGAGGTTTAGACGATACACAAAATACCCATATACAAGTTATTCTCCTTTCCATGCCCTCATTTCTCTGAGAATACTATCCCATTTATACACAGGGCCTGTGCCGACATTGTAATTGTAGTAGTTTTCGGTTCCACCTTTCACCATGGCTTTTCGAAAGGTAATGTTGATTCTTCCTCCGTCATCCGCATTCTTTCCTGTTCGTTTCGGTATTGAATGGAGCCAATTTGCTTGTGTCCTTCCTCTCATCAATATCATGTCACCACTTGCAAGCGGCAATTTTATGGGCTTCGTTTCGGGTGGCGGAGGCGCATTGTCGTTGGGTGGAATTGGTTTATGCTTCATGAGAAAATCACGTCTAGCACCGAGTGAGAAGCTTGCAATAGCAGGAAGATTGCCAAGGAATCTCTCATCATCGCTGTGATATGAGATCGAATCTGACCCAGAAGCATAATAGTTAACCAGGCAAAAGTTGAACTTGCAACCAGTGGCTGCTTCTGTGCTGAGGCGGAGATCGTCGAGACATTTGGGAATGGGTCGTGGCGGATATTTGGTGTAATATCTGTCTTTCTGGATCTTCTTCCCGCTGTTGGCATCGACTACATCACCATTATCATCAAACTTGGAGGTCTCATCTAGGCCGAATACTGTGGTCCACCTTCGAATCACTCTCAGTAGCTGTCTCTTGGATTGAGAAGATAGAAGAGTAGGCTACCTTGGAGTTTTGATATGCGTTGACATACCTCCTCTATTGATGTCATATTCTACACGGTAGAATGGTAACTCAGAACGCAGGAATTGGAAAACTTGACGTTCGAGATATCTGGGGATGTAAGGTTCAAAGTAAAGGAGATCCAGATCAGCTTGATCATTAATCTCTCTGCCAATCGTCGATGGCAATGAGGATAGTTCAGAAGATATAGATTGTGGGAAACACGGTATGGGAAAAGGATATTGCGGATGACGCGTAAATTCGCGCTCCTTAATTCATATCAGCTGCTTGTCACCGGACATGTTCACTATTTACCACTTACAGGTTCTGCTGCTGCTGCCTCTCCTTTGATCCCTGACTCTGAAACTCGAGCTTTTTTTGCCGGGGGCTTGAAGAACGCATCTAAAGTTCTCTTCGCAGTCGACATGTTGAGAAAGCTGATGTTTTATTTCACTGAATTGCTAGGTTTGGGGTAGAGCATGAGCATTTACCTTGGGATTAATGCATGTAGCCTTCTATGACATCACCATGTGATTGGATACGGGCATACTCAGCCTTATCACTAGCGCAATATCCAAAGAGTCTAACTTCAGCCTTGCGAAATTTATGAGTCTTCCGCAAAATTTCACCCGCAATACGACGACTTACACAATGGTATGAAGTTATGGCGGTAAGTTTTCTCCCGAAATCCAAAATAGCCTAGCTAATTTATGCGCATAGGAATCTTCCATAAGAACAGACGACAAAATGTCAATATTCCGTCCACCTATCGTTCGCTCTGCAGCCAGCGGGATACTGGACCGTTCTCTTTTCTCGAAAACAATCCCACTATCCGCAGCGAGGATCGCCAATAACAAGAACATAACGAAATGTCGATCACAAATGCAAAAAAGTAAAGAGTTATTACTACTGGAAAGGATATCAAATGTAAGGCCGGACCCAGATCCTCAGCTGGCTGAGAAAGGTGGAAAGTGTTTGCTTTTGAAGCCGGAAGTTAAGCATGATGGTATGAGATAGCAAAATTGGAAAGCACATGGGCTTTGCTGAGATAATGTCTCGTAGACCCGACCACCTGGAGTACGATACTTCAGGATGCTGTGAAAGCACAGGAATTGGGCGTCGTCCCGTACAATTTGACGCTGGATTACAATTACTGGAATTACAGTACGATTCTTACGTTAAACTATACACAGCAACGGCTAACGTTGTATATAGTTGATATTATGACATCCATTCTGCCAGAAGATGCACAAGGAGAAATTCCTGTTGGCTTTGCCATCGTCGGGCACGTTGGTACCATACCCTTCTTCCCCCGCCAACGACCCCTCCTAACAGAGCTACCCCGCAGCCCACCTCAATTTACATGACGAATACCTACCATATAAAAAGCTCATCGCAGAAGTTCTCCTGGATAAGAATCCTACCATTCGTACTGTAATTAACAAAGTCTCCGACGTTGGCACACATTCTGAGTACCGCACCTTTTCCTATGAAGTCCTCGCTGGCGAGGATGACATGAATGTTGAGATACGCGAGGGAGACTGCACATTCCGCTTTGACTATTCAAAAGTATATTGGAACAGCAGATTACAGACGGAGCACAAGAGATTAGTGGATATGTTCAATCCTGGAGATGTGGTATGTGATGTTATGGCTGGGGTAGGACCATTTGCTGTGCCTGCGGGGAAAAAAGGGGTTTTCGTTTGGGCAAATGACCTGAACCCAAACAGTTATGCGGCATTGAAAGACGCTGTTGTACGAAACAAGGTGAGCCTTTTATCTTTTTTATCTTTGGCCCTTATGTTCTGGTAGCTTGTCAGAACCACTTTCCTTATCACATGATGATTTGCATATCACGACGGTCAACGTAACCACAAGTTGGTATACCTTGATGAGAATGCCTCTGACAAGGCGTTTTAATCTGATTTCGTCTCCATCAATACAACTCTTCATAAGACAACTCTTCATAAGACAACTCTTCATAAGACAACTCTTCATAAGACAACTCTTCATAAGACAACTCTTCATAAGACAACTCTTCATAAGACAACCCTTCATATAATGCAAACTAATACCCACATCAGGTCGAAAACTTCGTTCACCCCTTCAACGAAGACGGCCACAAATTTATCCCCCACGCCGCCGACGATCTCCTCGCCCTCGCCCTATCTCCCAACAACACCATCGCAATACCCCCCAAACGATTCTCCCGCAGCGCACCCCCTCCACCTCCCACCATCATCACTATCCCTCCTACAATCAACCACTTCGTAATGAACCTCCCAGCATCAGCCATCTCCTTCATCCCCGCATTCCAGGGTCTGTATCACGGCCACGAAAAGCTGTTCGAACCGCACACAGACAGGAAACTGCCGATGGTGCACACGCATTGCTTCAGTACGAAGGGCGACGATAATGTGCGCCAGGGAAAGGAGATCTGTGAGAGGGTTAGCGAGATGTTGGGCGTGCAGGTGATCCAGGGGGATAGGTATGAGACGAGTGTTTGGGATGTGAGGGATGTGGCGCCGAATAAGAGGATGTTTTGTGTTAGTTTTAGGTTGCCGGAGGTGGTGGCGTTTGGGGAGAGGAGGGCGTAGGATTGCGGGGAGGGGAGAGGCGGTTGAAACGGGTTGTGGGAGAGCTAGAGGAGACGAGGAAGAGGATGTCGAAAGTGGAGTGGAAGTTAGAATCTACAAACAATATTGGACTTATTCGGGAACTTTTGAATACGTTTCTATAATCTTGGCGTGGCCACTGAAAACTTCATCTGACGATCTAAACGTTGAAAGTCGAGCCTTTAATTGGTCACATGATTACGCGGTTGAGTAGGCGAAATATCTATTTTCGCGTTTATCAATTATTATTATCTGACCGACAGCAACCTCAAACCTTTGATACACTTGGAAGAGGTGCGATTGATTTCGCCCATGTACAGAAAGATAGCGATCACGAACAAATATTTATTTTCAGGCGGTCCTTGAGACTATGACCAATTGAAACATAACTTATCAATTGGCCCATGGTTGGCACTACCCCAGCTCCGGCGACAACGAGAAGCGACGGCGGGGCTCGACGACGACTTATACCACTGAAACGGCGTGCCTTACGATTGCTATGTTTAGAAATCCGCGAGAAAATTCTGCTAGATCTACAGAGTCTCCTTTGAAACCTTCAACCGGAAGACCTCCTACGCCACCCCACAATACTGCGAATCATCGACAAGCCTCAATTACGATGCCTTCACGAAATACCAACAAACCTCCAACCCCGCGGCCCAGCTCAAAATCAAATGCTGCTGTCTCGACCAAACAACCAGTAAAGAAGACCGTTGCGGCTTCAAGAACTCCTGCGAAACCGAACAAAAGTATTCTAACTTTCTTCAAGAAAGTGGATTCGCCATTCAAGGATGATTCGATTTTCATTTCTCAGGGCGCCGGTCAGTTACCACGAAGACCTACGCCTGATCTGCCGGAAGAAGACGATCTTTATGGGATTAGTGACCCGTCAGTGGATGGTCGTTATAATGAAAATGAAGGGTCGATCAAAAAGCGCAAGTTATCAGGCAGCCTTGGAAACGACAATCAGGACGCGATGAGCGATAACGAGGATCCAACAGAATCTGGTAGCAGTCATACACTATCAATTCCTACAGGACCATGTACACCAGCTCCTCCGGAAAGTCCTTCTACGAAAGAAGTAGCCCGCAAGTCCGAAAAGCGGCGGCGAACAGGACCTTTCCTAGATGATTCGGACTCTGAAGATGATACGGCGGGTGCGCTGACTCAAGTGAAAGCAGTCGAAGCAGAGAAGACGGAGCTCGATGTTCGGGTTAACAACCAACCAAATGAGATGAATGAGGTTGTGGAGACAATGCCTGTGAAGCAAGAGGATATCACTGAGAATCGGCCCGTGCTACCTGCTGTTAATTCAGTTCTCCCACTTGAAGGTAGTGCCTGGAAACCTCGAAAACGAGTTCCGGTCGCAAAAGCACAGGCAAAATGGGAGGCATTGCAGCCGAAAACACAAAGAAATTCGGAGGAATCCTCAGACTCGTCGGTTGACGATCCTCGGGAGAAAGCAAAGGGGTCGAAATACTTTAAGAAAAAGACAGCTCATGCACCCAAGGTTCCGAATCTAAAGAAGGAGAGCACTAGCATAGATGAATGGGCAAATTTCGAAAATATGGGCGAGTTTCGGGAAGAAGACGGCGAAGGAGAAGAATTTATGGAAAGGGAGTGGATGGAGAAACAAGCTAGTCTAGAAGCTGGAGGGGAGTTCATGGATGATGAAGTGTCATTCAACGGTTTCGACGATGACGAAGAGCCAACCAACGATAGTCCGAACAATACAAGCGTTTCTAATTGCCCTATTTGCGATGGTGACCTGGACGGTGTCAACCCAGACGAAGCTTCGAAGCACGTCAATGCCTGCTTGGACGGAAATCCTATACCGATCCCAAGCAAAATCAAACCTGAATCAAAAGAAGTGAAGATGATGCCGGAAGGGGCCAAAAATCGATTCGCGAGAAAAGCAGCAGTCCCAAGACCAGGCCAATCTAATCCAATTGGCCTTAGCAACAGTGGTGGAAATGCTTACTCGAAAATAATGTCGGGTCACGCAGAAGACGCCGCTTGGGCAAGTGCCGCAGATGCTGAGAAGTCGTCGAGGGGAAAGCCGGCATTCCAGAGGACGTGTCCGTTCTATAAGATTATGCCTGGATTCTTCATTTGTGTTGACGCCTTTAGGTATGGTGCAGTTCAGGGTTGTAACGCATATTTTTTGAGCCATTTTCACAGCGACCATTACATCGGCTTAACATCAACTTGGGCACACGGTCCCATCTATTGCAGTAAAGTAACCGGCAATTTGGTCAAGCAGCAGCTAAAGGTAGACCCGAAGTGGGTTGTGTCGATTGACTTTGATGAGAAGATCGAAGTGCCAAATACCCAGGGCGCATCGGTGACCATGATTCCAGCCAACCATTGTCCTGGAAGCTCACTATTCCTTTTCGAAAGAGTCATAGGGCGTGGTCAGAATCCGAAGATTCAACGCATCTTACACTGTGGTGATTTCCGTGCTTGTCCTGCGCATATTGCCCATCCTCGCTTGATGCCGGACCTTGTGGACTCCATTACAGGGAAGACGAAGCAGCAGAAAATCGACGTTTGCTACCTTGATACTACTTACCTCAACCCCCGTTATGCTTTCCCACCACAAGAGGATGTTATCAAAGCGTGTGCAGACATGTGTGTCAGTCTCCGCAAGGAGAAGGCAGAAGAGAGCGATGCATGGGAAACAGTAAAAAGGGAGCGCGCAGGTTCTGGCATGACGAAATTCATCACTGCCGGATCGAAGAACGAAGATGGCGACGAACCAAGCAAAGACAAAGGGAAAACTCGGGGACGTTTACTCGTCGTCTGTGGCACTTACAGCATTGGCAAGGAACGCATCTGTCTCGGTATCGCCAGGGCACTTGATTGTAAAATCTACGCCCCAGCAGGCAAAATGCGCATTTGCGCAGCACTCGAAGACCCCGAACTCATGAGTCGCATGACGTCGGATCCACGAGAAGCTCAAATCCATATGCAAATGATCATGGAGATCCGAGCAGAAACACTACAGGAATATCTCAACAGCTACAAACCGCATTTCACACGCATCGTTGGGTTTCGACCAAGTGGGTGGAATTACAAGCCTCCTGTTTCAAGGTTCACGGATTCGCCTCCTTTGCATACTATCTTGCATGCGGCGAATTGGAGAAGCAGATACGATATGGGAGAGTTGGTGCCGCAGAGGGGGAGCACGAAGGAGGCTCAGTGTTTTGGTGTGCCGTATAGTGAGCATAGCAGTTTTAGGGAGTTGACAATGTTCGTGATGGGGTTGAGAATTGAGAAGGTGGTTCCGACGGTTAATGTGGGGAGTGAGGTGGGAAGAAAGAAGATGAAGGTTTGGATTGATCGGTGGTTGGGGGAGAGGAGAAAGCATGGAGTTCTGAAATTTGCGGATGGTGATGAGGATAGGAAGGGGAAAGGAGATGAACTTGTTACATGGTAGTTTTCGGCGTTTGTTGGACTGTGTGTAACTTTTCTCGGATGATGGAATTTAAGATACTAGGGGCTCTTAGACTTTGGATATGGTAAAGGGATGATGTGGAGTTCTGATATTCAGTGCTGCTGAGGGACAAGGAAAGAAAAAGGGGATGCCATAATCAGGCTCCCTTTAATAAGCTGCATCTACAGTTAAGTTCGTGGTGGCGTTTGGGATATCATGAATTATCAAACCTTGGAGATGGCACATATGCGGAAGGAAAGCTGCATTGATTTGATGGTGAATGGCGTTGGTGTGGGCGGCACTGAATTGGGCCAGAAGCTGGAGGCGACGTGGTGTGTAAACACGGTATTACTGGCTACATGAATGAGATGCAAATGAGACGATGAATCTTGTATATGAATATAGTACGACGTTCTAAACTCAGAGTCGGGTACGAAAACTACCTCTTCTAAATCGCAAAACAGTACTATCTGAGAGGGATAAAGCATGATTGTGCCGTGAAGTTGTAGACAGCTATTTTTGCAAATACTACAAATTAACTGTAGATTTTCGAAAAGCATACTTCTTTGCACATGATTCGTTGTAATTAATACATGATCTACAGTAGATACTTTCAACTTCCCCCTTTCCACCCCAATTTCCAAATACACGTTAAGGAACCTTTTCATTTCTCTCCGAGTCACAGAAGGGTATATACTCGTAATGAAACGAGAAACATCACCCGTTGTTTCACCCACATAAATGAGCACTAAGTACGAATTTCACTGCTTCACCTTCTTCCCTTTCAATGGAGATGAGGATATACTATCCGGGTCACTGTCCGCATCTCCAAACCTCGCTTAACCCCCCTTCCCTCATCCAGGGCCGCGTGCCCTCGTAGAACCCAACAGAACACTCTTCCTACCTTAACAATAGCAAGCAATAGATGTACGATTATTGTGGTAGACCTTGAGATATGTCTTTACCTATGTATAGTTATAGACTTTCACCTCGAATGAAGCTCGTCATCTTCGTATGTCTCTTTCAAATATAATCGAGACATAAAATAGATGTCTAGCCTATTTCCCAAATCGAAGTGCGGTAATAAATAAGCAAGCCGAAGCAGAAGCGGAGTCTATAATACAAAAAAGTATAGCTGTATTTACTGTGCATGACTACTCTGGGGGAGAATTTAATGGGAATATTGTGGTATATCTTCTATCTATCCATCTGTCTTTCTAGGGCACAAACAAAATATACCGTCTCCCAGTATGTAATAACTAAGCTTGCAATAAGTAAAACACAGTACTGTACAGCAGACACTCCTGTAGCATATCATATAGAGCCACAACATCCCCAATCTCAACCTACTCACTAAAAGCACCCCTAACAATTACCCTCATCCCCTCACTCACCTCCATCCCACCCTTCAACCCACCCACGCTCACCGAAGCCCCATTCCCTCTCCCCTCCCGGGTCCCTTGCAAAGAAAGTACCGATACCTGGCTGGCGGTACTCACAGACAAAAATGGCATCATAGGTACATCATCCCCCCCTCCCCATCCCCTTGCCCACAGGTACCGTCCCAAACAGGCAACTTGGCAGCCCGGGGGGGAAATGAAACATATGACGATTTTCAGGGGCTGGAATGTTTCCCCACAAAATGCCTGAGCGAAGGTGGAAATGTGGGGGAGGGTCATGTGTTTGCTCTGGATAACTAGTCGTGTTGATCAGATCTTCATTGAAAAACGCCAAACCAAACGCAAAAACCAATACCCTCCAGCATTCCGGGGTAAAAAAGTGTCGCATGACACTCCTCCCTTCCTTTTTGCGGGGAAAAAAAGAAAATGTGCAGTATTTGTGGGGTTAAGGTTCATTAATTTTATGTGGAGGCAAGGAGGTTGAGGTACAGCATGGTATGGTGGTGTTTGGAAGGAATGGCGCCACGTTACACGATTTGGAATGGTGGGCGGATGAGACATGGCTTGGTGGTGATTTTTCGCGCTGGGGAAAGGTAAAGGTTAGATCCAAGGCGATTCGAATATATTGAAATGTGTTGGCGCCTATACAGTAGTACTATACTACAAAGCAATGCCAATAAAAGAGAACAATAAAGAAGTCGGAGGAAAAAAGAATCGAAAAATCAGAATGAAAATCAAGGGACCAAAAGGGACCAAAAGGGACCAAAAGGGACCACTCTAACAGCCTCACTAAGTAAATCATTACCGTACCAAACCAGCCTCACCAGAACAGAAGAACCCAGAACCCAGAACCCAGAACCCTACAATACAACCCCATCCGTTTCCATTCCTCGGCTCGGTAAACCACCCCAGCCCAGCACCGATCGATAGCCAATGCCGAGGCGTGGCGGAGACGCGGAGGGCGGAGTCGAGATCGGGCAGGGAGCAGGGGGGACAGGTACTGTAGTACCGAGTACCAGTACCGTCCGCCACCGAGAAGAATGTTAGGAAGAAGAAGAAAAAGAAAAGCCGGAAAGAGTAGGAAAGGAATCGTTTTTGACGAATAGAGGTAGGTAGTAAAAGGATGAGGAATCCAGCCAAAGAAAACTACGCCGTATAGTAGAACAAAGAAGGAAGGATCTTACGCTTCTAGAAGCTTTTGCTATCTATCTATCTATCTATCTAGATATCTAGATGTGTGTCTGGTAGGTAGTACAAAGGAGGGGAGAAGACAAGTAATAGCGAGGACGTAAATGGCTTTTCCTCCAGCTCAGTCGACGAATGAATGAATGAATAAATGACTGAATCAGTAACTGAATCGCTCACTGCATCACAAAGGAAGAGATAGGTCGGGATTTTGACGAATTAAATCCAACGTAGTCACTCATACCAAGTGTCTACTGTGATTATGTGCTCTCACTATCTGTGGCATCATTGAGGGCACTGTCACTCACTCACCCAAAAGCCCATTGGTTTGTAGATAGAGATACTGTAACTTCTTTTTGATTTTTAATTTCTTTTTTGAATTTCTGGTGCCCTGCTACTGGTTTGTGATGTGGGATAAAATATCTGCCTCCCCGTTCCCTTCCCCAATAGCTCGCGTGCCTTTCCTTTCGCCGTCTCCTTCTGCGATGCGACACAAATAAGTGTCACTCACTACCAAGTAGTAGGGGTATCTCATAAGGCCCGTCCACACTAGCAAGTACCTCCCAAGATTTTGTGCACTTTTGCCTGCGTGCAATCCATTCGTTCATGCGTTCTCACATCGAATGATAGTAGAATCCCAAAGGTATCCCTCCTTTCCATACCATAAGCATCCCGTGCCATCCATCCCATTCCATCCCGTGCCATCCTATCCCTTGCCATGTACAATGTTTGTCCCAATTTTGTGTGTCCCTTATTCCCCCGCCATTTGCCAGAATTCGTTCCCATAATAAGCCCTCCTCACCCATGCCCATGACAAGAAGCCCAGTACCATTTATATGTAAACCCCTCCCTCCCAACTGCCAGAATACAAGTTTGACGACCCTCCGTTTCATAACAAGAAGACCCTGAGCCAAAAGTGTAAGATTGTGGGGGGAAAAAATAAAATAAAATTAAGACCATCCATTTCCCCGAAAACGCCGAACGCACAATTCTTCATTGTGGTTTTCCCCGCCCCCCTGTAAATGCAATATCGAGTATGTGCGTTGGTGTATTATGTACAATAGTCGTAGTATGTGTCGTCGATGTTATATACAATCAAGTAATGAATGTCATAAGACTCGAAGTGATTCGTGAACCACGGTTGATGAATGTTGATAAGTAAGCTCGTTGTTAGATAGCTCATCTTCTCCAGCCGACGTTCCAAATGACATGAGCGATGTCCTTGGCTGTATTCACTGTATCGACGACTCTCCCGAAAAGTCCCTCAGACGGCATACCATCCTCGTCTTCCTCGTATGGCATGAACATTCCAGATGGAGTTCTTCTCATACCAGATGGCTGGTCACCATCCACACTTGGAGAATCGGCGGGGCTAAGATTTTGAAACCGTTCTTGTGACACGGCAATGCTATCTTTTCTGTTCATGAAAGAGTTAGGCGGCTGCCAGTCAATGTCATCTTCGTCATCATCATCGCTGAGAAGCATTCTCGTTGATGGTTTCGATGGTTTTAACGTCTCTTGTGACGGTGACGGCGATAATTTTGTGCCGTGGAGATATCCATTACTATGCTTCATGGCCGACTCGTGAGGCTCGGGTGTGTCCTCCCGATATTTCAGGGTCGTAGACGGTAGCATTGCAATAGTTTTGCTTTCAGCATTAAAGCTGGCACGAGGAGTGGTCTTCTTTGAACCCATTGGAGGCAGCTTCCTCGTGGAATTACTCCTCTTCATCATGATACCTCCATCGTCAGAGTCGCTATCGTAGTCCTGCATGGCGTAATCGGGTTCATCATCGTCATCGTCCCCCTTGACGTCAAGAGCTATGCACTGCGAGACTTGTTCATTGAAGCTGATGTGTTTTCTCTCGATGCCAGGGGTTGCAATACCCGAAGAGTTCATCGACGACAGTATGCTAGAGTTAGTGTGTGCTCGACTCAAGGCTGGTGCGAACTGGTATGGAATATAATCAGAGGTAGCCCTAGCCAAACCAGGACGTTTACTTTCTCCGGATTGTTGTGCTTGAACTGCCGCCGCAGCTTGTTTGAGTAGTGAGGACGATGATAATGATCGTTGGAGCATTATCTCAGACATGCTGCGCTTCTTCAGGATTGGTTTCTTGTGCAAGAATGAATTCGACTTCGAGATCCTGCCACTGCCTATTGGAGAAGTGCCTGGAGCACCTAATGTATTGGCTGGTCCGGTCTGAAGTGGGCCATATAGCCAAGTCACATCACAGTCCTTTAACCTATAGAATGTTAATTCATGTACTTCCCCGCATTTCCACTCGTATCACGGTGTGGGTGATACAACATACCAGTTCAAGGTTTCGGGTGAAACGGTCTTTAGCTTGTTCTTCGATTTCATCCAGGTCCTCCACGAGGCATTTTCTAATCGAGCGCTGTTACTGTAGTTGCCCCTCTTTGATACGATGTGTTTCCACGATGACCAAATATCTTCTTCCTTCCAATTATGTGATAAGTAGTCAACATGCCTTGAAGGCTGCGCTCGTACTGCCGTGTCGTCTTCCGCATGTTCGTGAATTTCCGGTGAGCCGGGTCGAGAAATGTTCGTCGAGGTGCTATTCGAAGTTGATGAAACGGTATACGAGTCACCAGTGTGGGGGCTTGCGGGAGGTTCCAGGTCTTCAATTTGGTCGAAGTATCCTACATTGTCGTACGTGGGAAATGAAATATGATCTTCATCGTCGTCACTGTCGCAATTTGCATCGAGTGACAAGCTGCTCGCTGGCGTGGATGAGTATGAGGGAGCCGACGAATCTGCGTGTAAAGTTCTTGGAGATGATGGTGCAGAGGATGTGGTAGAATCGTCTGGGGAGATTATTGGTTTGTATTTGGTTGTACTCGCTCTCGAGAGGGATTTCGCATATGACGCATTCTGTGTGACGAACGAGGATTGCGAGTGAGACCGCCGCAACGGGCTCGACGAAAAGTAATCATTCTCCTCTGAATTGAGAACCATAGCCATGTTTGCGAGAATACCTTTCGGTAAAGTGTTTGGACTGTGTCGTGGCGAAGGATGGAATTTGAGGTCAAAGGACGGCCTCTACTCTATAAACCAATTGGCCTCGTCTTTCGTTGATGATGATGATGACTTCCGTGTCGTTGTTCTATGTTAAAATAATCCTACTACCTCATCGATACCACTTCATTTGCCGTCACCAACATCAGAACCTTTGGATCGAACGCGGCGGTGTTGTTGTGTTGGTGAGGGTGGTTGTAGATTGGAATGTAAGGTTGGAAGGAAAGTAGGATCGACGCATGAAGAGGAGAGCAGGGGACAATTGAATGCAAGCGGATTTCTCGTCTAGCCCTTTAAGTTTTTATATGTGAACAATGGGGAAGTGAATGAAGTTATTGGACGATAGTTGCAAGAGAGATTGAATTGGAGCGGATTGGAGCGGATTGAATTGAATTGAATTGAATTGAATTTAGTTCTCAATCATTTATCGTAGGATGATGTATGTGAATGGTACAGGATGTGTGGAGAGGAGAGGACTCGGAAGATAGTGCAACTTTGTTTGTTCGGTAAAGGAATTAAATAAAGTAAAGGGAAGGGAGGACAAAGGACGAAGACGGATAAGAGGAAGAGAAGACGTGATATGTGGAGTAGTCGTAGTCGTACTTTCGCAGGTAGACGTACGAAATAGAGAGTAGGATTTATTGAGGTTAGTGAGGTAGAGAAGCTTTTTGAAGGAAGGAAATTGGAAGAAGATGAGAGGTCGATCAGTCGAAAATAGAGAGTCGAGAGGTTGCGAATTTTAGACGTTCTCGACCCTTTCGCCTCGGGAAAATGGCTCCCCTGCTGCATGATAATTGGATACTACGGAAGTACTGAGGGAGGAGAATCGCTAGCCCTGCACGCTCTGCATGTTTTGCTAATCTGCTAACCTGCTAACCTGCTGCTACTTGGTCGCCAAAGGTAGGGTTTAAGGTCTCTTCCAACTTTTTTTTGACTGGACTTCAAGCGTTTTAAGTGGCCGGGCCTATTTTCACTATTTTCACTTAACTATTTGAATTTTCAAAGCATCGGTATGGAACTAGAACTACTCGAGTAAAGAATGGCCTGTCCTAGCCACCACTGCTTCACTGCACCACTGCACCGCACCACTGCACCACTACACAACCTTGGGAGCCCTGGGAAAGGACTGGAGCAAGGAGAAAGTCTACTCGAGTACTCTGAGCAGTTACTTTGTAGCTTGAAGTCTATTCTATACGAAGGTCTCTAAAGGGAGCCCCCAAAAGTCTAATGATGATGAATCTCCGGGGCGAGTCCGAGTCTTAGCGATTGCATGGACGCTTTGGATGTTTCTGTCTCGCGACAGCTTCATTGCATAACAAACATGGACAATGGACATTCCAATCTTACCTGTCGGAGATAAGCGTATAACAAAGAAGGAATTTAAATGAATTCCGGACCGAAATCGTCGTAAATCGTCACCTCGCCAGGCGAACGGGGCAAGTGAACGGGGCAGGCGAGCAAAGATGCAAATTTCACAAATTGGCACCGACATCCGAGACATGTTCAACTTCTCGATTCTTCGACTGATTGTGGGGTAGGAGGACGAATTCGTCTACTGTCTCGTCTACTGTCTCGTCTACCGTACTGTATTTGAGTTTGTGAGGGGGGACGAGCTGCCCAACCGACGCTTGGCCCGCCAGCTCGAGGCAGTGAGATCATTGTTACAGATATTGGCGATGAAGGTTATATGTATAGGAAGATGCTGGGAAGCCGGAGTCTTCATGGATGAGCGAGTAGATGCAATGCGCTTTGATCTTTCAGCTAGAGCTTGCGATCCTGTACCAAATACTTTCCTTCACCCAAAATTTCATTAACATCTACATCTCACACAATACAAGACAGCTACAGCAAGCTCAGTTGGATGTCTGGGTCGGAACCTAGATTGTATATTGAGATGAGATGCAATAATCGTGCTGATAGCCCCGATCCAACCTTGGAAAAGTGTTATATACTGCAATAGTAGCCTCTATTATACCTCCTCCCATGCCGTTGAACCGCTATACCGCTACATCGTTCTACTCGTATCAATGTTGGCAGCAATAAATGTTCTGGTTCTGCTCAATCAGCATCGCATGAAGTCACTTAGATAATGGGCCCGCTCGAATCAAACGAGCCCTACAATCTCACCCCTTGCTCGGATGACAGACAGGCTCGCCAGGGTAACGATAAGTATTTGTACCGTAGCATCAGTGAGCGATGGACTGCATCGGAAGGTCTGTCTAGCACCGCTGACCGGGGCAAATAAATCCTCCCCTCCGCCAACCTTTGCTGAAAGCGAGTAGGCCGATCCGCTGCCCAGGAAGAATTGCATCAATCGTAAGATCTTACAAAGAATTAAAGATGCCGTCTCTCTTCCGCCGTTCCGTGCCATGGAAAACCGGGACATATCAGATCCACACTTATCTACCTGTCACTCACAGTCAAGCCGCATCTTAACGTTACGAAGAGGGAGGGAAGGACGACGACAACTGCACGAAAAAGTACGCGATTGCCAAGGTCCCGAAATTCAGAAAAAGGTCGCTCTAAATCCCATTCAGAGCATTATCAAAGGCCGAACCCCCACTTCATCAGCCACTGTCATGCTGTGACACCAAATCTTACGCTGTGACACATCTCTTTTTTCTTTTTTCGCCGTTTCCTGTCCAAGAGGCGAATGTGGGCTTCTTCAAGGGGAGACGAGCCAATCCCAGAATATTACTGGCCCGTTTGAGTGCGGGAGCTGTATGTCACTCATTGCAGGCGAGAAAGAATTTTCCCCTCCAGTCTTTCCAGCCTTCGAGGTCATTATTCGCCGAGCAACGAATGACCATAGTAGGAGACGAAAGATAACGGTTTTGTGCGACCCTCCATGAAGACCCAATTATATTCAACATCTAGAACTAGAATACTATCAAGTCGCGAGTATTTCGACGACGTTCCATTACCAAAAATCGTGGTCGCCGTTCGCATACACACCTAAAGCAGTATGATATCAATTTATGTCGGTACACAGCTTGGTCAAGATGTTGGAAGGTTTCACACTATATTATAAATCGCTAGAAGAAGTCTAAACTCTATATATTCGCTCAAGAGCACCAGAAAATCACGTTTACAGGCTCTCGTAGCACCGGTTTGAAAGTCAAACTTCTAGTTCTTCTTCGGGTGGGCGGGATATTTACATAGGAAGGTAAGGGACTTGAGGGGTCTCCTCTAGGTTTTTCTTTCACTTTAGAACCTCTACTTCTGACACAGTCTGGGAAGAATCTTCAATGATACCTACACTTCACTGTGAGCAGTATGTGGATACAATGAAGCTATCAGGATTCTGCAGGTAGCTACAGGCGGCTGGTCAATGATCAAAAGATTACCCTTTCAGTCCAGCGACTTAACCCCCTTGCCTTGCCGCACGTTACTTCGATATGTGAAGTTATCGAGCCAAAATCTAAAAGGGGACTCTTTAGGTTCGGGGCTTTTCTATCTCCCAAACTTACGAGAATTTCCTTAGCACCATGCCCGCGCGAGGAAAATGGGGCCCCTGGGACGGGAGATCATCGCTCTAGGCTCAAGCTCGAGGCTGTCTTCCAGGTCTTGAGCGGGCAATTATCTCTCATAGTCCAACGGGGCCGATGGACTATCGTTCGGGGCATAAAACTAACCAGAGCGTTGAAAAATTGTCTCTGGGGGGCATCGTCGATGAGTATTGGAGGAAGAATAACGTTCCACAAGGCACAAGATGGCCAAGAACATGGCGCAATCCTTGGAATGGCGGATGGTTGTGCCGATATCGTTGGCTGGAATATGTCCTTGAACCTGCGTTGGGAATGCGGAGTCATTGGCACGGCTTGTCCTTTTACTTGGGGAATTCACTCCCGTGTCTACAGACTACATTGCCTCTTTCAGCGAACGTCAATCCACTCTCATCTTTTTCCATTCATCTTAATAGGCCCAGAACTCTTCTCCGGCCATCATCTTTCTAACAAGGAGCTACTCTCGAATCATTTCTTCTTCAACATCACGGCTAACATGCCCAGCATCAAAAACATCTCCAACGTGAAGACAACGACAACAAATGATTGTGGTTATTTTCAGTCATCAGACTCTGCACAGCCAGATCTCCAGCATGATATGCATTGCACACTATCTCTCATCGTATTGGGATCTATCTTCAAGTTTAGTCGACACACTTCCAGCTAAGTTCCCTTTAAACTTCACGCCAGAGTCTCCACAACCACCAAAAATTGACTTTCGTTTCTCTCCCCATGGATTGCTAAGGTTACCGTGTGGAGTCTGGAGATCTCCCATGCATAAGAGCTACCCACATTATTACGAATGTCGAAAATACTGAGCTCTCTTGTTATGCTATGCTATGTCATGTACCGTCATATACCGTAGAGTACGTACGAGTATCACTACAATTCCAGTACCAACAATTATATCTCCCACCTGCCACAAACCCGCACTGAAGCTGCGAGCATCCGCGAATCAGGAACAACCCAAAGTCGGAAAGTTATCATCTTGGGTCACATAACGAACCCAGCAGCTGCAATTGCTAAACCTAAACAAATGCAGTATAAGCCCTCACAATGCAGCGACAGCACACACCATCCGCACTAACGAACCTTAGCTAAACCACAGTACGAAGTAACAGTACAAATATCTGTAAGTTAAATTGGCCCGAACAAAGATAGATATAGGTATTGCTCTTTCCAGTAGGTACCGTACAGTACAGGACAATAAAAGTCGGATAAGCAAGCACCATGCACGCAGCCAAGATATGGGCGCGCGCGCGAATATAATATGGCGCACCCAACTGCTCAATTGGTGTTTGCAGATGCAGCTTGTGATTAAGCACTGCATGCGCACGACATAAATACTGCTGCTTATCTCTCTCGTAGCCAGCCGGTTACGGCAATTGCTTCGGATAAGACTTATTCATCCGATTCCATATTCTGTAATTCAGTCAATCAATCAATCAATGCCTGGATTTCTCACATGCTGCTAGTCTGCCTCCTCTCCTTTGCATGGTAACGGGTATGGTATCACCACACACACACACCCCCCGCGTGATTGACGAATAAGAGCAGAGCGTAACATTTGCCCATGTTACGCAAGAGCAGGGTGTATGATTCAAGTGTTGGTGGAGGGAGAATTCTCCGATTGGGATAGATGGGCTTATCAGGAGGAGGTGAGGTTAGGTGAGGAGAGGAGAGGAGGTGCTTCCTTCCCCGCTCGAGATTGAACTTAACCTTATGTACAGTACAGTACGCAAAGGATGGAATTGTTCGCTGTCTGAGCCGTGCAGTACTCCCCCTCCTCCTCCTCGACATAGTATACTAAGGTATGTACACTTACCTCTCCATACCTGCATCACCCAAGCGACCAGCCATCCCAATCCAGCCATCCGGTTCGTCCCAGTGTAACCATCCCATGCCGTGTTGCGCAAGCACGGGATGTCACCCCGGGACCTGGGTACCAGTCCAGCCAACCGAGACTCGGATGTGAATTTGGTGGCTTATCGATACCACCGAGGAGGGGCAGGGGGCAGGGAAATGTGTTACTAAAAGTATCCTACTTACATGATGTTTCGTTTCTCGAGCCGCCAGGAGGCTGAGCGGTTGGTGATGTTGTGTCTAATTTGATGTGAAAAGACGACGGTGTTGGGTGAGGTCTTGCTGTGCGCTGATTCTAGGTTGACGGGTACGAGGTGTGTTTGTATGTTTTGTCTGTATGTAAGAACACTGGGTTTCGAACAGAGAGAGAGATACACATCTTGGGCCAAAGAATCCGAAGTACATAAGTTGATAAGTTGTCACTTTTACCCCGCTGTCACTTGAGCTGATGTATTTCTGGCTGATGACAACTTTCTGATACATGAGTTATTTTTATTTCCGATGCAATGCGATGTGAGTTCTTTCTTCATCAACACTAGACGCGAAAGGGTACTGCTTTCCTGCTTGTTTACTTGTTTACTTGTTTTTCTTATGCATCACTGTGTGTGTGTGTCTGTACGAAGTCATAGTTAGTCGTTCGGGGAAAGGAGGAAGAACCCCTTGATCCGCAAGCTCGCTCACGGGAGTCTTCTTCCTCCCTTCCGGTCTGGACCCTTCATATCATATCATATCACATCATATCATATCTCTTCCAACCGACTCCCTCGGGCGCAACCGGAATACCACGCTATACCCAAGGTCCAGACACCCTCCCCCTCATCTGTGCCGCAAGCCATGTACCGAGTTCGCAAACGCATGTATGCATGCATTTCTGGTATACAGCGCTGCGTATTTCATGCAGGAGCCAAGTACCCTTACATACGTGACCTTGCACTACATGGAGCGGGTTTCGTTTCTTACATGTGATTGTCAGTCATGTTCAGCCGCGGGAGGATACGCTCATATATGCATGGTGTTCGCTGCTTCAAGGGTCCGCAGATACAGTAGTTCAAGCCGAGCGTGAAAGTGGTGCCGATGAAGGCGTCCCGTGTTTTCGGGGTGGCTGTGTGGGCCGACTGGTTCTGTCGGAGGGCTGGGCCGAGGGGAGAGTGGAGCATCGAGATGGGGTTTAGGGGTTCTGGACCCTCTGGTGTTGATGCTGGTGTTGGGGTATGGTGATGGGGGATGGTGATGGATGTGATGGTACTTGATGGACATGTGAAGTTGCTCTGTTGTCATTGAGGAGGCGAGACGGGAATGAAACGGGAACGGTCGTGGGTTTATGTCATAGCTAGCTGGATGCATGGATACGGGATATGATGTATATCTATCTATCAGCAAGAAAAAGTAGAGAAATGAACCTTGCCGACGTGCAAGGCAAGATATTCCTCTCCTTTCTCCTTCTTGCATCATGATACACTCAGTGCGAAGAAAACAGTTGCGTCAAAGTGGAGAAGAAATGCATACAGAGTCATCGAGATTCGTCATATCGTTGATCATCATGATCTCGGAAATGCCGAACAAGCAGAATAGAATCAGATCATCTAGTTCCGCCGTCTCGACCACTCTTCCTACTTCATTCATTCCTTTAGCAGATCGTAGTTGGTATGTGTGCGCTGTCCATGGCGATCACGGTAAGCGTTGATACTCCCATGATGGATGCATTCATAGGCCATTATCTCACTCCGGATCATACCCAGAAGCTGTCAAGCATTGATACCGCCCTCATGCGTCTTCTTCCTTCAAAGGAACAGGGCTTGTATATCAGCCTCTGCTGCATTATGCCGTTCATTACTTCCCCCTTTGATCTGCGATGGAGTATTTTAAGAATTACTACGTGATACAACATGTTATCTTTACACATGTGAATACTCCTTCTTCATCTCTTTCCGTTCCCGTCCCATTCTCCCTCTTACCACCTGTACCGACTCTCATCTGCAAACCACCTTCGCTTTCCCCTCTGAAAAGTTACCCACGAAGCTATCTTTGTGTCAATCGCACATTCTCTCTCGACGAAAATCTAACCGTCTATGTCCACAGGCATTACCTCAGCTACTGCAATCTGGAAGGACGAATCTAGCTTTGATCCCTCAGTTTGATTCATCATCTCCTACTACCCATCCCTACTGCTCAGATGCAGTCTAATTTGTCCGATTTCCAATCTCTCCTTTCGCTCACTTTGTGTCCGTGACCTACTGTGCTGTGCTGTTCTGAAGGAATCAGAGAAAACCTTCATATCAGAAAGATCATAGATAGATTAAGCCGAGATTGAATGAGTGGTAAGATCTTGTAGTTATGCCGGATAGACAGCTGGACCCAAATTAGATACATATTCATGAAGTGAAACCACCTCTGTAACTACCGGTCTCTCTTCCCTATTTTGATCCCACTTTCTTGCCTTCTACACACAGTCGATGTCACTGCCATACAATGCTCCGTCACGGGTAAGAGGTTGGCAGTGATCGAAGTGTTGCCCTTCCATGTATTCATAGCAGTACTGTCGTTGGTGTTGATGATAAAATTGGTATTTTCTTCCATCATGAGATCAAGCTCCCGTAACCATTTTCAGTTCCAACGAAATCGGTATTGATCTGTCGCCTTCTTGGCACCCCTGAAGAGTCTGCTTTGCAATTTGCAGTCGACTTCTGTTCTCCTCATAACCCTCCACACCAGCTAGATCCACAAATACCACCTTCTCCCTATGTATTTTGTGGTTGGGGGAGGGTAGTGACTGAGAATACCTTCGATCTCTCCCTCCACCGCCGCAACCCCATTCTCGAATCGAGCCCTATCACCATCAGCTTCATCTATGCGTGTTTGATCATTCCGATAAGTACAGTTAGACGCCAATTTCCCGTCTCTGAGCCTTTGATCTTTCTCACACCCTCCCCTTTACCGATGTCTATAGCACGCTTTCATACAATCACATTCAAACTGTTGGTCCAACCAGACATGCCGTACAAGCATCAATAGTTGATTCACAATCTCGAGCTCAAGCACTGCATGTGTCCTGGATCTTTGATCACAAATACATGAAGAGCCCCTCTTTCTCACTGCTCTAGAGCCTCGACGAGTCCCTGGTGGAAAGATTCGTAATTCCAGCGTTGTTGTTGCGCAATCAGGAATTTCTCCTATACCGAAATCTCTGTTTCTCTGCAAGCATGGACGTTGCCTTCAGGGCCTAACCTGAAGTGACATTGAGCACGCCGATGATAAATTGCAAAGAGATGCCTTCCTGACGTCTGACCATGGATGCGCTTCTAAAAATGTGTCGAGGAATTTATATTCATATTAGATCAACTCGCAATATCAAGATGGTGATATCTAAAAATCGTAAGTTTCAGTTTCAAGTGGTACCGAATGCCAGCGGATTATACAGCGTTCATGAATTATTCATATTGAATGGCTGTAATGAGCTCGCCGAGTTCCTGATACGATTATCCCCAGAAACCATGACGGCTACTAAATATTGGTATCTCTCCATTGTACAACGCCTTTATACTTTCCATTTCGAGGGCCATGAGCATCTAATCCAGCTCACTTTATGACGTTGAATGGCCCCATATGTAAAAGTGTGTCCGCTACCTGGCTTACCAGAGCTCTCCAATCCCTCCCCAGTATGAACGCTGTGTATGTAGTTTCATCCTGCCTCTAAAACACCTCATTTCCCCTTCGTCGCCTGCTGAGCCGCTTCTCTCCTCGTAGCTAAATTGGACATCAAATCAGCATCACGGCGTACAACCCCCAGGGTCGAAGAAACTTACCATCTTCTAACAACGTCGTATCCACTGCTCCCCCAGGCAGATGCACATATCTCACCACACTACCTCTTATGAAAACATTCTTGACCGACGACTGAGCAGCACATATCAGCACATCTTACCCATCACCATCCCTGCCTCAAGACTAGAAACGCACCAGATGTGGGTATTTCAGCTCCTCCACTACTTGTATGTCGTCCAGCTTGATGTTCAGATATTGATCCACTGATTTTAATATGCCCTTGATTTGAATATCATTCTTGAGCTCGACCGTAACTTCGGAGTCCACCAATGTTTTGAAGAAACTGTGAGGAGCGTTAGGAGTGGATTCTGGGGATAAAGCGGGTGGTATATTGATCGCACATACCTAAAGAACAACATTTTCGTTGAAGCAGAGCTTTACAAATTGTGATTGTTGTTGCGAGAGCTCTGTTGAATGTGGTGCGGGATGGTGAGGGTACGAAGTACAGCCTTGCATAGTCAAACAATTGTTAGTGCCTTAGGCAGCCATGATGTCTTCTAGACCTCATGAGTGCGGGGGGGTTGAAACGACATTTTATTTCACCAGAATTATATATATGCTCTTGTCTTGAGCTCCCTGAGTTTGTTGCTCTAGCTTTTCAGTATCAGGTTGTTTCAGTGATCCGCTCTTGCAAGTTATTCCCTTGTCTCTTATCCCCGAGGAGAGTTCCTCATCGATCTCGAGCCTTTTGTCCGGATTCGGTTCATTGCTTTTTGAGCTGTTTAATTCGTCTTGTTTCCGTCACAGATAGACCTTCAATGCACGGCCTAGGAGCTCGAATTCTTCAGCCAATTTCCTGTGCGTTTTGTTGCGGGCTGTAACCTCGTCGGTGCCTTCAGAAGTACAGAAATTTCTCTGACAAGCATTCCTCATATGACTTTGTCTTCCAAAATCTAACGTTTAATTCTCTCTAGGCATCTAATATGATGTTGATAGTAATAGTCTACACGCCTTTATCGATGTTGTAAGAATATTGTATGTCCTTCAGTGCACTCGCTTCATATGCCCATCACCACAATCAGCCCCCAAGTTCCAAAACGCCTCCAAATGCAGATTTCATGACCGATGGCAACATCCTACTTCACTCTTCCTACAATCACAGAATTGACCACTTCTCCAAACGGATCCATTCTAACACAAATATCAAGGCAAGCTGTAACAGCGGACGAGCTGGCGTCGAAGTCCTGTTTGGAGTTAGTATACTCATAGCTCTCATCACCAAATTATAAGCCCTTGGCAGAGGAAGGAAGAATATAGAAGTCTTACACAATAGAGAACACCTCTCAGCCCCCAAGCGCCCCTCATGACTAGCAAGCTCCCCTTCTTCATCTTCCCCACAACCTGCACTAGAATTACCTCTTTCTCCTTCTGTCCAGCTCCGACCAAGGCCGCTAGCCATACTACATCAAACTCTGTCAGATCAACATCATTAGAACCAGCTTCTGCATCCACGAACTTCATGCCGGTAACCAGATGGCCACCTAGTGAGGTGCACAGGCCTTGAGCCTGCTGGTTTGCCCGCGCGTTGATATCGATGTTCGTGATCGAGACAAGAGGAAGGTTTTCTGGTGTTTGATTTCCGGGAGTTGAAGGTGGCGTGGGGGTGTTGATGGGTTTCGCTTGGTGAGGGTCCTCAAGGTTGATGGAGTTTAGTTCGGAGAGAAGGTAGAAGCTAGTTAGAGGCATGGGCCCCGAGCCGATGAAAGCGATTTTGGAGACGGAAGATAGGGAAATTCCAGTCGAGGAGATAGCAGAAAGTTCGAGATGGGTGAGCTTTTCATAGTTGTTGTGGTAAGGAAAGGTTTGGAGAACTCGATGAGCTGGTAATAGAGATTAGTAAGTTGTGACAGACTTTAGGTGGGAACATGTGACTGTTGACGTACACCAAGCACAATCACAGATACGAAGGCGGGAAAGGAGACTTACCTTCTTTGCTGGTTGTGCTGCTTGAGATGGCTTCCGCCCAATGAGATTCTAGCTCCGCTTCGGCAGCTGCACAGATGCGTCGAAGATCCGGCAAAATGGCAGAGATTCGTGGATCTTGCAAGACCTAAATTCCCATCAACATTAGGTTCGGACTTGGGTATACCAATGTTCCTTACAAGATCTGATATCGTCCTTGGGATGACAGTTACACAGAGCCCGACTAACTCACTGAAAAGAGTATCAGTGATCGATGAAGGGCGAAGATCGGTGAGTTGAGAAACTCCGGCGTAGATTCTCAAGATATTTTCGATATAATGCTCCGCCTCTGCGTCCAAATTTGTGCTAGGTAGCTGATGTGCTTTTAACGATAGCCTGGTGGAGGTGGCTTGCCCCTTGGTTAGCACGAGGTGCTTCTTACGCCAGAATGCCTTGATGCGAGCGAACGACATTGTGATATCTGTAAAACAAAACAGCAGGAAGCAAGGCGTGTTACTAAAAAAATGCATGATTAGAAACGGTACACAAATAGAGCTAAATGACAGGGGGGGGTGAGAAGTGCATCGCAGCAAAAGAGGCAGTGATGCAGGAAGACCCCTGTATACTCCCAAAAGCAGTCCTCATTGCAAACCAACGAGTCCCGGGATGAAAGTATACTTATAAGCCAGACCCAGCACCTTATTTTGGGCCTGCTATCAGATGTAGGATCTGCAGGGACTCCACACATGCCACGGAAAGAGATGAATGGACCTCCACACTACCTTTGATTTCTTGAATGGCCAGCTGGTTTCGACTCAAAACCCAGGATAACGATGCGATAATCTGGCCAAGATGCTGATGATTTTTAAGACTTGATTTTGCAGCGAAACAAAATAGGGTTCGAAGCAGGAAGGCTTTAGTCAGGTTGAAGTATCCATCAAGGTACCTCAACAAGCATGTATGCCGGGTACAACGACCAATGAAAACTTTCTTATTGGCAAAAGAGTAGGAAAAAATCTCCGGTTATATACATTCACATTATCTTCTCCCAAAGAGGCGGGTGCCATGTAGATCCATTTTGGCAAATGGTGCAGTGAATGTGCTCAATTGTCACAGCCTATCAAAGCATCAAACACATCTCCTTAATTAGTGAATCGAGTAATCCGAATTTACCATCGGCCCAACTACATAAAATCATCGGAGAAGGGTCATGTGTAAACCCGTGAATGGTTGATGTTGGATGCTCCTCCCTTAGAAAACTCCAGTGAAGTTTATCGTTCGTTGAGGTGGCACCTGCCAAGGCACCGAGGAGACGAACGTATTCTTTCCCATAACACAGTCCGTGTGAATCAATTCACTAAGTTATTCGAATGATAGATGCAGGTTTCCGCATGGAAAGAGTTCCCCAAATGTAGAATCTCCCGATAATTAGCGAGGCATACATAGCAAAATTCGTGCCGACATCGGATACCTACGGAAGTACGAATCAGCGATGCTTTGAGGGTAGGAATAATCTATCACAATTGCTAATGGCTATCTGGCAGATATCAATGCAAAACTTAAGAGTCTCTGCAATGGAAAGTAGCTAGGAAAATGCTCCACAGCTGAGACTCGAGATCTTTCTGTCTTGATCTTGATTGAAGGAACAGAACGGCAAAAGAAAGACAACGAGATGCGTAAAGAAAGGACTTACATCTCATATGATCACAGCCGTTGTTCTTCTCGATAGGACAGGAGCATCCAGGACACAGCTTCGTTGTCTCTTTGATCTTAGCAATAGACGCTGATTCTTCATCACGTCTGCTTCTATCGAGCATTTGTTCCGCTCTCCTTCCTACTAAAATTCCTTGTTTTGAGCTTAATCGGGTATGTTGATGTGAGCTCAAGACTTTTGCGGTTAGCCCCCGTATAACCATAGATCTGAAAAGAGTACAATTTCGATATGTTTCTTGCAAAACCGGCTGCTTGGAACGAGACTGAAGCGAGTATTCTTCACAGGATAGACCTTCGTGCCAAGGAACTTGATGGTTGAAGCAAAAGCGCGTGTTGCATATGTGGCATTTGACAATCGGTTGCAGGCCCGTTCCCTCATGGTACTGTCCAGACGAACATCTAAGGCACCATACAAAATCTAGTTTGGGAGGAAGGGCAGCTTGGAGACTCAGTTGCTCGTAACTACGTACCATTAGCTTTTTCCCGCCATGAAGGAGGTCAACTGACTGTTTGAATGTCATCCCGTCTGCGTACTTTCTAACATCCTGAAATGAAAGGGGTGCAAAACATCCGTCTTCTGGACAACGAATATTATCCCACACTTTGTTGCGGTGATCGTACGCGATAGACCTCTGTAGGCATTCAAGGCATGTTGATGGCCGGTGTTTGCATTCTACCGTAACTCTTTCCATCGGGAAAGCAGTCATGGGCAGTGAATAGGAGCAGACCACGCACTCCAGTGTCTCCAGAAGATCGCCCCAGTCCAATATTAACCCAAAATGACTATCATCAAGGGATAAAAGGTCGGACTCAAAATCGTGATCATCTTTTCTTTTGCCCACCAACCTGCTCGCTATTGACCGAATCGGAGTTGCACTTACCCAAGAAGAAAACTGGCCAAGGCTATGTGTATCGGTGAGCGCGACTGGGAAAATCCTCTTAATATGAAATAGTGACATTGCTTTTAGATAGCCGATAGTTACTGTGAATTTGAGACGACTTGTGAGATGTTACCAAGCGAAAAGTGAAAATGCTATTGTTACATTGCCTACCTTTATATATACGTTGGTAGAGGTGATTCAGCCAAATTAACTGAGCGCTGAAGAGTTCGATAGACCTCATCCATCAACAGCCTCGTTCGTCTGCCTAGCTAAAGATCCATCTCCGTCGTATTTCGCACTCGCGAATAGTATCTCGTTCAAAAGTCAAGACAACTGAATTCGAAATGGGGTCGAACTACGCCACCGGGTGAGATTTAGCGGATGGTGACTTAGTCGAGAGACGGTGACCGAATGGGGTCAAAGGTAGCATCGGTGGATAGCATCGGGATTCTGCCTTGGGGTGCAGCCTTCATGAACCCCACGCCCACGGGATATGGACAAATGAATGCGGCTGATAGAATACCAGGATATCCGCTAGTCTGTTCACCTTGGGATTTGTAAGACGAAAGAGCTTCTCTCGTTCTCCTGATATCTCCACAGGATCTCCTTGTGGTGGGGTAGAGCTTGTGAAGGCGCAAGGCTGAATGTGGTGGACGTGGTGAACTGAAGATGGTATGGTCGCCCGGTAACCGATCTGATATTTACGGATTGGAAGTGCAACATATATTGATGTCGCCCGGAGCATTGATGCACTCACAGTAGTATTGTATCGTCATAGTTACTGATAGATCAACACTGATGCCTCATTACCTTGATCATGAATGTCTCAATTAGTTGCATATCGTTGCAATAGCTGAAAGAGTTTCGACAAGATTGACTTATCGGATATATAGATGTTGATTTGCGCTTCTCGTATAATGATACTTCCGTATGAAGCTCATAGATGTGAATTTTGTTGTGTATTTCATTCACTGTCGCTGCTTCAGCAGAAGCCAATGGTAAGCACTTAGGCATCACGGCATCTCCCAGCTAATGGTGTTGAAATAGAGCTAACAGAGCCTACGACCAATCACAGGTAAGAGTTACGCTATCACGTGACAGAGGCTTTTCCGAGTCTCTGGCATGCCCACGTCCAAAATCCAGATCGATTTTCGTAGAGCCAGCCTTATTGAAATATACAGGCAAATGCGAGGTACACAATTCTACACTACGAAAGAACGAATTTTTAATTTTTACGACTTAACGGCTTAACATTCCTTTCGATTTTGATATTAATTCGATCTCTTCTTCTTTCTTGCGGTCGACGAATTAGTAATTGAAGGGTTTTTTAAAATTTATTCTCGATTTCAAAAAACTGAACTCGAGCTTCATCGGTGTCGCGCTTTCCAATTCTATGTGCCTATTCGCCGCGGATCACCACGAGAAGAACTGAACTCGCCCACGCCGCATGAAGTTTATCTCGTAAGGGGCTTGCGCCAATGCGAATATCGCCGTCGCAGCCATGTCGTTGAATCCTATTGAAACAGTCGTCCAGCGACTGAGCTCTGCAGATACTGGTATAGCTCTCTACCCCAAGCTTCATTCGCGCCAGACATATTCACCTTTTCGCGAATTGTCGGCCCAAGTCACTTGAGTGCTAATCTATGCGCAACAGATATTAAGAGCAAGGTCGATGCTGCTACACAGTTACGCGATGGCCTGGAGCACTACATTTCCGGTGCTGCATACCCAGCCTTCTTGGGAAGGCTGATGCCCATCTTCATAAGTTGTCTGAAAGGACCACCTGTATTCATCAGTACATCCCTCGAACAGGTATATCCGTCCGTGATCACCTTAGGTGAGATACTGACCCGTGTTATAGAAACTTCGGTTCTGCATTCTCGAGATACTCCATCGTTTACCGACGACCCCGCCAGAATCGTTCGAACCATATGCGGAGGAGGTAGTAGACCTTTTGATCAACCTGGTTAGGATAGATAATGAGGAAAACGCTTCACTATGTGTCAAAACCATCATGGATATAATGCGCAATCAGACGAAGGTCTTGATGGACAAAGTTCAGCCTTTTCTTGGGCTCATACAAGAACTATTCGACCAGATGGACACTGTTGTTCGCGAGCAGCTGGACAATGCTACCGGAATACCTTCGACACCAGGCAATTCACAGGCAATTCAAAATTCCCCACGCCCTGGCTCGCCTGTTGCGGCCGTTACAGATCTTGGCCCAGATCCACAGCAACAAACACGAAAGCTACTGAAGGGTATGCAGTCATTTAAGGTTCTTGCAGAATGTCCCATTATTGTGGTCTCGATATTTCAAGTTTATCGCCATTCCGTATCACAGAATGTTAAGCTATTTGTTCCGCTTATCAAGAGCGTCCTGCTGCTCCAAGCCAAACCGCAGGAACAAGCCCATGCAGAGGCGGCCAAGAGAGGCACCATTTTCACAGGCGTGAGTCCAGACATCAAGAATCGAGCCGCGTTTGGCGAGTTCATCACTGCACAAGTTAAGACTATGAGCTTCTTAGCCTATCTTTTAAGGGTCTACTCACAACAGTTGACTGACTTCCTGCCTACATTGCCGGACATTGTTGTGAGGTTGTTGAAGGACTGTCCTCGCGAAAAGTCCGGCGCCCGGAAGGAGCTTCTGGTTGCAATTAGACATATAATCAACTTCAACTTTCGGAAGATCTTTCTCAAGGTTATCGATCAGCTTCTTGACGAACGGACGCTCATTGGCGACGGTCTGACTGTTTATGAGACAATGCGCCCTCTGGCATACAGTATGTTAGCCGACCTCATTCATCATGTCCGTGACGCATTGGAGCCTGCTCAGATTCGCAAGACTGTTGAGGTATACACCAAGAACCTGCAAGACAGCTTCCCTGGCACCAGTTTCCAAACTATGAGTGCTAAACTGTTGCTCAATATGGCCGAATGCATTGCAAAAATGCCCAACAAGGCGGATGCGCGGCACTATCTAATCATGATTCTGAATGCTATTGGTGACAAGTTCGCAGCGATGAATCGCCAGTATTCTAACGCTGTCAAGCTGTCAAAGCTTTACTCTCAACAGTCCATCGATGCTGTTCCAGAAAATTATCTTGCCGACAAGGAGAACCCACCCGATTGGGACGAGATCGATATATTTTCAGCAATGCCAATCAAGACCTCGAATCCTCGCGATCGCGGTGCAGACCCTGTGGCAGACAACAAGTTTTTATTTAAAAACCTCATGAATGGCCTGAAGAATACATTCTACCAACTGAAGGCTTGCAACTTGGCATCACCCGTCGATCAGGCGAACGCTCCTCCACATTGGGCAGAGGTATCTTATGGATTTTCCGCGGAGGAAGTACAGGTCATAATCAAACTTTTCCGGGAAGGGGCTTACGTTTTCCGATACTACGAAATAGAGAAACCAGCCACAGAATCTCAGTATTCGTCACCTGTTGAGTTCATGGCAAACCATTACATGGTATCCAGTAGTAAGGAAGAAAAGGATTTGCTGGAGACATTTGCAACTGTTTTCCACTGCATAGACCCAGCAACATTCCACGAGGTGTTTCATGAAGAGATTCCGAAGTTGTACGAAATGATATTCGAGCATACCGCCCTCCTTCATGTCCCCCAGTTCTTCCTTGCCAGCGAGGCCACTTCACCAAGCTTTGCGGGAATGCTTTTGCGTTTTCTGATGGACCGAATTGATCAAGTCGGCACAGCTGATGTCAAGAAATCTTCTATTCTTCTTCGACTATTCAAGTTGGCTTTCATGGCTGTGACGCTATTCTCAAACCAGAACGAACAGGTTCTTTTGCCACATGTTGTCAACATTGTGACCAAATCTATTGAACTCTCGACCACTGCAGAAGAGCCAATGAACTACTTCCTTCTGTTACGATCGCTGTTCAGAAGTATCGGTGGTGGAAAGTTCGAGCACTTATACAAGCAGATCCTACCCCTTCTTGAAATGCTTCTGGAGGTGCTCAACAATCTTCTTTTGGCGGCGCGCAAGCCATCGGATCGAGATCTTTATGTGGAGTTATGCTTGACGGTTCCGGCACGATTGAGCAACCTTCTTCCACATTTGAGCTATTTGATGCGACCTCTAGTTGTGGCCTTACGGGCTGGCTCAGATCTTGTGGGACAGGGACTGCGAACCTTGGAACTTTGTGTGGACAACTTGACCGCTGATTATCTAGATCCAATAATGGCACCAGTGATTGACGAGCTCATGACCGCACTTTTCGGCCATCTCAAACCTCACCCATACAGTCACGTTCATGCGCATACTACCATGCGAATTCTAGGCAAACTAGGTGGTCGCAATCGGAAATTCATGACGGGTGCCCCAAGCCTTGCATTCAAACAGTTCGCGGATTCCCCTGCCTCCTTTGACCTAAAACTGATTGGAGCCAAGAATGCTCGGGCTTTCCCGGCCGAGCTAGGCATTGACCTTGCGATTGGAAAATTGATGGAAGTTCCAAAGGGTGTTGCTGCCAAGAAATCAGATCCCTATTACAAGAGGCAGGCTCTGAACATGGTTAAAACCCAGCTCAAGTTGCGGCTCGGCGCGGATAATCTGCCAGAGGACTTTGCTCGTCTCGTTCGGCTTCAAGCACAAGATCTGCTAGCAAGGAAAACAGATGTAGACCTATCACTGTTCGAGATGTCCCATAGGCAGCGTTCTGAAGCCAAAAAGACGCAGCAAGATCTCATGCTTAAGAAATTGATCAAGGCTTTCATTTTCTCAATCTCGCTACCAGACTTTTCTTCAGAAGCTACTTCACTACTAGCGAACCTTTGCCGGCACATCACCATTCTCGAAGTAGCTAGGTCACTAGGTGAGATGAAATTAAGGACAAAACCTTTTGATGTTAACGCGGGTGAGGGACCGCCTTGCATTGATAGCAAGGTTCTAGGTGATGCTATAGTCGAGTCTTTGTCATCCGATATACCTGCTGTACGTGAAGCAGCCGAGCTAGCAGCTCAGGAAGTCTACGATGCGGCTGTTACAATTTTTGGTAGCAATCGTCATGTCTGGAGATTGTCCTTCTTCAACCATCTGAGTAATGTCTTCTGCCACAGTTGCTATCAAGAAGAATGGTTTACCAAAGCTGGTGGTAGCTTAGGCATTCATCTTATGCTTACCAAGCTTCATCTTGGCGATAGTTGGATGCAGGAGAAGCAGGTAGAATACACGAAGGCTCTGATGCATGTTGTCAAAGATATGCCACCCGACTTACCAGCGAAAACCCGAATTGGGGCTCAGACTACTTTGGAATTACTACTGGATCGCTGCGCAAGCAAGTCGTCCAAGGATGACCTACAACCATCTTCACAGCCAGGACAGCCATCGCGGCCAACTAAGCTTATACAATTGTGCAACTTTTTCAACGCAGAGGTTTATCACATGAATCGCCATGTTCGCGAGACGGCTAGGAATTCTCTGAGCATCATTGCTAAGGGGATCGGCGTCGAGGTTTACGAATTACTCGCTCATCAGCAGGATCGAATACTAGCGCCAATTTACAACAAACCACTTAGGGCGTTACCGTTTGCAACGCAAATTGGATACATCGATGCTGTCAATTATTATATGGGCCTAAAGAGCGATTTCCTATCGTTCGACGATACCTTGAATAGATTGCTGATGGAGTGTCTGGCTTTGGCTGATGCACCAGACGAGTCGTTGGCGCCAAAACCTGCGGAGCAGCGCACACATGAGTCCATTGTTAATCTCAGAGTCTCCTGCATAAAGACTTTGACAACCGCTATGGGTTTCGAGGACTTCCAGAAAGGCCCGGCCAATCCAACACGGACGAGAATTGTGGGCGTCTTCTTCAAATGTCTCTACTCCGAATCAAAACAGACAATTGAAGCAGCAAATGATGCACTGAAAGTTGTATTGTCGCAAACGACAAAACTTCCCAAGGACCTCCTCCAGAACGGTCTTCGTCCTGTTTTAGCTAATCTTCAAGATCCGCGGCGTTTGAGCACTCACGGCCTCGATGGACTAGCACGACTGTTGCAACTTCTCACGACATATTTCAAAGTTGAAATTGGCGCTCGATTGTTGGAGCACATAAGAGTACTTGCGGATCCCACCACGCTTCAGCGTATATCGTTCACGCTCATCGAACAAAATGAGCAAATGAAGATTATTTCAGCTGTCTTCAATGTATTCCATCTGCTTCCACCTGCAGCTGAACAATTCAAAGAAAGGCTCATCGAGACGATATTAGACCTCGAGGACAAGCTTCGTCGGACACGGTACAGCCCCTTCAGGCAGCCTCTCTACAAATACCTCAACCGCTATGCCAAGGAGGTCTGGCCTCTATTTCTCAGCAAGATTGAGGACCAGAAGTATGGGAGATTTCTCGCCCAGGTGTTGCAACACCCTGACAGTCAACCGTTACGAGAAGTCGTTGTCCGCAGTGTAGAGTCATTGATCAAAAGCTGTGGAGATATGGGTGCAGAGAATCGCGAGACTCGTTACGCTGCAGTCATTAACGCAATAAACATCATGCATTCCATCACCAACTTTGAAGGAACACAAACCTGGATGGACAAAAAGGAGAATCTGACCTGGTTCAAGCTGGTTGGCAAAAACCTCGAGTTACATTTGCGTACGAACACTCTTCCACCAAACCTCCGCCTAGCTGCCGAGCAAGCAGGCCAGCAACTCATTGTCATTTTTACCAAGTATTTGGAATACAGTCCTCGTGATTTGGACGCGTTCTTCAGCTTGATCGAATCCATAACTGCCGAGGAGTTCAAGCCGACCCAGCCGATATTCGACTTCATCTACAAGCGCATTGTCTGTAGCGAATCTATTGATTATCGTAAGGCCATCGTGCTGCGTTGTCTGGAGGTATACATGAGCAAGAATGCCACGCAGAAGAACAAAACCTTTTTGCTCCACAACCTTGTCAATCCTATCATTGCTATGGACATCATGCGCAACTTCGAACAACCATCACCCACCAAGGGTTCTCGTCTCATAGACCGAACGATCATCGAATCGATACACACAAAAGTTTGGAAGGTAGCTCTCCCTGATCCCAGTGATGATCTTACACAGCCAGGAATCGACCATACTCGTATGGAGTTGTTGCAACTGACAGCTATGCTCGTCAAGTATAACCACTCCATCCTTCAAGAAGCCAGGAAAGACATCATCAAATTCGGTTGGGGATACATTAGACTGGAGGACGTCATTAATAAGCATGCCGCATATGTTGTCATTGGGTATTTCATCGCACATTACGAGACACCAGCCAAAATTGTTCAGCAGGTTTACTTCTCTCTTCTCAAAACAAATCAGAATGAAGGACGAGCCCTTGTTACTCAAGCTTTAGAACTGATTGCTCCTGTCTTGCCAAAGCGCTGCAACGCTGTGCCTGGAGACCGAAATCCTGTCTGGGCCGCTGCCCCTCGACGTATCCTTGCCGAGGAGGGTCAAAATGTGCAGCAGATGACTAGCATCTTCAACTTCCTCGTGAAGCATGCCGACCTTTTCTATGAATCTCGCGACAAGTTCATCAACCTCATCATCGGCTCGCTGCGAAAAATAGCCCAGCCTCCAAATGCATCTAACGAGAGCAAAAGGCTAGTACTACATCTCATGTCATTGATTTGGCAATGGGAACAGCGACGAGTTGAAGGAAAGCCAGCCATGTCGGAGCGTGGTTTATCCGAATCTCCCAATACCAAAAAGAGGAAGCTTGATACCTTTAACGAGGCTCAAACATCATCGCCTTCGTCCTCCACTGGCCGTCCTGGTACTTCTGCGGCAGACAAGCCTGAATACAAGATACCCGATCTCATGCGCAGCAAGATGATCAAATTCCTGGTTGAATTTATTGCTTCGCTTACTGAACGATACCCCTTGCCATCTGCTCGGAACCGTGATGTGGCTATGTCGCATGGACCCGCACAGCCGCTACCTAATGTCGACATGTGCAAGAAGGCCATTGGTTTACTCTACAATCTTCTGCAGCCGCAGTATTGGGGAGACTTGGACATCGACCTTTTCCCTAATGTCACCGACACCGTTCTAGCAAGCGAAAAGACGACTATAGCTCTTGCGAGTGAGCGTAATGACAAAGACAAGCCAGATGATAAGTTTATCACGAACATGGTCAACACTTTGCAAATCGTTCGAATTATTGTCAACATCAAGTCATCAAAATGGATTCTGGACAACCTGCCAAACCTACAACACATTCTGGAGAAGTCACTGAAATCCGATAATCCAGAAATCCAAGATTGCTTGCATTCTGGTGACGAAAAGATCGATGATGGTCGGAAACTTACCCCATTGCTCAAACGCATCTTGGATGCTGTCCCTGATGACATTCCTATGGAGGACGCTGATGCCGATGGCGAAGTAGAAGCATCAACCTCTGAGATCATCACTTTCTTATCGACTACGGCTATGGAAACCCTTTCTGCGAATAATTACATTTCAGGCCTCAATATCTTGTGGACTGTGGCTCAGCGGAAGGCATCTGAAATGGATCAACATATCCCGCAGATAATGAAAGCTCTGCAGCAAAAGTTGGCACGGGAACATGTGGCTCACTACTCTGCTGTCGCCAGTCAAGTCAATATTCCAGGTCCCATGCGTGCAGGTGAGAGTGAATCGGCTGCCATAATGACTCAATACGACCTAGACATCCAGACCGGCCTCATGATGAAAGCTATTGATATTATATCATTGCGCATGGATGTTCTTGGCGATAACCGACGCCCTTTCCTGAGTGTTTTGGCGACTTTAGTGGAAAAGTCTTCGAAGATTCCATTATGCTTGAAAATTTTGGATATGGTGGAAGGGTGGGTTTTCAAGTCTGAAGGCTCCTGGCCAACTTTGAAGGAGAAAACTGCAGTCTTGCACAAGATGTTAACCTTCGAGAGTCGCGCTGACCAGACCTTATTGATGAAGTTCCTCGAGCTCGTCATCCGAATTTACGAGGATCCGAAGATCACGCGTACCGAACTGACAGTGCGCATGGAGCACGCATTCTTGATCGGCACAAGAGCTCAAGATGTTGACATGCGAAATCGATTCATGACCATTTTCGATAGAAGTCAGTCGAAAACAGCCAGCGCAAGACTCAGTTATGTTATTTGCGCACAGAATTGGGACACTTTGGCGGAATCCTACTGGCTAGCCCAAGCTTCTCAATTACTGCTGGGCGCTGTGGACTCAAACTGCTTTGTTCAACTACAAGACGAAGATTTCAAGACGCTGCGTGCGTCTGCTCTTTACGAGAGCTATGCCAAAGACAACAGGACGGTGCCACAGGACAACAAGTATGAGACCTTCATGGCCACTCACAGACGCTTCGTAGTAGAGCTTGGTGACGTCAAAGTTCGCGACATCATCGAGCCGCTTAGCCAACTCCAACACCTAGATTCAACTGTAGCACATGAAATTTGGGTAGCTCTATTCCCTTCGTTTTGGATTGCCACTCCTAAGGATGAGCGGAGTGATGTAGAACGAGGCATGGTCACTTTACTCACCAGAGACTACCATTCCCGTCAGATAAACGAAAGACCAAACGTGGTGCAATCTCTCTTGGAAGGTGCGGCAAAAGCATGGCCTGAGTGCAAGATTCCGCCACACGTACTCAAATTTGAAGCAAAGATGTATGATGCATGGTATACCGCTCTTGTTCAACTGGAGAAGGCAGCAATCAAACCCGAAATTGACAGCGCCTTGGTTCGAGAAAGTAACCTTGACGCACTGGTAGAACTATATGCTGGACTCCAGGAGGATGATCTTTTCTACGGAACATGGCGTCGACGTTGTGCATTTGTTGAGACTAATGCTGCTCTATCGTACGAACAAAACGGCATGTGGGACAAGGCTCAGACCATGTATGAACAAGCGCAGATCAAGGCGCGTACTGGTGCGATTCCATTTTCTCAAGGTGAATACATGCTTTGGGAAGATCATTGGGTCTTGTGCGCACAGAAGTTGCAACAATGGGAGGTGCTTCAGGATTTCGCAAAACATGAGAATTTCCAAGATCTACTACTTGAATGTGCCTGGAGGCAAACCGAGATGTGGCAGGATGCCGATTACCGAGAGCAGCTGGACAACATTATTAAAGGCCTCATGGATGCGCCCACACCGCGAAGAGCATTCTTCCAGGCATTCATGTCTCTCCTCAAGCTACACAACAAGGCAGAATCACCGACAGAATTCGGCAAAGTCTGTGACGAAGCCATCCAATTGTCGATCAGGAAATGGCACCAATTGCCCAAACGCATTACCAACGCTCACATTCCCCTTCTGCAGAATTTCCAACAGCTCGTCGAACTTCATGACGCTAGCGTTATCTGTGCAAGCCTGTCGCAGACAACCAATGTGAATTTGGACCAAAAATCCGGCGAACTCAAACTTTTGTTGGGCACATGGCGTGATCGACTTCCAAATATCTGGGATGATATTACAGCCTGGCAAGATCTCGTTACGTGGAGACAGCATATCTTTGGTCTTATCAATGGAACATACCTAAACCTTCTGCCTCCACAAGGGCAGAACGCGAATGGCGCATCTTTCGCCTATAGAGGTTATCACGAGACTGCATGGATCATCAATCGATTTGCACATGTGGCGCGTAAGCATCAGTTGCCAGAAGTTTGTATCAATCAGCTCAGCCGTATTTACACTCTGCCAAACATCGAAATCCAAGAGGCTTTCCTCAAGCTTCGAGAGCAAGCAAAGTGTCACTATCAAAATCCGAACGAGCTCAACAATGGTTTAGATGTCATCAACAATACCAACTTGAACTATTTTGGCCCAAACCAGAAAGCCGAATTCTACACCCTGAAAGGAATGTTCCAAGAAAAGCTTGGTCTACGTGATGAGGCGTCGGAGTCTTACGGAATGGCCTTGTTCTTCGAGATTAAGCTTCCTAAGGCATGGGCGGAGTGGGGTTACTTTAACGATCGCCAGTTCAAGGAGAATCCTTCCGACTACACATTTGCTCGAAATGCCCTCAGCTGTTACTTGGAAGCGGCAGGTCTGTACAAGAACGCCAAGTCTCGCAAGCTACTCAGCAGGATTCTTTGGCTTCTCAGTTTGGATGATGCAGAAGGTTCGCTCTCTGCGCAGTTTGATGAGTACAAGGGAGAGACACCAGTGTGGTATTGGATTACATTCATTCCGCAATTACTTACTGGCTTGGGACATAAAGAGGCTGCAAAGGCACATGTTATCTTGACCAAGATCGCGAAGTCATATCCACAGGCTTTGTTCTTCCAGCTTAGGACGAACCGCGAAGACATGATCGCTATCAAGAAGCAACAAGAAGCAAAAGAAGCACGGATGAAGGCCAATAACAAATCGCAAAACCAGAACCAAGCAGCGAACGGTAACTCTGCGTCCAAGCCAAACGGTTCACCAAGCATTCAACGCCAGGAAAGCACCAATGGAACAGCATCTGCGGCGCCACGTGCGACTCCAACAAGCGCCGATAACAATGCCCAGGTCAAGAAAGAGCCCTCGGATACCAACGGCACCGCAAATGCAGCGCCTGCAAACGGAACTGTGGTCAATGGTTCGGCTCCCCAAGCTCAAGGCCCTCCTGAAAAGCGACCTCCGTGGGAGTATACAGAAGAGTTGTTGGGTACATTGAAAACAGCTTTCCCGCTTTTAGCGCTCTCTATGGAAGCCATGGTGGATTCCATCGGAAAGAACTTCAAATGCCCGCCTGATGAAGATGCCTACAGATTAATAGTGGCCTTGCTCAATGATGGCCTTTCATATGTCAGTCGTGCACCGTCCTCATATGCGAGAGATACTCGTTTGCCACCTGCCACCGAGGCGAACATCACTCGCTTTGCTGAGACCGTCCTTCCTCCTCACATCAGAACCTCCTTCGAAGCTGACTTCGTTTCTAATAAACCTACGATGTTTGAGTACATCCACAAGCTTCGAAAATGGAGAGAGAGATTTGAGGAGAAGTTGGATCGTCGAACTCTGACGTTGCCCTTGGAAGGTTATAATTCGTATCTCATTGACTTCCGCTTCCAGAAGCTTGATGAAATAGAGGTTCCTGGTCAATACCTACTTCACAAGGACAAGAACCAAGATTTTGTCCGGATCGAACGCTTCATGCCCGATGTTGATCTTGTTCGTGCAATTGGAGTGTGTCATCGTCGCATCAAAATTCGTGGCCACGACGGTAGTCTGCATCCATTCGCAATTCAGCATCCTGCAGCAAGGCACTGCCGTCGTGAAGAGCGAATTCTGCAATTGTTCAGACATTTCAATGGTAGCCTAAGCAAGCGAAAGGAAAGCAGAAGACGTAACCTGAACTTCCACTTGCCATTGATGATCCCTCTTGCACCACACATCAGAATGGTTCAGGATGACCCTACATATATTTCGTTGCAAGGTATTTATGATGATCATTGCAGAAGAAACAACATGCTCAAGGATGAACCGGTTGTGTTCAATATGGAAAAGATGAAAGCGCTACATGAGAACAAGGTAAGTCTGATCGAGCCTTCGGTACACCTTACACGAGAAACTAACATTGAACAGTCGAAGGCACCTGAACCTTCTATGCATTCTGCAACAGCAAGGTTGGAGACCTATGCTGCCATTCAGGAGAATCTTGTTCCTCATGACCTTGCTCTCCAATATTATACAAAAACTTACCCCTCATTCGCTGAATTCTGGTTGTTCCGAAGACAATTCTCATATCAATACGCGGCTCTGACATTCATGACCTACATCCTCCACATGCACAACCGCTACCCGCACAAAATCACCATATCCCGCGCCTCCGGTAACGTCTGGGGCTCCGAACTAATGCCCTGCATGGCTGCCGGCAAAGCCCTCTTCCATAACCCCGAACCCGTTCCCTTCCGTCTCACCCCCAACCTGCAAACCCTGATGGGCCCGCTGGCCACAGAAGGCATCTACAGCTGCGCCATCATGGCCATCGCGCGCTGTCTCACGGAGCCGGAGTTCGAACTAGAGCAGCAACTTAGTCTGTTTGTGCGCGATGAGATGATCTTCTGGTTCACTAGCAGTCATAGGACGAATCAGCTTGAGGATAATACCCTGAGACAGACGGTTCAGGGCAATAGTGAAATGATTGTTAAGAGAGCATTGAGTCTGGCGCAGTCTCCCGCTGGAGCGCTACCCGCTAATCAGACGGTTATTGATTTGATTGCGAAGGCGGTTAATCCGATGAATTTGGCTCAGTGCGATGCCTTGTGGATGCCGTATCTTTGAAGAAGGAAAGGAAGAAAGGAAGGGGAGGTCATCTGGTGGGGAGGGGAGATCTGCATTTCAATGGATGTATTTTTTGGTAGATAACGGGCGTTGGGGATCACTTTTTTTTGGCGAAATACTTGGTTGTCTTTTTTCCGTGTTACTTTTTTTTCATTTCCGATGCTCGGTCGGAATTTTGGTGGAGCGAAAAATATGTTGGGTTTCGCGGGGACATAATCCAATGGTATCATTGGAATATCAGCAAGTTGGGCACAGTCTGTTTTTGCCCAAGGCACAGCAAGGGAAGGCAAGGCGTTGTACGGATCGATTGGGTGTTTGAACGGAAGGGAGGGAAGCGGGTTTACCTTGAACTTGAATCTGGCGGGTTTGTAAAAACTGAGCGTGGGAGTGAGCAGACGAACGAACGAATGGACATCTGTGAAGATTGGTGAAGAAATTTGAATCAAAAAATACAGATGGTTCTTTCTTCTTGCTTCCTCGAAGGGTCCTTGGCGGATGGGCGGATGGACGGACGGCTAGCTAGAAACTACATTGTATAGATAGGATATTTAGGTAGTTAGTTAATGATTGTGACATTACAGTATGTATACTTGCCTCGGTGCAGCCAAAATTTTGTTGTGAAGTGAGTGGTGCTAGTTCCTGAATGTACTTGTCTTTCTGCAGTCACTAGAAGTGAATTGTAGCCATGGACGGACTCTGTGTTCTCGGCTTGGCTTGTGTGCTTGGTTAGCTACATATTCCATGCGCATTGCATATACATGTAGAACGTGATATGGTGTATATGATTTTGCTCCATTTCCTGATATCGATATAATATAGCCCTCGTTTCTGGTGTATTTATGCAAAGAATATACAAGAACCCCATTCCTGTTTACCTTTGTTATATTTCTCCGGTCCCGCCATCTTCCCAATGTTACCCATATTTGTCCATCCTATCTATCCCAGCCTATCACAATCCACTCCATCTCATCCCAAAAGACAACCCACTCCAACCCCCATCTAACAAGCCATACTCAACCCCAAATCCGCCAACTCCCCCCGCGCCGTCTCCGCCTCCAACCCCGCGCTCTCCGTCTCAATATCCTCCAAATCCTTCTTATCCTTAATCATCCAAAACGCCCTCACCCCCTGCGCAAACCTCTTACTACTCTTATCCACCTCCTCCTCCTCCACAGCCGCAAAACACAATCTAAAGAACTGCCAGCCCTTCTCCTCCAGGATCTCCGGCGTAGGACTGAATATCGCCCCCGGTGCCGCTAGCACCAGATTCGGTTTCATCGTCAGGAAAATCCACAACGTGCGCGCGAGTTTTGCCCCAGGAACTTGTTTGAACAGCGGGTGCGTCTCGAAATGCATCTGGATCCAGACAAACATGCCGCCGCGTGGCCAGTCGAACGAGTACATTTTCGTCTTGGATATCACCGCCCACTCGGAATCCGCGGCTTTGGTGGGTGTGCCTTGTTTTACGTAGAAGCGGCCTTCTTCGAGGTGCGTGCACATTCGGTTCATACGGCGCTCGTAGGTGCCACGGAGACCTTCGAGCCAGCGCACCCAGCCGGCGGTTTGCCAGCCGGAAAAGGTAAGCTGCTCGCGTTTGGACTTCTTGCTGAATTCGGCGGCGGCGGGTTGTGGACCCATGACCATCTCGGCGATCATGGATTGCACGAAGCCGGACGGTTGCTGGGTGGAGGTTTCGGTGATGCGGAGGATGCGCTCGATGATGGCGGGTTGGGCGGTGATCCAGCCGAGACGGCAGCCTGGAGCTACGGTTTTGGAGAAGGTGTCGAGGCGGACTACGCGTCCGTCGGGATCGAAGTTGAGGTAGGAGGGGACCAGACTGTCGAGGAAGGGGTAGCCGGTGGAGTTTTCGAAGACGTGGGCTGGTGCGGGTTTGGGAGCGGGCTCGTTGCGAGCTTCGGCTTGGAGGGCGGCTGCGGAGGGGAATTGGAGATACCAATATGGATCATCTTCGATTATCATAACGTCGTATTTACTGCAGATAGCATATAATTCTTTGCGTCTCTGGATAGACAGAGTACCACTGGTGGGGTTTTGACCAATGCTAAAGTAGTGTCAGTCAAGGTAAGATTGTGAGTCGAGATAGGTAGTACATACGTGACAGTATACATCATGTGAGGTCGTTGACCCTTGGAATCATCCCAATTTTCAAGAACATCTTCCAAGCTGCCGGGACCAGTCGGGATCATTCCCTCCAAATCAATCTTGACCGGCACAACCGCGATACCTCCTATAAAAAGTTATTAGTCCATGTACATATTTCCCATGGTCATCGAATACTAACTCGGTCTACAAGCTTGAACCGCATTCATATAGGCGAACTCTTCACAGAGTATGCCCGGTCTTTCGCGAATCCAATCTCTCTCCTCACTCCAAACATTACTCAGGGCCTCAATCGTCTTCCCAAACCCATCCGTTGACCCACACGTCAAGATAATCTCTGCACCATCTTTATATGGCACATTGGGGTGTAAGTTTTGTAGCGCGAATTGTCTAATAAATGAATACAAAGGCGGATAGCCTTGTGCCTGACCATATTGCAGAGCAGTCGTCAAATCAATCTTCTGCATCGGATTCGGTGCCGCAGATGAATGGGGGATCACAAGATGCGCCGACGATGTATCCTGCGATGGTTTCTTGTCGGCAATTGATGCCGCACCGAGCTTTTTGGAAAGCTCATCCTGGCTGCTTGGATCATTGGGCGTGGGATTGAATCGTTCCGGTCGTGCAATTTGTGCCTCTAGGGTATCGTAGGGAAAGAAAGATGCATTAGGAAGTCCTGTGATGAGTGGTTAGTTTTATCGTCTGAAAATGTTGACGTGCAAATGGTGCCCGATGCTGTGCAATCCCAATGTGGCGAACTGCCTCGGCTTGGTTGTTTGGTATGGAGGGACAAACTTACCTCCAGCGAGATTGCCAATGCCGGGAATTTGGAAGAATTTATAGAACTCTTTCACGGAGCTTGTTGTTCGTGCAGCGGTTACTCGAGAGAAGTGGTGGCTCAAATCAAGCGGCGGTTTGGGTTCAGATGCTGGTGGACTTGCATCCGCTCCGTTGATGTATTCAAAATCAGCCATACTTGTGGAACTTAGCAGATTGGGTATGAAGATATATTAAATTGCAATTCTCAATGGCATATCTGTTTGAAGGAAGTAAATGTATTTTGAAAAGAAAAGATAATCTACAACAGAAAGAGAAGAAACGAATGAAGCTCTGCCCTTTTCCTCCTGCCTAACTAACAGCTGCTACTGGCACTTTTGCTCACTGATAACGGATCTACAAGGATTACCAGAGTATAATGATAGAATGTTTACAAAGCAGTCCGGGGCGGGTCCACTAATTTCCTATCTGGGCGGAGGAATCGGATAGATGTATGTGCCGACAAATCGGATAAAGGTTATTATGCATTTCTTGCTCCGTTTCGGTGCTCGGAATTGGAATCTTACATAGCTCTTATCGTCATTCGTTTTGTGAAGAGCAATGTACATACCAGTAGAGACTTGACATCAATGTCGACGTCGACAGCGACGTCCATGTCTATCAGTCATGTCTTTGGTCTTGCCGAGGCGACGGTTGGAACTGCAGTCGTTCGCAGGCTGTGGGGCTAAAAACGTTGAATTATGCAGTTGTCTCACTCTAAGAAGTGCACTATGAACAACAACCAGCCAATCACCAACAGTTACGGAGCCGGAATTCCTTCATGAATCTCTTCTGGATCGTTATAGGGGGAGCTTCTCTACCTTATATCTCCTACTCTTGGCAGCTCTAGGTAGAGGTACCTGGAGGTCTACACGAAAGTTTTTGTAGCCGTCACTTTTCGCGTGAATATATTCACAAAGATATATCGATAAATAATGGCAGTGCCATTTATGTTATCACCGACAGAATGAAACCGCTGCTGTGCCGTTCTCCAACTGCACATGCATGCTGGCCAGGCACCAACTGCAATGGAACGTAGTGGGGTAAGCTCCTTATATGCTCTCACAGCACGTCACAATCTGGTGCAGACTCATCATTCCTGCAATTGTTTCCCAATATCAAGACTTTCAACCTATCAACCTCACTAATTGCTACAGTAGTACCTACGAGATAGAAGACCATACAAAAACATCGACTTGGCATGGTCTCTCCCTCCAACCGCTCGAACAACATTCGCCAAGGCACCGCACCTATAGATGAGCAAGCATCGCAAGGGCAGCAACATGTTGTCGTTCAGGAAACTGAAGGTTTGGACGCCTGGCTAACATCCTTGGGTGCTTTTCTTGTGTATACAGCAACTTGGTAATTCTTCTCTTCATACCGAGAGGCGTTCCATATAGACAGTTCATCTCATGCTAACACTTTCATCATCACAGGGGCTTGCTGAGTGCCTATGGCTCATACGAAAAGTACTATGAGACCACAATGTTAAATACAACGCCATCTACCACTATTGCATGGGTGGGCACGCTCCAGGGTGTTATACTCATTTGTACGTTGAGCATTTTCAAAAGGGACATCTCATTCTGCAACAGCTTATGGGTGGCATCAATATATAGTAGGAGGCATCGTAACCGGCCCCATCTTTGATCGTGGCTATATCCGCGAGCTCCTGATTATCGGCACCATAATCACCGTATTAGGAGTCATGATGTTAAGCTTAGCACACGAATATTACCAGATCCTTCTAGCCCAAGGTATCTGTGTTGGCATCGGAAGCGCGATTCTGTACGTCCCCAGCATCACTCTAGTAGCATCTAGATTTCAACGTCGCCGAGCATTAGCAGTGTGCATCGCCACCTCAGGAACAGCAGTCGGTTCGTCAATTTCATCTTTTGGCGAACGATGAAGGACAATTGCTAACATGGATCTCATTTATGCAGGCGGAATCATCAACCCAATCATCTTCTCCAACCTTCAATCCAAGCTTGGATTCGCATGGGCAACGCGCATTCTCGGCTTCGTTACTCTCGCCGAGCTACTACTGGCCATGACCATCATGCTCCCCGCCACCAGGTCCAAAACACCACACTCCATCCGCTCCCTGCTCGATCCCACCGCGTTCCAGGATCCAGCCTTCATGGCTTTCTGCTTAGCTCTATTCCTCATGTGGATCGCCTACTGGGTGCCTTTCTTCCTGCTCCCCATCTTCGCGCAGTTCAAAGCCAACGCCAGTTCCAACCTAGCATTCTACGTCCTGGTCATCGCAAACGCAGCTACCATTCCAGGGCGATTCCTCGCCGTACCGCTATCCAATAAATTCGGCCCGGCTCGCACCATGGCCGCTTTTGCACTGGCTTCTAGTGTTTTATTCTTCGGCTGGATCGCTGTCGGTTCTATTGCTTCTACTATAGTCTGGGCGGTGCTCATCGCGCTGTTTATGGGCCCGCTGGCGGTTATTTATCCTATTATTGTGCCGCATCTATCACCGGATAAAGACCTGGTCGGAACGCGCATGGGCATTTCATCCGCTGCAGCGGCGCTGGGAACACTGGTGGGATTTCCGGTGACTTCGGCTCTTAATGATAATGAGGCTGGTGTGTTCTGGAAGAGTCAGGTGTTCAATGGTTGTTGTATGCTTGGTGGAGCTTTGCTGATGGTTTATGTTTATTATAAGATGCCGAGGAAAGCTTGATCGTGAAAGTGGCCTTGGATACAAGGTCTAGCAGTCGTTACTTGGATGAAGATGCTCTTAGTATGTATGTAGTATCTAATCCAAGATTTTCTGCTTTTTTACTCCACATGTACTGTCAGCGTAGATAACATTGGACGTGAATGGTTTTCCCAGTTACATGTGGAAGGGGATCAAAAGTCTAGGCGAACTTCTTGTTTACAGTGACAGCTATGCGCCTATTGCTGAACTTGTTATTCTTTACTCCTGTCTAGAGAATTGGTAATAGACTTGCCTGTCTCATCCTCCATGGATACAACTTCGCCTGTCATCTAGCTCCAATTTATTCCTTCTCTTTACTTTGTCGCGAGTTACTTGTTTGCACTATTGAGTGCGCATACGTGCTGCTACTACCATACAATCCCTCTTTACGTCTAAAACCCTACCTCCTCTTCCCTCAAACAACCATTCACACCATCTCTCAAAACAAGCTTGGCCATCCACCTGTCCTGCCCGCCCATCCACCGATCCACCCACCTACCAATCCACCTCTTTACAAACCCTCCACCTACCCAGCAATCCACCTCTTCACAACCCCTTCAAAAAACCCCCAACAACCCCCTCTTCAAACCCTTCCACAACCCCCTTACGCCCCCTTCTTCCCCGCCAACCCCCACACCTCCCCCAGCGCCCTAACCGCCTCCCGATTATACCTCATCCCCCCCTCCAAAATATCATCCATCATCATAAACGTATGCGGCATCCCCCCCATCCTAATCACCTCCGCCCTGGAGCCCGCCTCATTCATTTTCTTCCCATACGCCTCGCCCTCGTCTCTCAGCGGATCCATTTCCGCCGTCATGATTAGTGCTGGTGCGAGCCCTGCGAAGTTTTTCGCGTGGTAGGGGGACACTTTGAAGTTCTGGGGGTTGTGTTAGTTAGATTAGGTATGCTTATTCAAAGAGAAAAAGAGAAGGATGGAGTGAAGATAGGAGGGAGTAGAGAGAGGAACATGCATACCCCATACGTCTCCTCCCCCCTCGGCACCCCCAAAAACTTCCCCGCAAACCAACTCATCCTCTCCACCGGCAAGGGCACCGTATCCCTCATCTCGGTATAACTCCCCCACCTCCTCCACCCCTCCTCCGTCATCTCCCCCTCCCTCCCAAACCCATCCATATCCACCGCCGGCACGCCCAGCAATTGAAAACTGAGCGGGAGTCCTTCATCCCTACACACATGCGCCAGCACCGCAGCCAGCATCCCCCCTGCACTAATCCCCCCCACTGCTACTCTTTCTCTATCTAAACAGTACTTCTCGAGCATGGCGTCAGAGACTATCCATTTAAACGCCGCTATACTGTCTTCTACCGGAATCGGCCAGGGATATTCAGGCGCGAGTCGATAATCCACGTCGAAGACCACGCAGCCTAGTTCATTGACCAGACGCTTGCAAAACTCAAAATCCGTCTCCAAACCCCCAAAGACCCAACCCCCACCATGGTAATTAACATAAACAGGCCTCTTTTTCCCCTTCCCCTCCCCATCCATCTTCGGTTCAAAAACCCTCACCGTAATACTCCTCGTCTCGTCCCCGCCCCCGATTTTCGGCTTGGCGGGAGAAACCGGGCATTGCAGGTTGGTGATGGCGTGGACATCGGGGGCGATGGCGCGACCATAGACGACTTGGTATTTTTGGGGATTTTTCCGCATTTCCTCGATGGGGATTTGGTGGGTTGCGAGGCGCCCCGCGGAGTAGTGAGTGTGGTAGGCGGCGAAGATGGGGTCGAAGCGCGGGAGGAGGGAGGGGGGAATGCTGTTTATGGGGGGTTGGGAGATGGTTGCGGGTTTGAATTTTAGGGTTTGGGGGGAGGGGGAGGGGGAGTGGGAGTGGGACATTGTGAGTGAGGGGGAGGTTTTGAGATGGGGAATGTAAGTATATACCTAAGGGAAGGGTTGTGAATGGGAAGATGTGGTGATGGTTTAATGGAATGGTTGGTTATATTCTAACTGTATATACTTGAATATATACTCACTGTCCGGAAGAGGTGTCGTTGTCTCGTGTTCGACTAGATATAGAAAGGTATGTACTCGTACAACGCGGATGTACCCCGCACCATGCTTATCGTTCGGGTGAACCCCACCCCACCACCAATGGATTCCTAACGTCATTACTCGATAATTTGGATCGGAAAAGACGGGTCCAGATGATAGGGCGTTCGAATAAGATAGGTGGTGATATTTCGGGATGTTTCAAACTTTGTGGGTTCCAGAGAATCTTTGGTGTGCAACTCGTGTACGAGGATAATCGTACGTCTCCCCTGCTGCTGGCCACTCGCCCTGATTTTCTGCGCTCGAGTGCTGGAGTGGTTGAGTGGTTGAGAATCATGTCCCGGATTTAGGATATTTGACCATAACCACTCTGAAGTGAGGTAGTAATTGAATTTTCTCCTTTGAGAAAATTTCTGGGAAATGAGCAAGCGAGCGCGCTTAGGACGGTCGTCGTCACCATAGATATGCGATGACTTGTCATCTCACATAAACGAGATATCCCAAGTCGTGAGGCGTAACGTCGAGACTGGCGAAGAGGTTGGTTTATTATGCCGAAATCTCAAGGCGGCCCAAACACCGTTACTACTCCATCTGTCCCAGCGCAGCACCATTGATCCCCCTTCCCATTTTCCTTCCAAGCGACAGCACTGATGACGTTCGTTCTCTCCTTCTCCTTTCCATCTCTACCAATCTTCTTTCTGCCCTCCACTTTCGAACCTTCAACCTTGAGTCGTTGCACTACATTTCCCGTCAACAGCTCCCAAACTACCACCTCCCCATCAGGGCCTTTGACGTTTTCATTCCCTGACACTACCCATTTCTCATTCCTACCAAAGCAACTTCTGATCCTATACTCTTCATTCTTAAACCCCTCATCCTTATACGTTTTCAAACATGCCCCATTCTCCCTATCCATCAACCTCAAGCACCCATCCAAACTCCCCACAAGCACCCCCTTCCCATCCCTCGTCCTCATCAAACTCGTCACACTACCCCCAATAACATCCGTATCCACCTTCCCCATCCTAATATCATACCACCTAACCCTCCCATCCACACTCCCACTCACAATTTCCCACTCCCCACCCCCAACCGCATACCCCTCATCGCCGCCCTTCCCCGCCAAAACCACACTCACACTATCCCTCGCCTCCTCCATCACCATCACCGGTTTCATCCCGCCGGCTTTAACATCCCAAATCCGCACACTGCGATCAAACCCCCCGCTCACCAGCAGACTTTCTCCACTCCCCGCAAACACCACGCTATTCACCCGCGCCGTGTGCCCATTATTCCCACCAAACTTGCGCAAAGTCTTCGCAGTCTGCACGTCCCAGAGGAAGACGCTGCGGTCGCCGCCGCAAGAGGCAAATGTCGCGTTGCTGGATGCGACGTCGATGGAGAGGACTTCGTAGCCGTGCGCGGAATAGGTTTGGATGAGCTGGGTGGGTTTCGGAGGTTGGTGGGGAGCGGTGGGCTGCGAGGATGCGGGGCGCGAGGGATTGTAGAGGCGGATGGAGCGATCTGATGAGCCGGTTAAAATGTAGGTTGAGGGGGAGGAGGAGTAGGTTAGAGCGTGTACTGGGCCTGGATTGAGATGTTAGTTTTGGTTGATACAGGGTTCGAGTATACTATACTTGCCATTGGATCCCAGTAATTGAGTCAATGGTCTGGAAGGGAATTCCATTGCAAGCGAGATGTTATCATCGCAATCGCATCATAAGTTCATGAACCATGAATAAGCTTGATCATATGCAGACTCGCAGAGTTGCAGACTGCTAGTTCGAGCTGTGAGTCCAAGCTCTCGAAAAGTTATGCCTAGGCGGTATGTCATTTCGTCAAATTGAGCTTAGCCTCATAATTCAATTCACACCTTGCGGTTTAGGCATAAATCAAGCTGAACCTCATCCCCAACTCAAGTCAACGTTTTCCCCAGAATTTTCGTCCCAGCTCCCCTTGAGTCATTAGCAGAACCTTCCTCTATCTAAGCGTTATCTATGCGAGCGCAGCTCCCAAAGCATTTACTGCTCGCCTGTGTCCCTTAGCACAAAGCCCAGACGGCATGTCACCACCCACCAGACCATAGCGTCAAGTCAAGCGACAATCTCCCGAGAGTTTGGTTTGGCTCATCCGTATCCGTTTCCATCGTTCGCCAAGAGCCGGCTCGCCAATGACGATCAAAAGCGTTAGCATGTTTCGACTAACACGTAGATGCCGAGCGGCTTTTGCTAGTGCGACGATTTTCGGTAGTGATGGGAGATATCCGGGAGTGGGTGAGGTGGAGTGTGTTGTCTGTGTGTTGTGTGGGGTGGTAGATCTTCCATGGAGGTTAGGCTGTATTGAGATGAGACGTCGGGTGTTGTGGCGATCTGGGACGGTTCGGCATTGAAGAGGAAGGTGGACGCGCGTTGACGGTGGTGAAGCTTGAAGTGTTAGGTGCTTCGTGAGAAGACGAGCTCGTGATTATGGACCGTAGGTTAGCATACTTGCTTGTAAAGAAGACACGGCATTTAGACGAAGGGGTGCTAGACAAAGACGGCAGATGCTTACCAGGTGCCGAAGCAGCTGAAATGAATTGTTGGACAAACAGAGACAGACGATCAAAGGCAAGTCAAGAGTGTAGAGATGAAAACATTATCATTGACTGAGGTAATTCCAAAAATCTGAGGATACTCCAAATATGTGCTGTGGCTCCATATATATGCTGTCATGATAATCATACAAAATGCATATGCAATGCATCCGGCAATGCTCAACGCCATGTCGCTTGGTATCTACCCTCGTCCCAAATGACCGTCATAAATAATATACACAAAATAAACTGCAAAGATGCCATCAAGCATAGATGCAATCAATCTCACAAGAAAAATTCTTCTCTAGACTATCCCTCATTTCAAACTTCCCATCGCCAGCTTCTCTGGCGATTGTCTCTAAGAATTTATTTCCAATACCACCCTTCGCAGGCTGGTCCTTGGCAATGGCGATCTCAGTAAGATCTCTGACCCGTTGAGCAACAACTGCTTGTTGCATTCTAGCACTTTGCCAGAACAATGCGACCTCGGCAAGGATCTCTTGTGCGCCGCAGAACGATTTAAGAAGACTCGGAATCGCAGTAGTGTGAGAGTTTGCGGATAAAATGTCGATGGCGGACACGATAGCGTAGCCCACAAAAGGGGATGAGAACTTCTCCACAGGCTTGGGAGATCGAAGATGGTTGGACGAACGACTAGCTGTCAAAGTATCCATCAAATCTAACAGAGCATTGGCATTTTGACCTGCAACAGAAACGTGATGGTTGATTTGTGAACTGTTGAGTTGCGCATGCTGAACGTATCGATTAAGCTTCATCATAGCCGTATAGTATACCGCGTGCATCGTAACGAAAGTACCCAACCTGCCAGCATCGGCTTCCTTAGCTAGGTTGTCAGGCGAGAATACGTAGCAATGAGGTAACGAATTTCTCCAAGCTAACAACCGGCTCGTGGTAGATTGGTAGTAGTCCGCGAATTTTGAGGAATTAGACGGCTGAAGACGTTGCGAACTTCGATAAATGCTAGCCATTACGTCTCCCCAGATAGTCACAATGTTAATGAGATATGCCAATGATCCAATCGTCCAGTTATCGCCATGAATGAGCGGGGTGGAGACATCAAAGAACGGGTTCTTGACATCTGCCTGACTCTCGAAACTGACTCTATCGCAGGGGAGCCGGAGGAACACGTCTTCTGAGTGTATGACGCTTAAATGGCCAGAGCAGAACCCGTTGAATCGGTCCATGATATAACAGCTCCAGAAAGTGCGTCTCCTGCACTCAGCATACCCAAAGCGATTGAGTCCGTAGGGAAATGATTGTAAATATCCATCATCCGTCTTCTCGATTTCGACGTTCAATTTCAACCCGCTTGCGGCTCTCACTGCGGATCCACAGAAATCCCATGAATCGTCGAGATTGTTGATAGCAAAGTAATAGAGAGACAGCACCAGTCGTGATTGCACGAGTTGAATGCTGAATCGGCGATTGTCACAGGCATATCGAGCGATCGCAGCGTAAGGTGAAGCCAAAGCTTTATGGTCGGATTTGGGTGAGAACGTCGCTCCTAGTGCGAGAATGCTGTAAATCACCATCAAGTCATCGAGTGATTTCTCACGGGTAGAGAGAGCCCAGCTAGTGAATGCATTCTCCGGGAACATGCAGTAAACAGTCTCTGGCACCTGTTTGAAAAATATCGTTAATAGCTCAGTGGAGAGAATAGGTTTCGTGATGAATGGGTCGACCTGCCAATCGCGAAGGAAGGTGTGGTCGATTGAGCGGGTTACAGGTGGTTCGAGCCATGTGGTGCTGGGCGAGGTGGTATCGTTTACTGATAGTCGTGGAGAGGCTTCAGAAGCAACCGGTGTGAAGTCATTGTAGCCATTTCGTTGGCGCTTCGAATGATGCGATTCTGACTCTGGACTTACTCGACGAAGATTCTGCCTAGGAGAGACCGAGTTACTAGCTTCCCGGTCTTCGACCTTGAAGACTTCTCCATCAGTTCGGGAAGATTCCGGTCTAAGAGGTAAATCTTCCGGGTCAGCTGGTGGAGTATCTGGTGATCCTTGACCGCCTCGGGGACTGAATATACAGTAGAATTAGCATTTTGGATTCTCAACCAGAAAGCATTTGCGGAAACACTTGGCTATAGGACTGAGTGGCCAACTTACGCATTCTTGAACTTGCATACTCTGCCGAACTTCTCGCACTGCACACATCTGGGATAGTCTGGGTCGCATTTGATCTTCTTTTCCCTACATGTGATGCATGCGATGGCAAGTCTCTTTCTAGGCTTCCCCGCCTTGGTTACTCCCCAATGAGCATTAACAACCTCTCCATCGATCACTGTTTTGCAGTGAGTTCCGTCGTCATAAAAGTAGCAGAGCCCCTCCCCTGGAACATCTGCCTGCTTCACAAAGCGTGGTAAAAATTGAGTGCCGGTCCAAATCTTCGGTCCAAGACCATCTTTCACAGTTAGAGGCTCGGCGACGACGGTACTGGCTGGCGTAGGGGGGTAGTTCGAGGCTGCAGAGTTAGAATGCCCACGATATAGAGATCTCGGCTCATGCTCGGCTCCTGGTGTTGGAGGTTGTTGTCGATGTTGGTCTGGTTGGGCTCTGAGAACGGGGAATTGTTCCTGTCGACCAGTCTCCGATCGAGGCGACCAGTTGTTTACAGAGTTGGGACCTGGTGCCTGCCGCGAATCAACATATCGTGGTGTGAATCGGGGGGACTCTGGCCTATGCCCTGAACGTGGAGGCGCGGGGTATCCTAATCTTTCTTGACCTTCTGGTCTAGAGCCATGCGAATAGTGTCGTGAAACTGTCGGTCGTTGAAAGTATGACCCTTCATAAGCGCGATCTGGGTGAATGGGTGTAGCCGGTTGTCGGCCATCTTGAGGTGATATCGATGGGAAAATAGGACTTTGTCGATCTGAGTAAGGCGACTGCGCGGGTCGACTTGACGACGATGCCGAACCAAATAGAGAGCTCAATGGTGGAAGCTGCTCCCGAGGAGCCTTCTGAGATATTTGATACATGTCTCCAGCTCTTGCTTGGTGATTATTCGAATCTCTTGTTTGAGTGGGAGAGGGAGATTTTGATTGTGAAGTATTCTTGTCACTTTCCTTGCCAACAAAGCTCAGCTGCTTTCCCGAATTGGTCAAAGTGGCTGTATGATCCTTTAGTGCGTATAGTTCACCTATACGTAGTTGATCGTGGTAGGATTGGCGGGAATGCAAAGGGGAAATGAGTGGCCTGGTGTATATCTGGGTCATATTCAAGAGTCGATATTCGAAAAGGAAGGCAAGTATGGTTCACACAACAACGAGATAGAATCTATTTCCTCGGATGGGACGTAATCGTGTGGCACATGCAGGGTTTGTGTCAACTATTTCAGGATTGCTGAAATTGCCTGCTTTCGATGGTGGAAGAATTCAGCTGACCTCCAATAAGGATAGTCAAGCTCTTTCAAAACGGCAGTCGCAGCGAAGTGCCGCCAGTCTCAATTCGAGTGAGGACTTGCGGTGATTGGAGAGCAGTTTTGAGGAAGTACGATGTAACAATGACACGAGGAGTCCCGAATGGGAAGTAGAGATGTGATAGGTAAAAATGCGTCGAGAAATCCTGTCGGTAATGGCAATTTAGAAGATGTGGCTCATGCTGTGACCACGAGTTCGGACAAACCCATTCTTCTGGAAGCAGACGCTCGTGCGAGGCCGGTTGAGTGGTGCTTACTAGATGGCTGGCGGTATGAAGTAAACAGGCGTTAATGGATAGCACCAAGGATAAGGAACCTAGCAGGCGCAGAAGGAATATGCATGTACATGAAAAGGCCAGCCAAAGAACAAGGGGTGGTTTGAAGTGCTGGTTGGAAGTAGGTATATTTGATGAAGGAAGAAACCTCAGTCAAAGGAGAAGAAGCCGGACTGATAAAAGATCAGTCTAAGGAAATTATCAAGCCGGGAAGTGCAAACCGAGCCTTACTTCGCCATGATTGGGAAAGGCTAAGACAATGACGAGGGAGCTGCTTTTGAGGGTAAAAAGTGGACGCAATCCTCGTGGAACTCCGCTCGAAAAGCCGCTGCTAGCAGCACTTCAAATGGACGGTCCGCCCTCACACTCCGGCATAACAGTAAAGCTAATAGATTAGAAAAGACAATTTTCGAACTTGTGGGGTAGTAATCATGGTGGACCTGTGGCGCCTTCGATATGATCTGAAAGCCTGTCATGCCATGCCATGCGATACATAGTGTGGCCAGATTTTAGCTCCTTGGTTTGGTGCCAGGTTCTGCACCAAGCTCCTTCAGAGAAGATTTTTGCCCTTTCGCGGGTTCAGGGGTGAAAAAGAACCTTTTGGACAGGGGGCGCTATGTTGCATGGCAAGACATGGAGTGGAAAATACTGTGCAGGTGCAAAGAATGAGGTTGGAGAAGGGGACTTTAGACGAGGGTACATTGAGGGTACATGACCATGGATGGGAACCCACTCAAAATAGATATTCTTACTTACCTGTTTAGGTCAAAGGGAGGTTACATTTCGTAGATTCCATAACAGAGGTAAAATACGCGAACCGTAGGATCATTTTCAGGTCGGCTATTAGAAGATATTCGAGTCAGCTAGCACGGAGTACTGTCTAGCATCTCAATAATCGAGAGACTAGTGTCGGCATACTTTTGTTTGCAAAAAGCATTCGGGTACACAGACACACACTTTAATCTAGTCTCTAGCTTGAGGCGGAGGAGTGTATGATGGAACTAACGATGGATCTAATGATCAGTACGTACATCCGTAACAACGAGCTACTAGCAAATGCCGAACTATGCAGGTCGATGAAGGGTCGTCAAATCGAGTGGGTGGTACAGCGTTCAACATGGCCGTCATCTGTAAATCGTAAACCTACCTAGCAATTACCGTTCGTTGAGATTATGTGAACTGTAACTAGTTAGATCCTTTTCCTCTTTGGGAGGGAAATCATCGCCTTCTCTTTTCTCCAGTTTAAATTTTGATGGCACGGGATTCCGTTGCCCCTCTCTGTCGCCGCCGTTGCCTACCTGGTAGAACATCCTGCCCAGTACCGTGTTTTGCCCCATACATGCTATACGTAGTGGATAAGTTCCAGGTCTGATAAGGTTATATAAACGAATGCGATTTTAGTGGCATGCATGAATTGTGAGTTGGTAAAAAGACTTGGAAGGTCAACGGGTAACGTGCTGTCGCTGTCAGAGGTGACCCATTTATTCATCCACTGCCTAGACACTTTATCGTACCATAAACATCTGGATACTTCCTTTTCCTCACGACCGATCTTCCTCTCAAATCATTGTACAATTACCCCGTGTTTCTCCGTGCCATGAACTCTGTCAGGCGAGCAACGACGATCCGAATTCGATGTCTTCGAGGATGAAACGAAGCAGGCCACTGTGAAGACGAGCTACCTAAGGATTACTGCGTGTAGAGCTCATAAGTCGGGATCTCTTCATGAGGATCCCAAACCCCTGGTCACACTACAAAAAGTGGCCGTCCAGACAGTCCCGATCAGCCCTTCCGAAATCGCCTAGGGCGCGCACGGGGTAGTTTCTATACGATATGTACGAGACAACCTTGCATTCTCGGTACTCGTAACGCTCTATCCCGACCGAATCGTTGGAAATCTAGGAGCTGAGGCTAAGGGCGGCGCAGACGAAGAACAGCGCTTTTCGGTCACTGCCAGTCTGCCAATAATGACATGAACAAACATCACATATGACAGTCGACTCGTAGGAATCGTTGTGATCATTAACGTTGCTCAGGAGTCAATGGTGCCACTAAGGTGGCTTTGGTCGGCGATTGCTTAGACGTACCCATTACAGTCAGGCATGAGTAAGCATGGCACAGCATATAGAGTTAGATGACCACACAAGGGTTCTCACCGCGCGTGGATACTTACTTCGTACAGTGAGCATAGTACGTACAGCACTGATCTACGTGTTGCAAAGATCAATGTCGATCCGAAATAAGGGATGACTGATCGACTTAAACGCAATCTTCGTCAATATTTCGACACTGAATTATCTTAAAGTCCGAAGTATAACTCCGTAGACGACTTCATCACACTGAGGCATATAGATCATATGTGTTGGCAGGCATCATCCAGGTCAAACTTACCCCTTCTATTCCAGAGAAGTGGTAACGCTTTGATGACATATCATAATGTAATGCGGGCATCGTCCAGATCAGGGACGTGCTCCGATCCAGCCAAGCTTTTCTTCTAGGTTGTTCCTAATTTTTACGAAGTCAAAGTGCTCGTTAAATGGTGGTTGTATGACAATTCTTAGTACAATCGCCAGATATTCAGACGTGTGTGCACAATAGCTCGAGAATGCAAGTGCCGTTCGATCGGACGGTAGAACGGTAGAACACGTCTAGTTATGACTATCAGGCGAGCAAGCAGACGGAAATATACAAGGGCGGGAACATCAAAGAGCCTCATCTTAGGGGTTTCCGGCAACGATCTCAAGCCACAAAACACTAGCTAGATGAGCAGACGCCAATGGGTGCAGATATACGAAAATACTGCGGATCTACGTCAAATCTACGAGCAGACGTATCACACACCATAAACGTAAGCATGAGGTGACAGAGTAGAACATGTCTTATGGCACTTCGAAGTGAGTGGATGCTGTTCCTTCTGAAAAGAAAAATCCAACCGTTTGATCTAAGCAGATTTGAAACTTCTTGCTTAATATGGACCAACCGGATTCTGCACGAAAATCTGCTGTCCTGTCTAGCCTCCAGAGTCCAGCCTCCAGCCTCCAGTCTCCAGCCTATCTTCGGATCCGAAATTTGGAGAAAAGTGTAAACCACCAATTTCAGAATCGGCTGCATATCGCTAACACAGTGCCGCAAGTGAGCTTCTGTATGACCACTTTTCCACCCCTCCCCCCATAATCTTTCCTCGCAACGACTTCCTATAAAGGTAATTAACTAAGCTCTACCCCGGTCTGTGATCTCCATTGCTTCATCGCTTCTATCGACGGGACAAACTACGAGGGCGCGGTCGCGGCATCTCCATAAAACTTTCCTTTTTCCAACCACTGCACAATTTTACTGTTACGACAGCTAGCCGCGGTAGGTCACTTAAAATGGACTTCTGGGCCCATTTTGATCGGAGTCATCCATGTTTTCTGGAATATACCGAAAATTGTTCTGGCACAACCACGCCTCTTAGCTGCAGGAACAAGCGCCGACCTCACTGCAGATAATATGGAGAAGTAGGCTCAAATGCTGGGCCAAGGATCCAGGGTGAAGTGTCATCAAGGGTGCCACGAAGTCGACGATAAGGCCCAGATAAATACTTCGTAATGCCGCCGGCCTTGCTTGCCGAACAATCCGGGAACGGAATTTGGAAAAGTACCGTTCGCACCAGAGTTTAGAGTGGGATATTGTGGAACCAGTTGTGTACGGCAGAGTTGGGATGAGTCTCATTTCTGCGGAACGGCGACGGTATCGTTTGGAGGCTCCTACCTGCCGCGACCTTGCCAGCAGTCTACTACCTTCAGTAGGTGAATGCTTGGCTGGGCGTAATACAACCTCGCTATTTCACTCGGCGCCAACGCATGGTAAGCAGATGGTGGAAGCCGGGGCTGTTCGGCCGGCACTTCAGTCAGGCTCTTAACGCTTGAGCTCAACATTCGAGCCTTGACGAGATCCTGCGAATCAGATCTTATTCATCGTGTAAGTGTGGTGTTATTGTGCATAGACCAGCATCATAATCCTGCTGGCCTTTGCTCTCTGGTCGCCCATAAGCCGCGACAAATACCCAACGTCACTAGAGCTTCATGGTGTTTGTAATGTTCTCTCATAATATCGCAACACAATCCAGTGCTGGCAAGGAATCGGAGCCAACGCTGATTGGTCCACATACGACGATTGGCAGTAAGCATCTGGTGAATAATCTCCAGTCATCCCGTGTTACCAAACGTGAGTATGCACGACATTCTAAAGATAGTCACAGTTGAACAAAAGGACCCGGACGACGGGTAGAAAATGGATGGCATGCTGTAAGTAGCTATCTAATTACCGGCCCACGTACGGAACGAGTGCGCATCCGAATAGGAAGGTAAAGATATATGTCGTACCGACACTTTGGGTCTGCTAAAGTCGTCACACCTATCTGCGGAAAGTATCTTTTCCAACAGCATCATTATGTAACGACTAGGTGTGAAAGCGGGGACAGTCGCAAGATTTCAGGCCTCTTACCTCTCACGTTAGCATGTCCAAGTCTCCAAGAGCGACCCCGACAGTCAAATGATGATTTCAGAAGTACTTCCGAACCATGGATAAGAAGCTGTCACCCGAATTTCATTTGAGGAGGGGAACAATTCTGGGGCAGTAGCAATAATGGGGACTGCTCCAGCAATGTACTTCGTACAGGACCAGGACAGGTAGACAAAACGGAAAGTCTTCCGAAACTCTATTGTTCCAAGGTCGTACTCCCTCTTCCTAAAACAAGGTCTAGAATTCTCAGGGATTTCTTGCAAATACACACGCTCGTCAAAAATTCCTACAAGGAGCAAGAACAACGTTGATCCCACGTTTTGCTCCATCCTGGTCCATGCGAACCTTGAGGCTACAAATCCTACGCTCGCCTAAGCTCATATAAAATGAAATATATTAAAAAGCTAGCACTACCGAAGAGGGGTTCGGATATGCCGTGATTCGCACAGCTCGCATCGTCGTACCAGGCAGAGCGAACGGCAGCGAATGAAGGAGCCTCTTCGTGATTGGTGCAAAAAAACGAAGCGTCATAGTTATATGCGAGCGGCCCAATGAAGTCTAACGAAGATAATCTTTATCCGTGATCCGCAAATTGTTGTCAAAAATCAAAACAGGCGCATTGCGGACACTGACCGGACCCGAGAAACTCTTGCGACTCCGTACTCACAATTCCAACTGTTGTCCTCGCCGAAGACATGGTATATGTTGGATCTGTTGGATCTGTTGGAAGTGGCTCTTGGTAGCAAATCATGTATTCAAATGGGCTTGCATCGAGGACCTCCTTCGGCGCAAGCTGGATGAAGAAGTTTCTCCCATCTCAAGTCTCAAATTCGTGTTCATTTGGTATCTTGCTCTCATACTCTCGTCCACAGTCCCAAGATTCCCAGCACCGAGAAGGCTACTCACATACCGCATGCACATCGTATGTGCAACTGCTGAAGTCGGCATGATATATTCTCCGAGCGGAATAAGCATGCAAGGATCTCCTTTAACCGGCTAACCCCTTTTGTAGCCAGGAGTACGCGATAATTGGTCTGCATTAATTTATACCGTCCATTATTCTGTCTTGGCTGTACTTGCCATTAGCTGAGTATGTAAAGGGCCGACGAGGTACTGAATACAACACATAATTGCAGAATGTGTGTGGTGTGAACCAACAAAAATACAACATTATGTGGATGCACAACATCTTGCTTCCACGCACCCGTCTGAGATGGTTATATCACCCAGCTGCCCAAACGGGAATCAGCAGCATCATCACTCTACCGAGGTATGGCTGAGAGATGACCCGACAGAGTGGTCTCAATTATCCTTCGTCGACAGAGTAATTTACCCATTATTTTCCCTGTTTCGCATTATTTGGAATATTTTTATTTTTCTTATTTATTCTCGCTCAAAGTCGAATTATTGAATCTACCATTTTACGAGCGGATGCATTTCTTCCAACCGCGCGTTTCAACGACCCGATCACCACTTCGGATGTAAATTGTGTATTGATTGATGTTGCATCATTCGGACATTACCTACACATCTCTATATTGTTCATGCCGTGCCACTAAATAGCTGGGAAATGTCGTTGACCTCTCACAGCGCTGTTTATTCTGCTGCCTTGTCATGTTGGAGACTTATGGCGAGTTGGGCGAAAAAGTGTGGAGACGAGCTGTTCGGGAACATGTGCCGCTGCAAAGACTACCACCAACTACCTAGTCTCGCTAGTCTAGATCTAACTCTTCTTTCTTTTTCATGGCCATTTCCTTGCACGCGCGCTCTGCTGGAAAAGCCCTGGTGCTTCGAGAGACAAATCAGATGTTGGCCTTATCATCGCACGAAGCAACCTTTAGCATCTTTCCCTTGCCCCCGGCCCGTCATGCCACATGGTTTTTACGATCTTTAGCGGCACGGCACAGCAAAAACAATCTTGCCTGATGCTGTCAGCTGCGTGGCAGTTACGGCACAGAGGCTTTTTCACTGGCGATGAGCGCGGCCACGATGATGGCATCTCGAATCCTTCGTTCTTTTTACTCTTCCAAGGTTCTTCTGGAGACTGCAATTGCCACGGGGATATTATCTCACCCTAGCTTGCTTTTGGAGATACGCGGGATCAATAGTGTAGCATAAGCTTCATTTTACCATGCCTTGAAGTAGCACTGCTCAAGTACTCGTGAGGCACAATAATCAAGTTGACCTTTGTGTAAGACGACTGCCTGCCCTGCCTTATTATGCAGTAAGCACGCTTGCTCAAGCAAAAAAGCGTGGGTTTCCGAATTAGAAACATGGGGGATTCTAAAGGTTTTTTGTTCTAGAAATTCCTACGCCGCACGATAGAAGTTTGCCCGTTTCTTTCTATGCAGCTCTACCGACCGTCTCACCGCTTGTCATCTATTCCCTCGAGACTCTCCAAATCCTTCGTGTGCTACTCTCTGCCTCGTATACATCCTCTTTCTGAAACGGACTGCGATGTACGGCATACAACCTGTAAGACGGCACATTTCATCTAGAGGGTCAGGACTCGGAAGCATGGTATAGATCGGAATAATGAATCTTACCCGTTACTGTCGGCGTAGTCTGCTGATAAAAGGCGTCGGATGCCTGTCAACAATTTGCTCCTCTACCTTCCCGTTTCTCTTAAGCCATCTACTCCTCGCAGGCTGGTCATAGAAGGCTTGCTCGATCTTATGATGTAAAACCACATCGACGAGCTCTGAAACCAAGCATAAAGGATGTACGTACAAACCGTTAACAGAGCACTTATCGAATGGACGGCTAGACGGAAATTGCCCAGACCTTCGTGATCCTTCTCAGCACGTCCACTACCTGTTCGGTTGGGCTTCTGTTGGTATTCCATATATCGCATCATGGCCGGATTGCCTACAGTGGCAATACTAGGGCTTCGGGAGTATCCACATCCTCGGTCTAGCAGTCCCAGATCCCATGTAACAAGAAGAGTCATTGCACTTCTATTTTGATCTGCTTCCTTATCACCAGACCTCATGCCAACTGTAACGCTCGCCCCTCCAAGCATTCCTGTCCCCACCTTGATATCGAGGATGCAGATGTTCCCCAGGAGTCGCATTGTTTCTATTCCCATTGGCCTGCATGTACACAGTAGCAGTAGCTCCATCCTTCTTCAGAGGCATATCGCGAGGTCTACAGTAGCTTCGGTTTTCAGTCCAGTAAGGCCCGTAGAAAAGCTCGTGGGCTCCTTGGCCAAGTGGGTTTGGTGAAGATCCCCTCCCGCTCCATCCATCATGATGTCAAACCAGCATGCTCCATCTCATTATCTGCGCATCTTCGAACTCCCCAATCTGCAAACTTAGCTAGATTGTCTAGCCTTCCCCTCTCTGTCCTGTTCCATCTTGGTATTGCAGACTTGCAGTGCCTCTGACCAACAGCCCGATGAGATGAGCAGGCCTAGCCGCCAGTCATACGGACAGCCTTCGCGCGCAACAGGCGGCCAGCTTCAGCTTACGGACTGGATACTCCACACATTCAGTGCGTTTCTCCATCGTGCAGTCGTGCCTCTCTCCAACATGCAATGTGCATACAGCTATTTACCCGCGTTAGCAATATGACAGACTGTGATTCGAGGAAGATATGATATGTTATGCCATCGAACAGCTATGCGAGCCCCCCTATCAATAGTCAATTCTCCCCCCCTACTCGCTCGTACACCCACCATGTCCCTTCCACGCGCCGTCCGTCTGTCTCGGATTCTTGTTGCAGACCTTCGGGGACCTCGTACCAGTTGTGGCGAGCCTCCTTTTCTCTGCTCTGTCTCTACTATTCGGGGTTTTTGTTATGATAATTTCCTAGCAACGCAACAACAATGCAGAATCGTATAATCCTTACGTGAATCTTTTTGACGCCGCCTCCTCACAGCCACATACATTACATAACTTTTGCTATCAACGAATTGTCCAACTTCTCCACCATGATGCCCAAGCAAGCAAGCAAGCCAGGAAGGAAATAGGCAATGAGTGCATTGTATTAGGATCAAGTTGAAATCATACCTATCTATGGAACAAAGTATCATCCACGCATAACCAACCCGCCCTCACCGCTACTCTCCCCCATGAGCTGTGAGTAAGAGGCGAAGATCAGAACCTGGGGGAAGCAAGCAGGGAGACGAAGGAACGAGGGGGCGGGCTCCATGGATGGAAGTCGCCGCGCCCTCGCGATACTTGCCCGGCGGGGGTCAGGCTGCCTGCTGTGTTTCGTGAGTATGTAAACTAATTCCAACTCCACCAGAGCCTCAAGGCGAACGAGAAGGCTAGCTAGGCATCCGCAGCACGATCATTCTCGTCCCATCCATCCTGTTACTCCATCAGCCATTTGATTCTGTTGTCCTGCAGCTCAGGTGTATCGCTCCTCAGCGCTCCTAAACCAGAGTCGACGATCCTGCTCTGTGAGGTGCATACGGGGCACTTCCAACACTCGCGAGGGGAGGTGATGGATGTGCTCAGCTCATCGTGGTTGAGCGTTATACAAGTGAGAGTTGGAAATTGCTCTGGGCGATCTGATTCAGGCAGAAAGTACGCAGTGTTGGGCTCTCCAGTTAGATGGGCTTTCCATTTAGATAGTATATCCAGAAAATGAATCATCCATCGGTTGTAGCTGTAATCTGTTCGTAGAATCGATCGGTGCTGGCCTCATCCTCGTCTCTCAGAGCAACTCTAGTAGCAGTAGCAAGCAATGCCTTTCACACTTCACATCCCTTTCCCGCTGCAAACTGTATGCAAATTGCTATGCTTAATATTTCTTTCTTACACTTACTCTTCGATTGTTGGAGTGCTTGCTCGGTTTGATTCGATGCTCATCCAACATCGAGACCAGTCTTTCTCGTGGCTGCTCCACATCGTCTTGGTCAACTACTGCAAGATTCTTTCAGAAAGGGCATTTCTTATCCATATCTCTTCTACTAAACTATGAATTCTCCGGGAATATCACTGCTTGTAAATACTTTCATATCCATAAAGTCCATTCTACTACACTCTAAGACGAAAACACTGCCCTTCATTGCACCGTAGAACTTGCACTTCACCTCTAGATATATCGTGAATGAATTATTGCTCCCAGTTAGATCATCTTCCCTACAGCTAGACAAGTAGATACACTTACTACGATAAACCTAAATTCTTCCCATTCACACCAGTGAACAATTTTAGTAGCAAAGGGTCTCATCGGACCAGTCTCGTCCTCAACACACCACAGTTCACTTATATTTCCCCTTTCCATCGAAAGTTTCAAGCGTAAGTGCTAGTATTGCCACACACTTATTCATTCATCGATCAAGCAACTTCATGTCTCTTCAAACATATAGCTACTCATCATATAACATCTGCTTCTAATCTCCAGCGTGAAGAAACCACCGGCACCCTACCCGGTACCTCTTCAAGGCCAAATGTCACCATGCTGCATCTTCCTTGTCTCGTAAACAATCTCGACTCCATACAAACAACGCGCAAGATGCAAAGCTTCATTATACTTCGTTCTACTCAAGACTTCCGATGGCTCTATGCATCAAGGACTTTCATGATTCCATATTGTCGTACTTCCGTCCGTCGACCACTAAGTTTGGAGCTTAAGTGGTGAATGAACAGGAGGTGCTTGGTCCTTTACAATCTCACAGCTAGATTGTGTATATGCACTTTTCATTCACATGTAGCTTCGAGACTCATACCAAAGGCAACTCACTCCTTTCGCCATTTCTAGCAGACTTCAATGTATTCCACTTAGGAGGAAGTAACTTTGTTATCAATCTATCATTCCTGCTTCCGACAAGTAGTATTCAATTTCACAACTCCCAAAAACAGAAGAATCCAAAGAACAAAGTAAACCCGAGTTCTGCGTAGTAATACTCCATAAGATTCTCACAACTTCTCAATCCGCAATCATTTCCTGCATAAAGTCATCCTTCGCCGGCGCAACCACCACACTCGGCACCTTCTCCTTCTCCCTCCCCATCTCACTCTCCCCCGACCCCTCACTCTTCACCGAACTCCCATTCAACGTCGACTTAACCGGCACCAACGACGACGTCTTGCGTTCGTAGCCTGAGGATGGAACCTGCATGCTATGCGGGCTCAGACCACCAGCATTTATCATAGCCTGATCTTTATTCGCCTTGAAGCACATGCATTCGCACGGCCCGGTGTGTCCTTTCTCAGTATCTTCGACGGGTTCCGGGAGAAGCTCGCTGGGATCGAGTTGTGCGGTCTCGTATTCGAGAGCTTTGATTAGCTTGTAGATGAGCACGGCGAGGATGGCGCCGCAGATGGGCCCCACCCAGTAGATCCAGTGGTAGCTGGTGAAGTCGCGGTTTATGACGGCGGGGCCGAGGGAGCGGGCGGGGTTCATGGAGCCGCCGGTCCAGAAGACGCCTTTGGGGTGGTTAGTGGAAGTTTTGAGAACAGAAGAGAGGAGAGGAGGTTTGAGAACAAGAGGAGAGGAGGTTTGAGAACAAGAGGAGAGGAGGGGGAGGAGAGAGGACATACTGGACATTTCTCCAATGAAAACAGATAATCCAATGCCAAGTGGTGCAAGAAAAGTAGCTTCATGCTTCTCTGCTGCAAGCATGAGGACAGTGAAGACAAGTTGGCATGTGCAGATCATTTCACAAATGCATCCTTGCGCTACACTCATGCCGGGTTTGAGCGTAGTTCCTGTATGAAGACCACCATTAAAGAGAGCGGCAACGAGTGCCGAGGCAACTATAGCACCCGCGCATTGCGCAATAGATAATAAGATGCATCGAGTGAAGGTGATTCCTCCAATAAGAAACATTGCTATAGAAACCTATCCATTATGATTAGCACAATTACAGCATCTTTATCATCCTCGCCACACGCACAGCAGGATCAAACAGAGCACCACTAATCCGGAAGAAAGTCCAAGCCGTTACCACCAGACTTATCCCAGTGCCAAAAGAGATATAAAGAAGCTGTTCTGTCTGGATAGATTTCGCAGTATAGTCAATCTTGTCTCCTTGATTATTATTCCCCGAGACAAGCGCAACTTCTGCCGCGGAGAAAGCGAAGAATAGGAACGCGGTTGTGCCGATAAGTTCACCGATGCCAGCGACGACATGGCCTCGGACGATTTGCGGAATGGATGCGAAGAATTTGTCGAAGACTTTTCGGAGGGGATCGAGTCGGGAGAGTGCAGTGTGCCCGGGGGCGGAGATGTTCATTGTAGGTTGGGCGGGGAGAGTAGTGACGGACATTTTGAAGATTTGTAGGGCTCTTGGATAGGGATAATCTTCATAGGTTGTCGAGTTTATGGGGTATAATATGTTAAAAGAAGACAATCAAAGTGGAATGTAGAATCTTGGAAGGATTCGACTTCCCTCGCCTTCCTAGTGGACATAACATGACACTGACATTGTGGAAGGAACGTTCGAGGTGCAAACATTTGGCTCTCGGGCTCCCACATGGTAAAATCACACACTAGTATGTACAGAAATTAACAGAAGTTAAGATTGATTCATTTCATAGATAAAATGAAAGTGCGAAGGTCTGGCCAAGGTAAGGCCTTTGACAGTTGGAGCAACTCAACCAATGAGCAAACATGACTATGACTGCACTTTGTCATATGTGTAAGATTCGCGGTCTGTCTAAAGTCCAAAATCCCAGGCCATGAGATGGGTATATATTACAGCTTTCCTCGTGAGACATTGGCTCTCTTGTACATCTCCTCCTGAAAGAGATGGAAGAGTCCGTTGATCTTAGGATCTCCTGGTGGATTAAGCTGTGAGCCCCAGATACCACATAAACCCGCTTTTTGATCAATCCACCAATGCAGGTTGGGAAATCCTCCCCAAGCCATTGAGCTTTTGCTTCTACTATCGACATCTTCCACATTCAGTATTCCACCAAGGCCCCAGTCAACCTTAGTATCAGGTGGGAACGCCCCCAGGCACTGATTGACTTCCGGTATCGATAGCCTTTTCATCAAGCCTTCCCTTGAAGCTTCACTCAGCTGTGGTTTGAACATCTCGTCAACAGTGCTTGGTTTCAGGAGTCGCCCATCGTTTGAACAGATGCTCTGTAAACACTTGAGATATTCACAAGGTGTTCCAAATCCGCCACCTCCTCCATGACAATCTTTCATGTCGGTATTCCAAAGGACCTTGGGCTGATGTACTGCCTTACCCTCGGGGTTCGCTGTGGTGCCATAATCTGTCATTCCTCCATCCCGTTGACTCATATCAACCAATCGTGACATCATCTCAGGATGGTGAGCTGGTTGGAACGAAAAGTTCCTCATATTCAGTGGCTCACAGATTTTTTTGTGAATATAGTCTTCTAATGACATGTTGTTGTTGACTCTCTCGACCATTTGACCAGCCCAGTCGATACCGACGCTGTACTCCCATGAATCTCCGGGTGAGAATAGAAGTGGAGCTAGACAACGTTCCTTGACCATAGCATCACTTCCCGCAGGCGATGTTGGAGTATTATTGGTTGCTGCTCGATATCTTTTAAGTAACGGATCTGAGATATGTGTAAGCCATATTTTATTTCTGTTAGCAGAGTTGCAACTTACTGAATACATCGTACGACAGTCCAGAGGTATGAGTGAGTAGATGCCTTTCCCTGGTTAGCGTCGGGTGGAACTGAACTTGTGAGACACGGCATACCTTAAAGTAATAGTCTTGTGGTTGTCAATCAATATTGGCTTCTCGCTGTCCTCTTCAAATCCGGTCAGGATCTGTAACCCTTTCAATTCTGGTAGCACGTCACAGACGTCACTGTCGAGGTTCAATTGTCCCTTTTCAACGCATTGCATTGCAGCTATCGTTGTCAAGAGTTTCGTGCAGGAAGCCATCCACATCACGCCATCAATTGGCATGGGATCAGTGATTGATGGATCCTTAAGGGACCGAGACCCGAATGCTTTAGCATAATGAAAATTTCCTACACAAGTCAGTAGATGATCGACTAACCGCATGTTGTAAGAAATGCATATGGAGTTTGCCACCGCATGTGGGAGTAACCACATCCAAAGATTGCTACCCAACAATCATAGGATAGGTGAGCTCACACTCGTGAGTTCCTGCTCCTGTCGGTATCCCTAATCCTAACCTACCTGAACTATCACTGGCGGCGAGAACGGCACCGGGAATTTCCCTGTCCCTGCACGCCTTTTCGATTATGCCTTCGAAGTTTGACATCTCTCGTACTCCAGTAGATCCAACAAGTGATGCAGCAGGTGTTCTTCGGTAGTTAAAGCGAAGAGAATGAAAGAAAGCACCCTCAGAAAGAAGGCAAAATGTAGACGACGTTGTAAATGGAGATAAACCGTCCCGGGAATAGGTTCATGATATAGAAACCATATTTACCCCAGGAGGCCTCGGTCAAGTCTCACTTACACCTCCGTCGTGTGAACTCAGTGGACCCGGGGCTGGTTCATCCTTAGTCTTCCCTGCGAGCAGCAAACCACCGGCTTGCATGTTACAGTAGGCATCGAGAAACCCCACCAACAGATTTCGTCCCATCTTGCGGAGTTTTAGAGAAGTTTCGCTGACACTGCCATTTTGGGACGAGCTTGCGAAAGGCTAGGAACAAGGCTTAAGGAAATTAAATCCAATTGAGTTAAAATTGGTGGAGCCGCTCGTGGGAGGTATCGGTGCCGCAAAATCTTCCGATGATCGAACAAATAGGAAGAAAGTCTACAACTACTCGTATTTACCACAGAGTGGAGGTCGGGGCAGCTTGCTGTCCAAAAGCACGTCGTATTTGGTTGGTATATGTAACTTCATGATCCGAGTTGACCTCCCTTGGTCAGTCTCTTTTCGTCTAATGTCCACGCCATATTATAATCTAGCATTTGTCATATGTTCCTTAATCCCCACCATGAACGCCCCGCCAATGCTTGCTTGCTTTCGAGATTCCAAACATGATAGACATTGTTGATACAATATACCTGCCGCCCGCGGTCGACCAGTCTTTACTCTCATTAACCCATGCCTACAAATTTGAACCAGTTCGGCCTGCAATCTTCTTTATGTAGCCAAGCTTCTCCATCTGTGAATCGGCCAGTCATACAGCCTTTACATTTCGGCGAGTTGGGACAGTTGAAATAAGGGATATGTTGATAACCGATGTCACGGAACCTAGGCGAAGTCAGTTAGCCCGGACAATAATATGGCAGATGTGGGTGAAAACTTACCAATGAATCTTGCTCTTATCCTCGAATAGTCCCAATGCGATACTGTGGACAGGCGCATCTCCCCATCTTTCGAAGAAAAACCCTCCTGCACGATCCAGATGGTTGAAATAATCTTCATATGCCTGGCTACGCCAGAAGCTCATGTCAGCAATCTCGAAGTTGCTCCAGAAATGACAGGTAGAATATCCATTCGCCTTATGGTTGTGATCGGGTCTTCGCGCACTATCAACAAGCCAGTTCATCGCATTGTTCTCGTGAAGGTATTCAGGATGTTGTGCGAGGAACTTAGTCGTCTCAGGCCACAAGGTAGGAATAGATTGTGGGGAATCGTAGAGATTGATGGTAAAACCGTAGGTCTTGTTATGATCTTGCATATACCGGAAAACATCGTAGTCGACGTCGCAGAAGAAATGAACTTTTGGCTCGACACGCCAGTAATATTGGGTATGCTCCAACGCTGGATGCTTGTAGAAGAGGCCACTGTTCCATCGGCACATTTGATGGTATGATGCCATGCTGGCATATTGGACGTCGTTCTCCTCCAAAATTTTGGCCGATTCGTCGAAGAGCTCTTTATCGATCCACGAAGGAATTGCCCAATGCTCTTTGGGAATAATTTCTGCCAAAATTGTTAGGGATACCATGCTGTCATAAGAAATGGATGTTGCGTACCATATTTGCACTCTGCGTTTGTTTCTGCTTTTGTCCGTTTCTTGAATTCTTCCGAAAATGGCACATCATTGAAAAATGTCCACGGATAATTGAATTTGTGGTTCCAGGTTCTTTCAAGGTCTCGCATAGCTTGAACCATACCGTCGAGTTCTTCATTTCGAACCAAAGACAATAGTGTTGCGTTGATGCGATTCGTTCCTTCAGCTCCCAAACCATAACCTTTGTCTGCCCGCCATAATACACCTTCCGGTTCTCCAGTTACTGTTGGAATTCATTAGCCAAGACCCAAGCTGTGTGAGGACAGATCGAAGCATACAATCCAAGTTAGGATCTCTCTCCATATTCTCAAGCGTGTCACCAGGACCCTTTGGTACCTTTTCGGGACCGAAAACCTGATATAAGAAGAATACCCATAGCCCGATGGCTATTAAGCCCAGCACTCGTATTGGGCGCGCCACTGCCATGTTGCCTTGTTTAGGTGTGAGCGTAAGTGTGTTGAATATCTCAACCTTATTCGAACTTGTATTGAAATCGCGGACAGCGCCGCGTAAAGTTGAGGCACAGGAAAATAAAACCTTCTATTGATTGCTTCTCCGCAAAAGATAGGGGACACGGAATTTGCCGCTGCATCAGTTCTAAATTCGGCCTGCGATAAGCTGACCGATAACTGCCTAAGGTTACAATTTTTAATCTGTCGCGTCTCTACTCGGACTAGACGCGTACGGTTGTCAAGACACTGCAACAGTGCTTTGCTTGAACAAATCGTTCACAAGTCTTCAACCCCTCACTAACTGCTCGCCTGAGGCGAGTCGCAGGAGAACGGGTTGGTACCTCTATTTAAGATGCGAAAATGGCACATCTTGCAAAGTTAGGGGCCTTGACAGAGGAGCTCGTCACATCGATCACATCCCTCTCGCCGCAGGTAATTACCGTTTATTCAGTCTTTATAGGCTCTTCATTTGATTCAGCAAATGCATGCTCACTTATCACCGAACTGACAGATTTAGTCTGATCCCAAGAGATTCATTACATGCCGAGAGACCACTCTCCGAGCTTTGAGGTACCACAACTTTAACAGGACAAACCAATTCGATGTCCAGGATAGGCTTGAAGGTCTTGACGAGAAGCTCCATGTCTACAACGAAGATGCCTTGGCGGACGCTCTTCGAGAACGCCTACGTAGGTTACAGATGCTGAAGTTCAAATGGCAACCTGAAGTCCTGCATCTCCTACTCGAGTTGTCAAACAAGCCGGTCTCAAATTCTAGAATTGGGGATCTAGAATTGATCAAGGTGGTGGAAGATAGACCCGATCCTCCTCTGAAATGGAAAGATCTTGCAGCCGAAGGTCCCTTGTTGCGGGAGAAAAGTGTTTGGCGGAACGTCAATTTTGCAGCCGACAGCTCGGATGACGATGACGTTTTCGGTGACACTTGCTCGGAGTTGTCTGAGGCCACTGGAACAACGGGGAACTCGAGTGTGGATGATGATTATATTCGGAAACCGCAGGATCTCATTGTGGACACACTCGAAGAAGATACCCTGCAAAAACTTAGAAAGGCCCAGTTTTGGCAGAAACCACCCAGTGTAAACGGTGTGCAGCTCAAAACAGTACGGAAGCCCGTTTCTGAGCTCCAGGCCAGTCGAGAAGTTCTGTCCATGCTTGCGGGCTTGTCAACATCCTTGTTTGAAATGACTGATCAGGGCTCTGTGAATATCAAACCTTCGAAGGGATATATGTTGAAGCACTTAACCGCGGAAGGCTACGACTCGCTCATGGAAGCATTTGCACGACTGGGCTGCTCTCTACAAATTCTCCGCAATTGGATGAAAGACATACAGAAGGTACCCCTCCTACAGGTTTTGCAAGGATCAATATCACAACGACTCACAGATTTTGATATAAAATTGTCCGAAATCCAAGCTAGCTTTGTGGTACCCCCAAAAGACGTCGTTGTGAGTTTAATGAGCTTGCGCCATGCTATATCTTCATCCATGAGGCCTCTAGGTAGACTGTCGGAGCTCATCAAGCGGCTAGGGGAAGATCGATATGCTCATGCCTTCCGTTACCTCGAATTCTTGTATGATGAGACATGTACCTCGCAAATGGCCGGCGATGACGAATTGTACTTTTTCATGGGGAACCTTTTCTTTGAGTGCTTCCAAGTCTATCTTCGACCTATAAGATCATGGATGGAAGAAGGTGAACTGAACGCCACGGATAATGTCTTCTTCGTATCTGAGCTTACAGGACATGCCGAACCATCTTCAATCTGGCAATCTCGCTTCAAGCTACGCAGGACCACGGCCGGTACCTTACATGCTCCCAGTTTCCTTCACACAGCCGCAGAAAAGATTTTCAATACAGGCAAAAGCGTTGTGGTTCTAAAACAATTGAACCAATTTGACTCAATTCAGTTTAAGAAGAAACCCGAGCCGAAACTAGACTTTGAATCTGTCTGTGACACTACGAGATTTTCCTTGGCTCCATTCTCCGAGTTGTTTGATGTAGCCTTTGAGGGGTGGATCAGAAGCAAACATCACTTCACGTCCAACAGACTTCGACGAATTCTTTTCGAGTCCTGTGGTTTGCACAAAGCCCTCAATGCGCTTGCTCATGTTTACTTTATTGCCGACGGCATCAGTTCCTCGAATTTCATGTCTACTGTCTTCGATAAGTTGGACACTCTAGACACCTCCTGGAACGATCGTTTCCCATTAACCGAGCTTGCACAAAGCACAATCGGCTCCCACCCATCCATAATATCCGAACGCTTGCGCTTGCGGATTCGGCCCCTTTCACAGAGAAGTCAAGACATCAACAGGTGTCGCAAATCCGTAAAAGTCCTCTCCATTATTGAACCTATATATCACCTTTCTTGGCCTGTCCAAATAGTCCTCACCCCATCGACCATCCCCTCTTACCAGAAAATCTTCACATTCCTCTTCCAAATCCGACGCAGTTCCCACATCCTCTCCCGCGAACGCCTCGTCACCGACCAACAATCCATAACCAGCACCACCGAAGAACGCTCCCTCTACTACTCTCTCCGCAGCCGCCTGCTCTGGTTCAACACAACCCTATACTACTACCTCACGTCCCTTGTGCTCGCACCCCGTTCCGAAACTATGCATCAGAATCTCCAGGAAGTAGAAGACATCGACGCCATGATCCAAGTGCACACGCTCTTCGTCAAACGCATTACTGACGAAGCTCTCCTCGGCAGCAAGCTCGAACTGATTCATAAAACTGTTCTTAAAATCCTAGACCTGGGCATCAAACTCGAAGACGCGCAGGCAGCGAATGCGCTGGCTAGTAAAGCGGCTATGGATCAGCAGCAGGAGATGGTGGATCTGTCGTTTGCGTCGTTGGGGTTGCCGCCTACGCCGAGGAAACGGGATACGAGGGTGGAGAAAGTGAGGGAGATGGATTCGGACGATGATGATGATGTGGTGGATGTTGATTTGAGTATTTTGTCGCCGGGGAAGGGAGACGTGGAGGAGGTGTATGTGGTGAAGTTGAAGAGGATGAAGGCGGAGTTTGATCGATTGGTGAGGTTTGTGGGGAGTGGGCTGAGGGGGGTGGCGAGGGCGAGTACGGGGGAGGAGGCGAAGAGTTGGGATGTGCTGGGGGAGATGATCGAGGGGGGCTTGGAGGGTGGGGGTGGGGGGCATGGGTGGAGATAGGGGAGGGGTGGGAATGGTGGCCTGGGTTGTAGTTATGTGATGAATATGTGGTTCGGTGTCTTTGACGAGAACATCCCGTCCTCGCGAGCCACATCATGGTACGGCTTAGAGTACTCTACCTCATAAAACATATCCAAATATTTTTAGATAATCTTTCTCTTCCTTGTATCTTCCTTTATCTACATATCCACCTTCTCCGCAAACCCCTTATCCTGCAGCCCCTCCGCCCCCTCCTCCGGCACCAACCCAACATCCACCTCCTTCCTATTCGTCGTAGTCCCAAAATCCGCCGCCCACGCCGCCTTATTCTTCTTCCCCTCGCCCGGCCCCTCGCTCTTAAAATGGTACCCTCTCACCCTCGGTCCCTGGCCGCTCTTCTCCGGCAACTCGCTTTCGTACACCCGCGCAAATTCCTCACAATCGTTCTCGAATGTCCCGTTCTGGATACTTTGCCGGATGGAGGAGAAGAATGTGGAGAGGGTGTAGTGGTTGTGGATTTGCAGGAGCACCCACCCGAGCATCTCTTTCGCGGATAGCAGGTGCTGGATGAAGGCGCGGTGGTGCGAGGTGCAGGCGTAGCAGGTGCAGGAGGGGGAGAGTGGAAGGAGGGAGGTGGAGTGTGTGGGGGTCCACATGTCGATTCCGAGGGGGAGGATCGAGCTGTGGGGGGTGGAGACGGAGGTGGTGGGGGTGCGGGGGGAGGGGAATTCGAATGTTAGTGCGATGCCGGCGTCGGTGGCGAAGTTGATGAAGGGGATGGTGAAAATGTCCATGCCGAGGGAGATTTGTCTGAGGATGTGGTGGGGGGACGATGGTTCGTCAAGGGAAAGACGAGGGAGCGTGGACATGGCTGTTGTGGCGGGGATGTCGGGGAGCATGTTGGAGTCGTAGAAGGCGAGGCCGGAGATGTTGTCGACGAGATCGTCGGCGATGTAGTTGAGATATTCCCATTGACTCTGGTAGTCGATTGGAAGAACTGGGGCGAAGACGGGTTGGTCATCCGGCTTGTCAGTTAGAAGTTGGGAGAGCCATTGTCCACTTCTATCGCCCATCTTTGCGGTGCGCTTCTGGCCAGCGGTAGTTCCATATGGGATGTCCGCTAGTGCCACGGCGATATCTGGCCGCAAAGTCTCAATAGAGTTTATGTAGGACTTGTTTGGAAGAACTTGGAATCCTGTAGAGGTAAAAACAGAAATGGACGTGTTGGCATTTCCATTAGGAGCTGTGACGGCCGGTGTTCTTCTCGGCGCAAGAAGCGATATAAGAGATGTCGGAAGAGCAGTGAAAGTGTGAAGAGCAGACGTACTCCCAGGACAGTTCAAAATAGGAGGAGTGGTCTTGTTATTCTTCTCTATGACTATAAAATATCAGGGCTGAACAGTAATAAGATAACATGAGACCTACAGTCTTCCAACGCCATATGAACACCTCCAAAATGGGCATGCGCTGCAATGACATCCGGGGTCATATGTGGCACAACACCTCTAGAGGTAACGGCTATAAAACCTGGTGTTTCAAGGGCTTTTCGTCCTTCAACAGCAAGTCTACCTAGTCTTGCACCAGAAGTAGGGTCCGAGTTGCTCAAGATTTCGAAGCCGAGCTTCGTCTGCTTCCTTGAAGCCATCTTGAGTATATTGGAAGAGCCTTTCACGTGCGAGTATGGCAGAGCTGGAGTGCCTAGTCTGAGGAGGTTCTGAGTCAAAACCTTGCTTCGGGGAATGCTATAAAGATACTGATTTTTCTGCAGGCCAGTAACCCTCAGAACGTATCCAGCGAGACTATGGAATCCAAATATACTCGTGAGTTCCTCATCAGCATTTCTACCGTGTTGTCTGGTGGGCGGGTTGGAGGGTCCAGTGCTTTGATATCAGCAGCAAAAATAGATGAGGGAGGGCTCAAAAAGTACTAGCTCGGAAGGATCGAGCTAAGAGCTAGTCCCATGTATGATTGGATTGATTGGTGCCAAGATCGCCCTCGGCTTTTCTTATCCTTATCAATGGCTGGTGAAGCTCTGTTCCATGTTTTGAGCTCTGTAACATTTTACTCGTACACTTCACACTTCACACTTCTGCATTTCATCCTCATCGTTTGCACCTTTTGCATATCTACTTTGCTAGCCGGCAGTTTTTGAACTTGATAGTTTTGGCTTAACGCTCATCATTTCTCTGCTTTGCAATTCAAGAAACTTTGTTATGAATATCAAGTAGTGAATACCCAGGCGAGGGAACGTTGCTCGGCAGCTTCGGATCTTCAAGTTCAGATCAGCTTCACGGCGCATACTGTGGTTCAGCATGGAAGACGAACACGACTTAGAAGTCGGTCGACCTCGCTTCAGAGATCATGATCATCCCGATGATCCCATTGACGAATCTGTTCGAACCAATCTTCTACCGATGAACGAACTTTCGGACGACAGCTCCCCTCCAACCCCGCGTTTTCTGCAAGATCAGTCTTCGTATCGATACTTGAGATGGATTCCAGTTCCAGTCCGACGTATGAGCAAGCGAGCTCTGCAGTGGGCAAAAGGACCAGAGCCACCGCGGATCAATGTCGTGAACCCATGGTTTCCATCCATTCAAGAAGCGCCTTTGCGACTTTTGGACCGATATGTGCCCAAGAGGAAACATAGGATAACACTTTTGGTGGCATTTTACTTTTTTTGGATTCTCTCATTTGCGCTCGTGTTAAAGCAGAGCACACTCACTACTGAAATTGAGAACTGGGGAACACCAGGAAATATCGGATGTGGAAATACGTATTGGGTTTCAGGGAACAGTTGTGGGCTCAATGGGAATGATTGTAGGCCATTCAATGGCAGTGGATTTGCGTTCAGATGTCCGGCAAATTGCGCCAGTCATATGGTTCTAAACCCTCGAGCTGTCGGCGCTCAAGAAATAATGTATAGGCCGTTCGTGATTGGAGGCCCTTCAGAAGACAGCAATAAACCGATCTATCGAAGTGATAGTTTTATCTGTGGAGCTGCTATCCATGCAGGCGTCATCGACAATGCCAAAGGTGGCTGTGGTGTGGTTACTCTAGTCGGAGAGCACCACAACTACCAGAGCTCGAAAAAGCACGGCATAAAAAGCATTGCTTTCGATTCCGGTTTCCCATCATCATTCTCATTCGAGGAAGGAATTTCCTGCAAGGCCAAAGATGCGCGCTGGTCGCTTCTCTTTGTGTCTCTTACCTTTACCATCTTGCTGTCGCTCTTCACGGACTCGCCAGCGCTGTTCTTCTTCTCGATATTTACTGGACTGTTTGCTCACACTGGGCTTGGTTCTGATCCACCATACCACTCTAGCATGTCGGATCTCGTTTCGAACATTTTAGGAAAATTCCTACCAGCGGCATTTTGCGCGTTTGTCATCTACAGATACATGGGTGTTCGACGCACTTTGATTGGTTTAACAGCTCAAGTTGAGAAGACCATCTTATGGCTTGGAGGCTGCTGGGTTGGAACTCTATCTAATTACACATTCGAGTGGATACCTATTCAACGACTCAACGCTCACGATATCAACCAGCAGCCAGGCGCAAAACTCGCCCTCGCTCTTATCATTCTATTCCTCGTCGCAGTCGTCGTTAAACAAGCCATCTACTTCCGCATGGAAGGCCGTCTACTCCGCTACCTCGGCCTATACGGCATTTTCCTCGCTGCGATCATCATGTCCCTTTTGATACCCGGTCTTTCTCTACGTATCCATCACTATATCCTTGCACTGCTCCTCCTCCCCGGTACAAGCATGCAGACCCGCCCCGCTCTTCTCTACCAAGGTCTTCTAGTTGGCCTCTTCATCAACGGCATCGCACGCTGGGGCTTCGATCCCGTGCTGCAAACACCCGCCGCACTTCAAGGCGACGCTCCACATAATTCCGCCCTCCCAAAAATACTTGAACCCACAATCGCCACGGTCGGAAACGTTTCCACCATCTCCTTCTCGTGGCTTCCTCCACCCGATCCTTTCGACGGCATCAGCGTGCTAGTCAACGATGTAGAGCGTTTTAGAGGATATACCGATGATAGTTATGGCAGTAACAAACATTTCATCTGGCCGAAGGATCCGTCTTTCGATGAAGAGCCGGAGTATTTTAGATTTGCGTATATGCAGGGGCCTAGGAGTTGGGATTATACTAAAGCGGGGACATGGAACGCGGATGGTTCATGGACGCAGATGAAGAAGGGGCCAAGTAAAGTTAAGAGTCGGTCTTTCGATGGGGAGGTGCTTACTTTGTAGAATAGGGGGAGGGGGGAAAAGAGTGTGTATATCTTGTGTATTAGATTACTATATAGGTTTATATGAATGACGACATATGAGGGCATTTATTATTTTATGATATCCTAAACAGAGTTCGTCTATCTTCCTTGTTCTCTTACCACTATTCATCTTGACCTGCGCAGACTTATTCTAGCGTCCGACGACAGATATAACCATACCTGCCGACGCAGCAATACTGCGCATCTCACCAAGATATACGGTTAGAACTTAGAATCCAGAATCCAATCAACAGAACCTTGCACAATTACCAATCACCAAGGAAGACTGAAACAATAAATTCTTCAAATCTCATCCCGCAACTATTGCTCTATACCTCATTTGACTCTCAACCTCGTACATTCACCTTTTCTCCGCGTCTATTTCGTCTCGTCACTCGTCGATAGCTCTGTCCTCTCCTCACCACCAATCCCAATCCAAATCCCAGTCGCAATCCCCATCCCAATCCCAATAACAATCCCATCCTCCTCCACCGTATCCACACCCACACCCCTCGTATATCTAAACTCCTTCCCCCACAAACTCTCCATTTTCTCCTCCCCCACCAATATCCGTCCCGGGTGCAGCACGTTCCAGGAAAGGGTTGCAAGAAGTAGCGGGATTACTTCTAGTATATAGATGAGGTGTTTGCTTCGCATTATATGCGGAGCGAAGAGGCGAATGAGACGGGATAGGAGGATGATCTTTTGGGGAGTTGTTAGTTTCTCCTTTATTCTATACAACGCAAAGAAAATGGAAAAGGGAGAAGTATCAAAAACGAAAAAACAGTATAGAACCTACCAAAACCAACACCGCACTCACATACCCCGTCCATACCCCCCTTCTCCATCGCTTCTTCCTCTCATCCAATACTTCTCCATTTTCTAATTGTCGAATTTCTCGATCAAGAACACATAACATAAAGATGAAAATCAAAATCCCCACTCCCTGTAATATTACGCCGGAGGCAAATAACACTCTCCCGCTACCATGATTCCCAACCCCGCTCAGAACACCCACGACCTGCAGTCCTGCGACAGGGATTGTGAAGAGTAGAGACACGGCGCGGAGAACCGGGGCGCGGAGACTAAGCAGCGCGCGGGTGGGTAGGAAGTAGTTTGTTAGGTGCGGAAGGAGGAGATGCAAGTAAGTGGTGAACCAAAGGGGGGATATAAGGAGGAAGTTGCGGGAGAAAAGGAGGAGGAGCGGATGGGGATCGAAATAAGAAGCAGTGAGGTTCAGGAAGGAGAGGAACGTCCAGGCGGTGGAGGCCCAGAGGGGGTAGAGGAGAGCCCAGAGGGTGGAGGTCCGGAAGTGGTAGATCCAGGGCTGGGATGGAGAGAGGGGAGGGTTAGTTTATTTTGTATTTTCGGGAGGGAGAAGGACTTTGCTTACTTTACCATAGTAAATCGCTTGCCCCGTATGCACCACCATAAGAGCACCGAAAATGATGGTCAACCCTAGGGCAGCAAAGAAACTCAAAGAGCCGCATACATCCTCTGAAGAGCACACTGTGCTAACAGTAGAAACAGCCATACTTGCTATTCCATCATCATCAGAAGAAGAATAAGCAGCGCGTGAACGAGGTGAAAGCACAAGCGCGCCTTGAGGAATGTGCCGCGCATTGGCGGAATCGGGGAATTCAACTAGTGCTAATACCGCGTGTACGAGAAGGGAATGCGGGAGCATTGTGTGAAAATCGCAATGACTGATGGGTTAGTCAGAGGCTTACATACATATATACGGACAGACATGTATATATACATGCATGCATATACGACAAATCCCGCAAAGTAAGAACCTACAACAAACAAACATCTTACCTACCCACTCACTCACCCACAAACAAGCATCTTACTTATTCATTCATCCATCCATCTAAACCGCAGGCCAGGCCAGAAAAAGCAGCTTTTCGCAGGAAATCATAGTTGGTGCTTGGCCCCTTGTGGCATACGATATGACCAAGACTAGGCCTACCGACCAAACGACCGACCGGCACCTACAGATCGAAAATAGAAGCTCCTCCGTCAGCAGCACTTCTCCGACCAAACTCAAGTCCCACTCGAGACGGTACGAGGCGATGAGATGGGGAAGCTTAAAGTTTCCGAACAATCCTTCAGACCCAACCAAGCCCGGATATACCATACAGGACAAACACCAACGCGGGGTCTCCCGTATCTCTATTTTCATGAGTAGTAAGCTGCTGCGCAGCGATTACAGTACCTGTTGGGCTAGGCGCTGAATGGAAACACCGTACCGTATAAGCACCTATCTGCACGAGTGGGCCTATATCCAAAGAAGGAATTTCTCGCTTCCATACGAGTAGCTCTCCTGAAAGATGGGGGAAGCTTAGCGTACCCTGGCAGAACGGCTGTAGCCAGCCAACCGCCTAACCACCATGGTCTCAGGCTGTGATGTAAGATGGACTTCGCAACGTAATCACTAGATCCTTCAAACCTCCCTTCGAAACCGGGAGTATTTTTGACAACGGATAAGTTGTATCGTGGATATCTTGGCATACTTTCGCTTTTCCGCATTGCTTCACACAGGTTTATGCAAGAAAGAGGTACTGTAGATATTTTGAAATTGCATGAACCATATCTGTCCGGGTATTCATATATAAAAACCTTCCGTTTCCAACTCCATGCTAGGACGCACTCTTTCCAGAATTCAGAAAGAAAAGGAAAAAAATACCGCGAATATAATGACTTTCAATATAATCCTCTAGGTCTTTGCCTTCTTCCTGATCATCCCCGCCCCAAGAAGATTTACTTCTCCTGGCTGAACAATTGTTGCGACAGAAGCAGGGGTAGATTCTTTCACATCTTCTGCGCCAGCCTTCCTCTTTTTCCGCACCAGCCCGACGTTGAGATTGTTAATGCCACCTTCTCCGACTATAGCTGCAGTCTCTATTGCCCGAGTCCCTGTAACCGTCGCGCCCCATGAACTGCTCATGCTGCCAGCACCAGAGCGCACTTCGTTGATCCATCTCCGAGAGCTGGAGCTTGCTAATTCCAGGTTGGCGAAGTCCAAGCGAAGAAGAAGTTCCGTGATACGATTGTAGTCCGTCTCATCCACAATGACTTGTCCACGACCTTGTGCACGCCAGCTGTAGTATGCAGTACTCTCGGGTTTATCAAGCAAGTAGTTTTTGTTTTCGGTCTTGATCCGCGGTTGACGTGGAACGATGATACCCGAAAGCTTCTTTCTTTTCTTTTTGGGTGCCGACGGGCTTGCAGTATGTTGCGTGCCTGGCAATGTCTCTTCTCTCTTTGAGTGCGAATCCGTAGACATGAACGAGCCTGCGAATGAGGTTGAAGGCGTTGACGCAGCCGTCATCGTCCTGTCAGGCATTGTTACAAAAGACGAGTTGAGCTGGGTGTCGTTCGCTACCACTGTGCTCTGGCTACTAGACGGCGCAAAATCTGAAGAATCGTCCTTAATAAGCGGCGTAAACACAATCCAGATAAATCCAACAAGTCGTCCCGCAGAACACTCTTGACGGTAAGCCATCATCTCCCAGAATTGATTGATGCTTTTCACACTTTTCCAATGGCCACTCCCATCTCCTTGACTCCGACCTATTTCATCATCTAATTCGTCCAAGAATCTTGCTTTAGGATCGTCTGGATAGTGAGGGACAAGGCATCGTGGGGGAATGTCATCTGGATGTCTTGAGATCTGCTTTAATGGATGTCCAATCGTCCAAGGACAGTGCGATTGCAACAACTTCGCTCTCGGCGGCAGGTATGATCGTGTTTCGTATTCATCTTGCCCTGGCACAATAAGAAAGCCTTTCACTGCTTCCCATGCTGAATTGTCAGCGCGGATTGATGCCTCAGTCGTTTCGATCAAAGGATCAAGAACTCGACACCACCATCGTACCAATCCTCTATCATCCAACACATGCTTCCCGCTGTATTCAACACTGCCCGGAAACAGATACTGGTCTTGAGCTCGCGCAAACAGGGAGACGACGCTTTTAATATTCTTCCTCTGATGTTGGTCTACCAAATGTCGTAAAAATATGCCACTGATTTCTCTTATCGGAGAAGGCGTTCCCTTTGGTAGGTTCAGAAGATGTAGGTAGCCTGTCGAATCCGCCTTGGAAACAAAAAATGTGGTATCGTATGCCGTAGAGTATATGAGTGTTTCGATCGCGAAAACCAGAACTTCACTTAATTCGGATGCATTTTCCTGTGAGGGCGTTTGAATTGATACAGTCAGAAAATGACTTTCGCAATAAGTTTTGTCGGGACGACCATTGGGTGGTGCAGAATACAAAGATGAGGTTTTGGTTGGAGGGGTAGAAAGGTGATAGATCTTGAATGAAATGTCTTTTGCGAGAACAGAAGCAAGTTGTTGAATTAAGCTAGAAGAGGAAGACGACGAAGAAGACTTAATCGATCCATTGATACCAAGTCTCTCATGCGCAGCCATAGCTATAGCCAAAAAGGTGTAAAGAATGTCATGAAGAACATTATCATGAATTACAACAAGAAGTTGGGGAGAAGTTATTCATTGACGAGACCCCTAACTTCCTAGCCTTTCACGCCTTTTAATTGAATTGGGAGACGCGACTGCACTGCGACCCGGAAGACGCGCACTTTTAGGTCATCGCCTAATAAAGTTTAGCGTCGGAACAAAGTTTCCCAGAACTCTCGAGCTTCAACATGAAGAATAATTTTATGGAGAGAAGAGCATAAACAGTCGACCTACCCACGATTTATCGCAGACTATGGCTTCCAAGACGTCCGCGAGGGCATTTCAATCCCTTACCAGACAAGCACGACAAAAATGCACATGCGCCGCCTCCACATCCTCTCGCTCAAGATATGTTCGACAGTTCTCTTCATCTACGTCTAGACCTGAAGAAGTGCCAAAGGTGGAAGAACAAGAGTATCGGCCAAGATGGTCATACACCCCGCCGCAGATGAAATTGCCTTTCGACCCTCGGGCAGTGGAGCACGATGTACCGGAGTTTGTGTGCAATGATGATCCAGCAAAATTGGACCGATTCTATATCAAATTTCTAGGACGAGGGGGCGATGAAGCGCTCACGGACGAAGTAAAATGGCTTGCTATTACACACAAGAGTTTTGACCAAGGGAGGAGAGGATTCAATGACCGGCTGGCGTATCTCGGTATGTTTTTGTCACATAAGATGAGAGCGAATCACTGAGCAATTGTGATTTGTAGGTCGGCGCATTGTGAACATGCAAACATCTTTGGCTTTATTACAGTCGCCCGTTCCAGTAAGAGCAGAAGAATCGCAGGATGACCGAGAACCCTACAAACACCCTGCGTTAGAAGGGTTACCAAATTTGTCAAACACTTCTTTAGAACACTCGCTTGGCAAGAAGCGATTGGCAAGTTTAGCAACTCAGATGGGTATGGTGGATATTATTAGATGGGTACCAAGGCTGGTGAGTGCTTCTTTCGGGCAATTGTTTCTTGGATGCTTTTTTTTGGATGGAAACACTGACGGTGTTGCGTAGAGGAATGATCTGGTCGCCTCTGGTTTAGAAGTGGTCCTTGCTACTTCTATGTATGCTATTATTGGAGCCATTGCATTACAGAAAGGCGGGGCTGTTGCTGCGAGGGTAACAAGAGAAAGGATACTGAAGCCTCTTGGTATAGCATGAACTTGTAGAAAATATGTATGGATTGGCGCAAGTGTAGAGTATTGTGGAATGTTGGTCTCTAAAGGTTACGAGTGCCATGCTAAGACAGTATATACCCATCTCCTTGTCAAACTATGGGCGCCATCCACTACAGCATGGGATTGGTGTCTGTGATGAGAGTTATGATGCTGACGCATGGTGAGGTGACAGGACCAGTCGTGTCCAGCATAGCTTATGAAGACTATCGAACGTAGTCTCGAGAGATCTCTTGCCTCTACCAGATATATGCAAATCACTTCGCTCGCTTTGAGCAATTGACAGGAGCACCACCTTTGTACGATTTGACCAATGATGTATATATATGTGGACGTGGAAGTAGACGAGTAGGTAAAAGCTGCCCAGCAGTAGATAGGATAGGGAGGTAGCGAGCACTATCAACCATTTTCCCGGACCACTTGAACCGGCTCACATTAATGGTGTCTGGGATCTACGAGCGCATTCACGACGTCCATTCCCCGGGAGCATACTTTATAAAACCAGAACCTGGCACTGAGTCACTGACACCCGTAAATATCTAATATTGTTGCATTGAGCCTGAATACCAATGGGAGATATAATATGGACACATCATAGGGAGCTGTGAGCTGTGAGCATGATTAGTTGGTGGGAAAAGGGTGGTTTACACCGTTCCTTCATTTGGTGGGGTTTATGCCTTTTCATATGTTTTTGCTTTTGATAATGAAATAGTGCGGGGCGGTTGTGCCTGCCGCGAGCCCGCCAAGAGAAGTTATTGATGCCCATCTACCGATCGTTTCGATCGAGGGAAAAAATACATAGTACCCACGAGTTTTCGGCGGTTTAGCAAAAAATCCCTCAATCTTCACAAGTCGCATTGGTGTCTCCTACTTGCGGTCAACTTTACTTCTTCCTACTCATATCGCTACTTTTTTGCACACAACGGATTATTTGTCCAAGTTATCTTCATAGGGCTTGAGCATAACAATTCGTTTGTTCTAGGTCTTCTGTAAGTTCTGTATTGGCCCAAAGCGACACCCCTGGCCCAACACCCATGACGCAGTAGGTTCAGACAGCGGCCTCCAGAAAAAAAAGTTTTCCCAGCAACTCACCAGCACACACGCATCACAAACGAAAACTCCACACTTCACCGTCCCCGAGACCTCTTCCAACACCTTCAAATAGCTTCCGTTTGCCACTTGCTTGCGACCTCCAACACCTATCAATGAATCATTTACTCTATTGATCTTGCAATCTTTGCAATCGCATTACAGTCAGTGTGTTGTCTCGGTAACACACTCGACTGACATTACACAAACCTCCTCGAAAAACCTTTCTATCTCTATGAGCACTAAAGACCTACTTCGATTCCTGTCCAAGCCAGCAAAGTAAGGAGCTCCCAACTTCCATTTCCCGCATTCAATCATTTGCTTGCTTCCTGCACTCGGTGTGAAAGTGTGCCCTCTTGAGTCTCGTCTTAGAACCATCTGAAGCAAGCGCTTGTTTGACAAGTTCAAGCAATCTGTATACATTCACTGTCCTGCACTTTCCTCATCATCCGAAATCGGTCACGGTGTGCAGTTTTGTCTTTGGTATTTGGTATTTGGTGTGCTAACAGTCGTTTCTCCAAAGGCCTCGATAGCACCAGCCACGCCCCTTCAAACGTATAAACAACCCGAATAGCTTAAATCGCAGATACTCCTCGTCTGCTAGACCCGATATCCCATTACGGTATCGGCATCTATCAGATCGAGCACAACCGGACTTCAACATTCCTTCACAAAAGGCCTTCTTCATCCCTCTCTGCACTCGACCTCCCTAACGTCCTCTACGTGCCATCCATATACTAAATATCTTGCCGGCTTCGCCGACCTATACTATTTCCCACGGTTCTGTGGGCCTTCTCTTCTCAGTCGAACACCGCAAGGTTCGTCTGGGTGGCAGATAGTGCTTCACAGTACTTGCCAAATCCGCGCAACTCGCCTCACACGAGCGACCACACCAGGCACGAGACACTACCAAACCCCACCTACTCCTATATCTTTATTCGATAGCGATGGTCAACCTCGAGATCCCATCCCAATATACATTTTCGCCTTCTGAAGGTACACCTCATCTTACTATCAATCGGGAGGCTACTATCGACCTCGATTCAACCAATGCATTCGAAGGTTTGTCTGGAACTTCTATGCCCAATGAGAAGCACGCTAACATGAATAGGTCCCGAGAAGCTTTTAGAGGTTTGGTTTGCTCCATCAGCCAGCGATCTGCCCCCTGGAACTCAACCAAATGGCCTTAAGGCCGTACCCGCCGAAACATGGAAGGGCATGCTGGACCTTGTCAATTGCAAGGTCTTGTCTGTTGTAGAATCGGAACATATCGATGCATACCTTCTTTCCGAGTCTAGCATGTTCGTCTTCCCGCACAAGTTGATCCTCAAGACTTGTGGCACAACGACTCTCTTACTTGGATTGCGTCGCATGCTAAGAATCGCTGCCATCGATGCTGGGTTTCCATGCCACAACTGCGAGTCTCTCACCGACATTAAGGCTGCGGCTACCCCTTACCGGGTTTTCTACAGCCGAAAGAACTTTTTGTTCCCGGAGAAACAACAGGGACCACATCGTAGCTGGAAGGATGAAGTCAGATTCCTCGACGACATGTTTTTGGGTGGAAGCGCATACATGGTTGGCAAGATGAACGGAGATCACTGGTATCTCTACTTGACCAACCCCAACACTACTCTTACGCCACCAAGAACTCCAGACAGAGAGAGGCCAGTCACCGAGACCAAATTTTTGAACCTTCCAACCAGCTCTTTCTCCGCCTTTGGTGCTCAGAGTTCCAACAATGACGAGACTTTGGAAATTCTCATGACCGATCTTGAGCCAAAGAATGCTAAACAATTCTATCTTGACCACGCGAGTACGGTCGCGGAGGAAAAGTATGCCAAGAGAGCTCAGGAAGCTCGTCAATCGGCTGCTGAGAGCCTTGGTGATTTGAGCGGATCACACATGAGTAGCAGTGGCACGACGGTCGGCAGTACCAATACCGATGAGACGTTTGATGTCTTTAGTAACACATCTTCTGACAACAATGGAGGCCTTGTCACTCCTGATGATGAGGTATCCTTCCCAGAAGAGCTCAGCACCGAAGGTCATGCACTTGGTACGGTAGTTTCGGAAGCTTGCGGTCTTTCGGATGTCTACCCTACCTCGAAATATCCCGATGCACGTGTCGACGCTTACCTCTTCACTCCCTGTGGATTCTCAGCCAATGGTGTCATTCCGGCCCCAGATCAAGCAGGCGCTGCCACCCATTATTTCACGGTTCATGTCACCCCAGAGCCCCAGTGCTCTTATGCATCCTTTGAGACCAATGTCCCTGGTTGTCAGAGTGGTCGCGAGACGGCTGATGTTATAGAGAATGTGGTTGATATCTTCAAGCCCGGGCGTTTCAGTGTCACCTTGTTCGAATCGAAGACCAACTCGGCTGAGGGAAGGGAGTTGACCTTACTGGGTGATTCTGCCTCGGATATGAAGACTGCCAGCGCTGCTCGCTTGAGAAGTGCAAGAATGGAAAATCTTCCTGGATACCGTAGGATTGATCGGATTGTGCACGATTTTGATGGATATGACCTAGTCTTCCGTTACTACGAACGTGACGATTGGCAAGGTGGTGCCCCGCGAGTGGGAGAGGTTGATTGATGGATGTATGAAATGGGTGGCTGGTGTGGTACAGGATGATCTTTATGTTGTCACTCGTTGTTTGGTCCGAAACTGCCTATCACTTTTCTTCTTTCATCATTAACTAGTTCTTCGTCTATCCTTAACACTTTCAAACGAAGGGGACCAGTCAAACTTTTAGTATAAAACCGCCAGTAGTTCTTAGTCCAATTTTGAATAGATATCGGTCCTGCCACTTGACTTTTCATGGTGAACAGAATATGACACGTTATGCACAGGAGAGAAAAGTATAACAGCATCAGATTCTTATGCAGCGAGATAGCCATACGATAAGATGGAGTGATCATAAACCAATAATTATGCATGCATCGATTGAAATGGAGAAAAGGCAAAAAGGGCCGCAGGAAACACGACCGAACGGACTGAAAATTTGAAGCACTTCACTTGAGCTTTGAGGTAAGGCAGAAAAGGTGGGCGGGTGAGACAAAGGGGGGCAAACGCGAAGAACGAAACGCGAACGCGTCAAAGTAGGTAAGTGGGTGAATGAGGCGGAGTAGGAAATTGAAGGGGAGCGCGTTTTTTCTTTACTGTAAGTGGTTTCTTTGTGGAGGGAAGGGAGGATGGGAGGGAGCTGGGTAGATAGTTCATTAATCTCTGCGCTTGCGAGTAAGTTAGAAACTAGATTTGACTTTTTTTTACCTTCGCGACGGGTGCCAGAGATGCGAGGTACGGGCACCGCCGGCGCAAACCTACCGAGTTTGCAGCTAGGACTTCATATCTTCATATATGTTGCAGCTAGAGGGAGCCTCACGAGGGGCTTTGAATGATGTAAGTACAGAAGATAAGAATAGCTTTCGGGTGGACGAATCGTCGCGTTTCCCTCTCGTCCGTATGCAAGGCATCACGAAATGATCTTATTCGTGATTACGGTGCGCGCAGATCGTGCTAGGTAGGTGCAGGTAGGTACAGATTCCGGCACAAGAAGATGGAGAAAGACGCGCTTCTTATATTGAAATTCACCAGCCAGTTCGCGTTCTCGTTCCCTTCCTTGTCTCCTATCAATCAATGGCGAAAAACGGTGTCACTAAGCACTTATTCCCTGGCAGCTCCAGCTTCTTTTCGAGGACGGCCCCATCCTTGCATCCACAATTGACCAATGGCTTTTCCAAATCGAGATTGCATGAAATCCGGCGCCGTCGCTGGCTCGTGAGACGCTCGCTTCTGGGACAAAGTGAATCGTCTCTGCGCATGGTCATTGGTTCCAGTCACGAAAAGCTACGCGCTGCAACGCGAAAATGAGGAGATGGCGATGGCGATTTGCAGGAGAGAACCTTGGTTTGCTCTGGCCGACTTGCATGCATATGGAGTCTGAGTATGGGAATGTTTCTAATTGTGAGGTAAGGAGAAGGGAAGATGGTTCGGGAAGAGACAAAATGAGGGTACATCCATCCAGCCCGCTCCAACATGGAGCTGAATGAATCCATAATGAATAAAAGACGTAACGAGCACAATTCTTCGCTCTTCTAATATATCCTGCTCTTCCCGCACTTTCCCCTCAACTCTTTTCTTCTTGTTTCCTCCGATCTTTCATCCCGACCGACGACACAACACAACGCGCGACACGTACCGTTTGTTTATCGTGTACTATTCACTGACTGTAGAGTATTTGATTGTTTTGATTCTTTTCACTGCTAAGTACCCAAGTACTGTGGGGTATCGCGACTTTTAATTGTTTACCTCGGATTCAGGCGACTACTGTACCTGCCTGCTTTTGCTTATTATCCTTGAGCTTTCACCGAACGGACACGACCTCGAATAACAAAACAATCCACCCACCTACACACCACATACATACAATCCAATCCAAGTTATCCAACCCATAACCTTACCATCTACACACGCGACTTTGTTATTGTCTATGCGATTGAATCCCTTTTGATAGAGAAGAATCTCAAACTCAATTCGAAAGCACCTCAAAGTGGATTTACATCATCGAAATCCATAGGACTCAAACTCATCACTCACATCAGTGCGAGTTCAATATCCATCATGACTACACATATGCCCATGGCAGCTGCGAGACAGCCGTTCGCGCCTCTAGATGGATCCCGTCTTCAAAACCTTACCAGTCTCAAGAATCGTCAAAATGGTATGCAAAGCTCTACTCTATCTATCACTATTCCATTGTAAACACAACGACCATGTTATTTACCCCCACCTTTGCATGAATTTCCTTGTCGTCGCCGTTCTCTACCTCCTAATCCCGTCCCATTGCCTGTAACGTCATTTCTCAAATAAATCATGTATCTTACATTCTCTCCAGCTGTTTCATCTACTCAAACCTCGCCCGGCAAACGCAAGGCAACTACAGCTTTCGAGGACGACGATTCCGAGAATGTCGCTCCGATTATCTTCGGCTCGCCCAAACGATCCAAGGCCATCGACGGCATGAGCAAAGACAACGATTCTCTCTCCAAACCTAGCCAATTCTTCCTAACTAAGGCGCCCCCCTCCCCCACCGAATCATGTCTCACCTCCCCTCTCAAACCCACCAAACCCCACCGCACCATGCTGCAACCCACCTCCCGCACTCCCAAGATCAGCTCCACCGCAGTCTCGAAGCCCTCTCCTCTCTCCGCTCCAGCTGGTCGTTCTCCTACTCACAAGCGCGTCGGCATCCTCAACAACCGTCGTCGCACAACCAATTCTCCCATCACCCGCGTGAACCCACCGCCTAAATTCTCCACCTCCACCGCCAGTGGTCTCTCGTTCAGCATCGATGCCGCACTCTCAGGAACCATCCCCTCGTATGGCGCGCGTCAGCGTCAACGCGCAGCTTCCTCTTCCTCCAAATCCAGCACAAGCGATGCCATCCCTTCATCTCTCCACTCCAACGAACCCAAATCCTCCTGGTTCTTCCAAATCCACGAAGACACCGAAGAAGAACTCGCCACCAACCTCATGGAACACAGCACCTGCACATTGGACATCTCCTCAGACGAAGAATCCGCGTTGCGCGTGCGCGAGTTTGAGAAGTGTGAGAAGGAAAATATCCCGCCTGTGGATGACATTTCCCAGACTCGTCTGATGACTACTGCTTCTACTTCAGAAGAGAGCATGGGTATGAGTATGAAGATGAAAACCAAGATGCAAAGGAAACGGAGAGAAGCAGTCGATGTCAATGCAATTGATGTCGATCGTGCGCCGTTGGGGGAGATGAAGAAGGAAGACTTCTATGCCGAGGGTTGTGATGAGAGGAGTGTTTTTATTGTTTTCCCTGATCCCGAAGAAGCGGAAACGGACACGGAAGATGCTTCATCGTCAATGCCTGTTCCAGAACCAGAGAAGCTGGTTAAAGGCAAGGAAAGGGAGAGGGAAACGGAGATTGATCTGTTGATGCAGAAGAGAGTCGTGGAGGAGATTGAGAAACCCGAGGATGATTTCGTGGTTTGGGAGAGTGGGAGTGCGAAGGGTGATGAGTAGTTTCCTGGGAATGTTTGTTGATTGCTGGGGGTTGTATTTATGGGATGCGTGCATGACCTTTATGAGTTATGCGTGTATGTTCTTTTTTTCCTCGTTGCGTCTTTTCTTCTTCTGTTGTTTTAATGCGTTTTTGGTTTGGTTTGGCTGTTTGTTTTATTTGCGGCGGGCGTTTTGAGTGGGGGGTGTGGGTGTGTATTTGGGTGGGTGGATCTACTTTGGTTTGGGGAGTTGAAGGGATGGCCTTTTACTGCTGCTACTGGGTGGGAATAAAAGAACTTGTTCGTTGGTCTAGTCTGGTTTGGTTGGGAGGCTGTAATTATTGGGTTGTTTGTTCGCTTAGTGGTGGGCTTTTTTGCTTGGGATACTTGATGTAGTTCATCGTTTGGATGGGAGAGAGTGTGTGAGAAAAGTAAAACTGGAGTTGGAAGAGAGAGTGTGTGAAAGATGAGAGAGTATGATACAATACAATACCTACTTACCTACCTATCTACCTACCTGCCTGCCTGCTTGCCTACTTAGATCTGTGCGTGTTTACTTGTGCCCCTTTCTTTGGCAAATTGAAATGAAAGTATCTTTATATATATTCTTTATATATGTTCTTATACTGAGGCAGATATTAGAGAAGGGGAAGTTTGTCCTAAGATCTATACTAACTTAGACAACGATATAACAGCGGAAAACGAAGGTCTATATAGCTGAATGGATTTCCTTAGTATATGGAGCTTCGTGCTCAACTTCACTTACAGCTTGTTTACCTACCATCGTAATCGAGTCCCTGTATGACTGTTTTCAATAATAGACCTGCGACAATACTAATAGTCCTGTGGACCCGTGATCCTGACCACTTCCACGCAACTCAGAAGACAAGCACTCGTAACAAAAGTACTGATAACGATTCCGAAATACACTATTTCAACCAATATCACCTCTCACCGAGGTGATCATGGTGGGAAGTCGTGGGACGTTGTACAACTTCCTTACATGGTCAACCAACCACTGAGCCTAATGTCTCTATAGTCGTATGTCGTCAGTCATAACAAATAGCCACAGCACTGCACTTATCTAACAATACTGAAGCAAAACGGAGAGGGCTTGTTGCGAATCCTTGTGAGCGCATGTAGAGATGCCAGTCTTGGGGTCAGCCGCCATAGATGCTTCCTTTGCTTCAGGACGAAAGGACGCGATCCCAATGCATGAATATTAGAGCGCTGAACCTCGCTTCCAAAGCTTGACTTTCCTGTCCCATGATCCAGAGGCAAGTAGCTCTCCATTTGGCGAGAAGTCCACTGTGGTGACTCCTTTAGAATGGCCCTTGAGGGTTCGGACCAAAGCTCCGTTGCTTGCTTCCCAAAGTCTAACACTCCTATCCCTCGATCCGGAGGCGATCAGTTGTCCATCTGGCGAGAAGGCGACTGCGTAGACGGGCCTAGAATGGCCCTCGAGGACATGCACTATATCTCCTGTGCTTACTTTCCAAAGCCTAACTCTACAATCGCCCGATCCAGAAGCAAGCACTTGCCCATCTGTCGAGAAAGCCACTGTATAGACGATATCTTGGTGGGGCCCAAGAGTATCTACTAAATTTCCCGTGCTTGTCTCCCAGAGCCTGACTGTCTTATATTGTGATCCAGAAGCAAGCAGTTGTCCATCTGGTGAGAAGGCTACTGCGAGGACTGGACCTGGAGTATAATCTTCCTCGAGGATCCTTACTACAGTTCCGCTCTTTGATTCCCAAAGTCTAATGCTATTGTCGTCGGATCCAGATGGCAGATGCGATCAGTTGTCCATTTGGCGAAAACGCGACTGTGCGGACCAGAGAGGAGTGCCCAGACATAGTACTTGCTAAAGCTCCCGAGAGTAGTTCCCAGGTATTGAGTCTACTGTTGGATTTATTCTCATCACCTGTTGCAGTGGCTAGCCACTGTCCATTCGGCGAAAAGGCAACCGCCCAGACTGCTTTCGTATGCGTTAGGACCTCTGAAAAAGGCTCGTTATCCTGCTTCCAAAGCATGATAGGGTTGTCGCTTGAGGTATAGGCAGGCAGCTGTCCATCTGCCGGGGTCACCGCATCAGCTGTGCTTGAATCGCCATTAAGCGTCTGCGGACGGAAGCTCTGTTTATTTTCAACAGCAGGCTCCCTCTTGGGAGACGGATCACCCCCAAGTAGCTCCGCCACTTTATGATGGCCTTCGTCCATCGCCAACATCAAGGCTGTGTTTCCTGTATCATCTGTTGCTTCGACGTCTGCCTTGTATTTCAAAAGCAGTCGTACTATGGCATCATATCCAAACTTGGCCGCCAGAAGAAGGGCTGTGCGTCCGTTCTCATCTGGCGCTTCAATGTCGGCTCTATTATTTAGCAGCAGTCGCACCACCTCCTTGCGCCCATACCTGCTGGCCAAAAGCAGTGCTGTATGTCCATTCTGATCGGATGCCTCAATATCAGATACTCTCAATAGCAGTCGAACCAGCTCTCTATAACCACCACTTGCCGGCAACAGCAAAGGGGTTTTGTCCGTCATTATTTCTCATATTGACGTCAGTGCGCCTGTCAAGCAGTACCTGGCGCACTTCCGGTTCGTGCGGCGTAAAGTAGGTCTTGTCTTGCCATCGACTCGTTGTTCACTAGTTTAGGAGCGTTCGTAGCCTGCTTGATAGGTTAGTCAATTGCACTCTTTATTGCTTTGTCTTCGAGCGATGCCTGTAGTTAAAATATGACCAGCTGGTCGATAGTTAGGAAGAATGACGGAAAGAGGAGTTGAGGGGTAAAGGGTTCGTATTATCGCCCGATTTGCAGGGCCCCAAGTATGTAACCTTTATTATCCGTCAAGCCTCCCGTGTCTCCGCTCCGTCTTGAATCTTCCCCAGACTGCATTCTTCTTGGGGGTGAAGAACCCTGAAGCAGCAGACGTAGATCTTGCACTACATTCCGTTCCTGCATATCTCAAACCTCATAGTATGTCCGGCCTCTCAAGAATTTCTACTGGTCTTGGTTTGCTTATCAAGCTAGAAGGAGACCTTACTCCGTCTTCAGTGGTTCAGTGTTGTGAACATGACCAGAGCTTCCCACTTGTTATAACACTTTCTTTTATGGATGAACTGAAGAAGATGGTATTTTCTGTTTTTTCCTACCTAGAGTAGAATCATCACGTCTTTCAAATATAACCGATGTCAGTTCTTGCTATCTCCAGCCCTCTTGGATATAAGATGTCCATCTTCCGAGAGTCCACGGCGGAGCTTCAAACCTGCATCTACTAATGACCGAGTCCTTTTGCCCTTGCCTCGTCCACCCATCTCCAATACGTTTCCGCGCTCCGTTTTCGCAATTCCTTTCCCCATCTAATCATGACAAACATAGTAACGTTGCAAAGCAACCCAAGTATCGCCGCCATAACGAAAGTCCATTTTCGCCCCATAGCATCAATCCACGGCGTAATCCCATAATTGATAGCAAAACTCAGCGTGTTCCGAATGAGAATGAGTGTCGTGATCAGTTCTCCAGCAAGATCACGGTACGAGGACGTGGCGTATTGGATTGCAGTGGACAAGCAGAGCGTGGAGGAGATCGTGAGGACGCCTTGAGCGAACACAAGACCGAACCAGTGGACTTTGTAGGTGGATCCGAGACCCCAGAGAAGCATTGCAAAGGGCACGCATATGAGAGATGCGATGAAGAGGTAGAGGATATGCTCGGGCTCTGCAACTCCTTTGTTTCGGCGAGCGAGACGCAGAACAAGGAACGGTCCGGCGTAAGTTACCCAGAGGGATCTAGCATAGCATTGTCAGCGAGGAAAACAAAGGCAGCAGCTTAAGAAGGGAAGCGCACCCGACGAGCATTCCGACCACGCCCCCGAAATAAGCAAATCCTACTTCGTTGCTGGTGAAATGATAGGGTGCAGATGTATAGATAGGCGAAGCAGTAGCGTTCAAGATGCCCGTCCATACCAAAGCATTCGTTCCATACATAAACCCGGCCCAGACTACGACGGGAAAGCGGAAGAATTTGAAGGGGGCCCACATGAGATACAGAATCCGGTTGGGGCGTTTTTGATCAATGACGCTGAGCTTCTGACGGTAGGTTTTGCGGGGATAGACGACTGTGGAATCTGGCGCGGTGGAGGGGGTTGGGGTTTCCGACTCGCTGCCTTTTTCGCCGGCTAGATTCTGTATAGTGAACTCACTAGTGGTTTCGTCATTGCTGGTGGTGGATTGGGGGGTGTGCCGGTCGTAGTTGGTTTCCTCCATTAGAAAAAGACAGTAGACAAAGGCCAGGGCGATAGCGATAGCACACCACCAAAGCGTCCATCGCCAGCCTTGACCAGTGTTGATGAACGCCGCAAAGACAGGTGCGAATTTACCGGAGAAGGCAAGACTGAATCCATAGATAGCTAGGTACAAGGGCCTTTCGTGGGCAAACCACTTGGTTGTGCATGTCAGCTTTCACGATTTCTCATAGATTAGATTCCTGCGCAAACTTACGATATCCGTCATGCTAATCTCGCACAAAGTCTCTACTGGTGCCCCGAAGAATCCCTAATACATGAGCTACCAATGACAGGCGTCTTTCTCGCGATTATTACATACCTGCAGAATCTTGGTGGCGAGATACGGCCCGTTTGTTGTGCACAAGGGAGTAACGGCCATGATAATCACCGATGCAAGCATGCTGATCAAATAGGTCGGTCTCTTCCCGTATTGCAGAGCAAAGGCTTGCCAGACGATGCATCCCCAGCCGTAGAACAAGAACATAGCTCCGGTACCCGAGACCAGATTGTCGATGGTTAGATGGGTCGCTTTCGCGATCGGGGTGGTGACTGAGTAGACGGCTGTGGAAGGGAAGACCATCATTATGGTGTACATCATGACGCATGATGTATGAATTAGTTTTCTCCTTCGGGACCAGTTCAGCGGATCTTCGGGATCATCTAGATGACAGTGTTAGGAGATGTCAAAGGTATGGTGAGGGGAAGTGTGGGATGATACCTGATGGGAGCGGGACTAGGACAATGTCATGTTCATCCTGGGAGTGTTTAACATGAAAGTGTCCGTCGGTATCGATGAGTTGCAAAGTCCCAGGAGCCGATTTATCTTCAATTGCAACCATGGCGGTGCAGCAATTTCAATGACAGGGAGTGGGGGGTAACCTAACAAACGGAACAGCAACGCCTCCTGCTGAAGTTTTCTGTCGTTGGGTTTTCATAAAATGCAAAGAAAGTTGCAAAATCAAACCATGAACACCAAGAATGAAACCAGAAGACGATTGAGGCCGCGCTCACTATATACCAACATTTTCGTGGTCGTCTCATTCATCCTCTGGGAAAACGCCAGATTGAAAGTTGTATGGTCGGAATGCAATGCAATGACAGGTCTCTTTCACTGATAAGAACCTGAATGCCCTCTTTCTATTTGGTAGACGCTAGATCTAGGGTGTGGGTACTGTAGTGGGTGGGGCGAGTAGCTTGGCTTGGGCGGCCCATTAGGTCTAAAGCACAGACGCATCTCTGCGTAGCGCTGATCGAAAGCAGGCGTTCAAAGGGTTTACATACTTTCGTGCAGTAATTCTAGTTCTTCTGCTAGTCCTGTTTGTTATCTTCTGTGACTTCTGGTTGTTATCTTCTGTAACTTCTGTTTGTTATCTTCTGCAACTTCTGTTCGATTTCAGCCGGTCAAGGACGGCATCACTGCTCATCAACTTCTAAATTTATTAAAAAAGTTCGATTTTTTGAACATATATTTATACGGGGTGTATACAGGCTCGGGATTATAATTATATCAAATCTTCAAAGAAGTTATAAGATCTAACTATCACGTGATAGCTACTATCAGGTTTGGCCCCCAAACGTGGGCCTCGTGACCGGCGGAAGATAACGTAGCCTGCATAAGCCAGCCTCGCGGCATCAACGTCATCTTTGCCTATCCTCACTAGAACATCATCTTTACCTAGCCTTACTTGAATGGCCTAATTATTTTTGCAACTGTAGTATGATTGCAAGTTCCGCAGCCTAAGCAGCGCCAAACTTCAGGAGTGATGGAACCTCTCTCTGCGGCGGCTACTATCATTAGCGTTGTCCACACCATCGGGCAAGTGGTATCTGCTGCGACCACGTTCATGCAAAACGTTCGCTACGCGCGGAAAGAGATCGTGTCTGTCAAAAAAGAGCTTTATTCTCTGAAAGTTATACTAGAGATTCTGGTTGAGGACTTCAAAGATCCTGCAAATACAGCCCTCCCTGGCAACGGCAACGTGGTAAAGGAGATTAACAGCGTCGCGTTGAATTGCAGAGAAGTAGTTAATCAAATTGGCGAACTCATAAAAGGGCAGTCTAGAATCACTTGGGCTGCGTCCGGTAAAGCCGAGCTAGCGAAGCTGCAGACCAATTTAGAAGTACACAAGTCGACCTTGAATGTCACGCTTGACTTGGTCTCCGTGTCAGTCCTATCTCCTTCGTCATATCAGCTACCACTAACACGTTGGACAGGATTATCCTGAAGGACATTAAGGGTGACACGAAACAAATTCTCCAAGATACTTCGACGCTCAAGCAAGGCACAAGCCAAATTCAAAATGACATCTCCCAGATACTATCCAAGATCTCCCGGCTACAAGAAGAAGTTCATAACGCAAAATCCAGCAATGGCCCATCGGACTATGTGCTTGAAAGTTATCTTAACAACTTGAAGACCGATGCCGAAACCGTGATAGACGAAACGGAATACCAAGATGACTATTCTGATGACTCCGATGACCCAGACTCTGACGGACAGATTGACGAAAAGCGACGGGGAGAGTTCCCTACTGAATTTCCTGAGGAGAACAAGGGAATTCAAACTGGATATCCATTCGAGGAAAAGCTTCCAACAAGAACGAAGGAGAAGCAGCGTCTTGCTCCGATAATATTCACCAACAGTCAAGGGCGAAAAATCCCAATTCCTTACCACTTAGGTAACACCTGGGAGGTAAGTTGTCTCAAAACACGAATTTAGGTGATATCTAATGACGCTAGGATATGGCGAAATGGATAGAGCAATCATATGATGGTGCCGCTAAACCCAAGGAATTGAACGATCTAATAGACGTGAAAGACAACAAATACAGCCTTATTGGCCCCAATAACGAGGTCATTCTCCCACCGCTCTGGGAACATCTTGTCGAGCCTGGATGGGAAGTGTCTATGAAAATGTGGGAGGAATCCCGGCATGTAAAGCCTATCAAATTCAAGGATGCCGTGGGCCGTAAATTCTCATACCCTTTTCATTTATGCCAGACATGGGAGGTAAATTATCACTCAATCCCTTTGCTCTACTCCATTCTTACCATTTTATGTGCAGGGCATGGAAGAGTTCATCAAACAGGCATTTCTCCATATAGAAGTCATCGGACCCCATGTGCAAGAAGGTCATTATGATTTGATTGGCCAGAATGGAGAGATTATCCTGCCTCAGGTTTGGGAGACGATGATCCAACCAGACTGGTCTATTACAATGCACACCGTCTGAATCTAAGCTAGGATCACCCGATCGAATGCCTGGCTATCATTTCGGCCCTAGAGAGCGACGGCCAGGTCATTCTAATGATTCCTACCGTGGCCCTCCACCTCCTCAGTCCAACTATAGAGGGGGTGCAGGACCTCCACCCCCACCTCCAATACTACCAAAATCTAACCAGAAGCCCGAAGCTTCCAAAGGAGTACCAGAGCAGAACCCTCTATCCCCAGGAGGGCGTGATACGCAGCCAGATATTTCGCCTAAGCCAAGTCAAAAAGGGCAAAAATCATCAAAGAATCGAACTAAGAATAAGCGAAGCCTTAAGGAAAAAGTAACTATTATCGATTGGTCTGGAAAGATAAACTAAATAAAAGAATCATTTTTCAATAAATAATATATATTTCAGGAATCTATTAATATAATAATTCTTATTATTATTTTCTAATATCTTGAATTATCTTCTTTTAAAAATATTTAACTTCTTTATTTCTAATATTTCACTTTTCTAATATCAAAGTTAGATAATTTTTTAATAAAAATAAGATTTTTGAAATTCTAATATATCACGTTATGTGATAGTCAGACGGAAATGGTAACGGTTGGATAAATGGGATCAATTTTGTTGATATTGAGGAATCAATTCTAGGAATCATATAATAAAGTAATAATTGACTGCCCTTCTCAAATCCAGCTCGAAGTCTCTTATTTATAAGTAAGTGAGCTCGGCAAAGGCCTTGAGAAGGCCAAAAGTAGTTAAAAGAGATTCTCTTATAGAGAAGTAATACTAAGCCCGAAGTTCTCACGGTCAGTGCTTAGTAAATGAGAATAACCCGCATCGCTCTATATGCGACGACGATGTTCTGGAGGTCAGATGACCATTTCCTGTGATATATATCTTATATAACCCTTCAAGAAAAGAAAAGGTATTCAAAAGATTATACCTCGGTTCTATATATGAAGAAACCGGTATTTCCGTTTTTGAGTCTATCAATACTCCTTCATGCTATCCGTATTTTGAAGTGTTGGTGGAATGTTGTTGGCAAGAACGAACTATATATGGATTATCTAGTACTGTAAGCTATAGTAAGCTTCCTAACTGCATCGCATCATGCACGTAACTTGAGACGGAGGTATCAACTGTTGATACTGTAAACTTGCAGTTGACACGATATTCCCACTTTTAGTGACGGGACCGCCCTTCTGCTTATAGCCTCTTTTGCATGATCTACTTCGTATATGCACTTTCGGGCTTAAATATAGTACGATATTGCAAGCAGTTATAAGTTACTGATGGTACATCTAGTTGCAATTCGCGAACCTCCGCTCCATACTTCCATGTCTAGTGATATGTACTGTATATATCCTTGTAGTGCAAATATTTAAGCCAGCTATCCTGCGCCAAGAGAATCAAGGGGCTAAGTCTGGCTGGAAGTAGAAGCATCCACTAGATATATGTATGCCAGTGGTGTGAAAGGGGCTCGTGTAGTTGACATGATGAAGGAAATAGGCTCGTGTAGCTCTGGCCGTAAACTAGATCGCCGATTTTACTTAGCTGCACTATATAAATAATCTCTACTAACACCACACCCCTCATAACCACTCAAGTAACTTCCAGTGTGGACTTAGAATTAAGATAAGTCAAAGTATCTCCAGCATGGTGGGATTTTCGGTGTATAGGGGGTGTGGTGAAATTAGCGAGGATTCTGAGATCCAGTATTGAGTCGCTATAGATATACTGACGATATAAGTCAGTTAGTTGATCGGTAGTAACTTGAGTTCAGATTTTAAATACTTACCTTAGTTCAAGTTTATCTATTATAGGATGCTTGTGACTCCTCTCCCGAAAGGAGTGAAGAAAGACAACAGATTTCTGTATCTCCTCCATTCCTTCTTCCCTCCCTCCCTTCTTCTTCTCCCCCTCCGCTTTATCATCTATAAACGCCCAGAAAGAGTACCAATACTGATACAGGTAAAATATATATTCCTGCAAAATCCAACATACAGTACAACAAACAAAACTCACAAGCATGAAATGAAGTATAATATCAATCAAGTCATCTATCCATCTATTTATCTACCATACCGTATATAACTTCGTTCGCACATTCATATTCATATTCATCTTCATCACCTCCCTCATTCCCATCTTTATCCATGCCCTTGTTATATGTATACAAAAAAGCCGTACCGCCTCCCATACCCTCCAGAGTTTATCATCATCTTTCTTGCCCATCCCCGTCCGTCTACTCATCTTCCAATCATCCAATCCTCCTCTTCCTTCTCCCCCCCCTCACCCCTCTCAATCCCTCCATCCACCCCCCACCTACCGCCTAAACATATACTCCAAATCCGGCAACCCACCCACCACCCCCCTCACCAGCTCATCCTGCTCAACCTCCAATTTCGATTTACCACTTTGATTCGCGTGCCTCGGATACGGAACCGCTGAAACCGATACTGCCGAAGTCGGCGTATTCAACGATACAGAAGCCGGAGGCGGCGTAGACCACGTAACCGATTTCTGCAGCGGTTTCGGCGGGTGCGATAGCGACTGAACGCGCGAATGGTTTGGTGGGAACTGAGCCTGCGATTGCGGTCGCGATCGAGATGGTGCAGGAGCCGGAGCAGGGGCGTCAAAAAACGAAAAGTCAGCCGAGGCCCAAGGATCTGCTGCTGGTGTTGATGCTGACGGTGGTTGACTTTGATTTCCCATATACGTAATTTGAGACGCCGGCGCTTGCTGTTCCATATTCCGCGTCTCTGACACCGCAACAGGCGGACTATCCCACAAATCCGCAAACGAAGAACTAGCCGGCGACGACGGCTGAGAGGGCCACGTAAGATCCGATTTCGTAAATCCATAATTAGAAGAAGCAGGAGGAGGATATACGGGCGACAAAGCTGGTGACGAGGCCGCCGATTTCGTAGACGAGAGCTCCGGCCATTGCTGCTGCGGGGGTAAGATGGGAGAAGTAGAGATCGGCGGCGGGGGTGGATTTCTCCCTTGCGGGGCGATGATTTCATCGAAAGTTATTTTCGGCTTTCGATGAAGACCGGATTGGAGTTTAGTGATTTGTGGATTTTTGAGCGGAGGGGTTGTGGAGTTGGGGATGAAGAAGGAGGGGGCTCCTAGACTTTGGGATTTTTTGTGCCGGAGGCTGCGAGTGGGAGGAGGGAGTTTGGGGGCTTCGGTGACTATGGGAGAGGAGACCATTTCACCCCATTCGTCATCCTCCTCCTCGTCGTCATCATTCTTGTCATCGGTGGGGTTGGGGCTGACTTCGAAGCTCTTGGATGTTGTTGATATGCCGGGGATAGAAATGAAATTGGGGGCACCAGTCTTAGGAGGTGGCATAGAAAGCGGTCTAGGTTTCGGTAACGGTCTATCTTGAGGAGGAGGTTCGATCGAATGTCGAGATGATGAGGCTTGTGCAGACGGGACAGGGTTACCTGAGGGAGCCGGTGCAAACGAGAAAGCCGCATCATTATCGGATTCTATGGCAGGGCTACCGGACTCGGAGGCTGTTTGCGTGTTTTCGAAAGCGTCTAAATCAAAATCAGCAGTAGAGGGCTGCACCTCAACAGTACTGGCAGTCGAATCAACCGATTTTACTGGACTGTGAGTTCTAGACTCCGAAGATCGAGTTTTGGACTTCGAGCGATCGCGAGTGAGATTCTTTGGCCACTCCCTTGGTAACTCGGGAGAAGACAAGTCGGTACTCGATCTAGATCCGAACCTCTCGCTATTTCTTTTCGCAAACACAGCTGCCAATGGAACAGGTGCGGCATTTGGATCATTCCAACCGAAAACAGAACCTCCTTTACTTGTTCCACCAAGGACAACATGTCCATTGTTTCGGTCTTCCTCCATCCATCGAGCTACAATCTTTTGCGTGCCCTCTTTGACTGTAGATTGTGCCCATGTGATACGAACATAATTCTCATCATCTCCAGCGTTGTGTTTTCGCATTGGACCATATCTTGATATCCTGTACCATGTCTTTCGTTCTCCAGTTGTTGCAAAGGTATCGGCAATGATGGTATCAGGTATAAATACTTTTTCAGCAGACGAATCTATAGCAGGAAGATTGTCCTTCTCAAAGATTTTATCCACAGCAGTCAGGTCAATGGCGAAATCGACAGGTCCCGAGGATATTGTCGGCAGTTGACTTTCAGATACATCATCCGCTGCTTTAGCAGTGGGTTTCTCCACGTTGTGTTCGTTGATATCGGCAATGGAATTTTGCTCTTGAGCAGCACCGCCGTCTTCTGACAATCCTTCCTCAAAATCTCCAAAGTCACCAAATTCATCGTCATCCGCAGTACCTTTGTCATCTTCGACAGCATCATATTCAGCAGCATCATCTTCAGCAGCATCGTCCTGTAAAACTTCCAGGGGTAGTTCCGCCGCATTAGGTTCTTCCTCTTTCTGCGCTAGACCCTCAGAATGTTCAACCTGCTCTTGTACTTCCGGCTCGATTTCCCGCATAACCTGAGGTTTCTTAGGTTCTTCGTCCAGAGATGTCCGCGGCGAGTCTGGCAAAGGTTCATCGTGGTGACTCCCTTCAGATGGCGAAGACGAAGGCCGGGAAGATTCATGGCCGGGCTCTGGTATCCCAGAGTCATCATTGCAAGCTTCTGGTATCTCTGTCGCTGCTTCGCTATCTTCGGTTTCTTCTTCGTGAGTCTGTACCGGTTCGATAGTCTCAGTTGTCGGGGTGATTGCCTCTTCTTTGTGCTCCTGCAGTTCTTCCCGCTGCTCCTCAATAGAGATATCGTCCAAGAATCCATCCTCTATGATATCCGCCGGCTCAGGTGCTGTTGCTTCCGGAACATCGAGGCTTTCGAAGACAGGCTCAAGCGTGCCGGAAACAGACGTTCTGTCAGTCTCGATAGTCGATTCGTCACCGGTCGTTGTCTTCTCTTCTAACACCTGTAACTCATCCGGAACAACCGCATTAGCCCAAGGATCAGGCGAAGGTTCTCTCGCAATATCCCTCGGTTTCGCCATAGGGCTCGGTGCCAACCTCTCCCTCTCCCGGCCAGGACTCGTTGCGAAGTCATTCCACTGCGACTCAAACCCTCCCATATCATCCTTTCCGACCGCCAGCTGCATGTGCGGCTTCTGTATATCCCATTGATCTGCCGCCGCATCCAGTCCCAGGTTCTCCCCCTTCTTTCCACCCATCCCCGTATCCGCTTCCCAATCGGTGAAGCCATCGTTGGGATTGTCCCAGGTCGCATCAAGCTTGTTTCTCAAAGCATTGCTAGCATTCTCGACACCCGTATTCCCGGCCACGTTATCATTGATCCGTTGGCTGTCCAATCGCCCATTATCATTATCGTTGTCTAGCTCGTCGGCCCAAGGTGAGCCCCAAGGGTCGTCCATATCCATTCACATTCGCTTTCCCCCGAGAAGAATGCTCTCATATTGATACCGCGCGCAGCCTCATTCCTAGAGGAGTGGATAGAATACGTGTCATATAAAGCGTATGGATGTGTATTGTGTGTAAGAAAAATGTAAGAAACTTGGGATTAATTTCGTATAAGTTGCAACCTGTAACTAAGAGCCCCCGAGATTCAGGGTCAAACAATTCATCTGTTGTAACACCGCGAACCCCGGTCGGCTCGGCGCTTCGGAGCTAACCTTAAGGAATGTACGCTTAAATAGAGCGTCATTATGCGGACGGATGAGGGAGATCGGATTGATAAGCGATAAGAATTTATTCCCAAGTTCTAGGGAAACCATCCATCATGATGCGACGACGGAGATTGCATTACAACGCTGGTATCGTTTTGCTGGTCTATATTGGCAAAGATGTCTTTGGATAAAGTAAAGCATATTGTGCTGGTATGTCAACTTTCAATTTCTTGAGCTGGAAACACAATGAGTCACTCACTAACAACGAACTTCACCAGGTCCTCTCAGGCAAAGGCGGCGTCGGCAAATCCTCCGTAACAACCCAGCTCGCACTCTCCCTCTCCCTCGCCGGCGCATCCGTCGGAATCCTCGACATCGACCTAACCGGACCATCCATCCCCCGTCTCTTCTCCCTCGAATCCGCAAAAGTAACCCAAGCCCCCGGCGGCTGGGTCCCCGTCCCCGTGCACCCCACCAACGCATCTACCGGTCTGGGCTCCCTATCATGCATGTCCCTCGGCTTTCTTTTGCGGGAAAGAGGAGACGCGGTGGTGTGGCGCGGGCCGAAGAAAACGGCTATGGTCAGGCAGTTTCTGACGGATGTGCTGTGGGGCGAGCTGGATTATCTGCTTATTGATACCCCGCCGGGGACGTCGGACGAACATATATCGTTGGCGGAGACGCTGCTTAAGAACGCGAGTCCGGGACAGGTTGCCGGTGCAGTGATTGTTACGACGCCGCAGGCTGTGGCGACGGCGGATGTGAGGAAGGAATTGAACTTTTGTGCGAAGACGGGCATCCATGTTATTGGGGTTGTGGAGAATATGAGTGGGTTTGTGTGTCCGAATTGCTCGGAATGTACAAACGTTTTCAATAAAGGAGGTGGAGAGGTCATGGCGAAGGACTTCAACGTGCAATTTCTAGGCAGCGTGCCTATCGATCCGCAATTCGGGATGTTAGTTGAGGCTGGGAGAAAGCCAGTGTATCCTGCTGGAACGACAGTCAATGGGAAGGAATTCTCAAACGAAGGGAATAAGGAAAATGCTGTTGGGGATGAGGGATTGTTGGTGGAGAAGTATAGAGACTGCTCTTTATGTCCAATATTTGCAGACATTACGAAGCAGGTCATGAGTGCTGTGGAAGGAAAGGCACCTGAATAAATGAATAAAATGTATGATTGAATTTGCTTCAGCAGCAGCATTGGGATCGGTGTTCTGGCATCATGAAGCAATATTCTTGGGTTGTCAACGAATATTATGGCGTCGAAAGTAATGGATTATTGCATGGCTCCTGTTTATCCGATAATGACTCCAGCGATCACATCAATTCGATTTACGCGAGGAAACAAGAGGCAGGAAGCTGAATATTTATATATTCTCCTATCTACAGCACATCTAGTATCCCCTCTTCATCGTATAGTTCCCCGAACCCCCATCACCCAACTTCACACCACCATGCTCATCAAACCAATCCAGGAACTGGAACATGCTAGCTTTCGGGACACGTTCCATCGAAGTCTGGTTCAGGTACTGCAACCCAAACTTGACTTTGCTACCCGCGAACCACTCGAAGTTATCGAAAATGGCCCAGCCGAAAGCTCCAGTTACGTTTACACCTATTTTGTGTTAGTCAGATGTTGTAACTTGAGAATGATACAAGCAGATACGGGAGCATTTAAAAAAAAGAAGGCGGGTGGGGGAGAGAACATACCATCAACGACCTTCGCAGCCAAAATATTATCCAAGAATCCCCTGTAATAATCCGCTCTCCTCAAATCCCAAAGAATACTCTGCAAGTTGTTGAGTTCGCCCTCAAACGGCTCGGCAAACCCAAACTCACTAACCACCACATCTGGCGCTGTAGGGAACAACTCCTTCGTGATAACATTCAAGAACTTTCGGATACCTAACGGAGTGCTCTGCAGCCAATTAACTCCCGGGTCCGCAGATGGACCAAGCGGGAATCCATCCGAGGCAAGTGCTGACGAGCCTGCACATTCAGGATACCCAGGTGCTGAGGAATTCGCAGCGCAAGCAGCAGATCCACCTTCAATGCCAGTTGCAAGATACCCTGTATACCCATCGATAGCGAAGAAGTCGCAACTTCCCTTAATCATATCCTTTTCCGCCTGTGTAAAGTTCGGGAGCATCGATCCGAGGGTTTCTTTCAGCATATCTGAGTAGTCGCCGTCGCGCCAGCAGCCGTTGTACCAGCCGAGCACGAACTCATAGTTGCGAGCTACGGAGTCAGCGTCCGCTTCGGAGGTGGAGTTGGGAGCGAAGAAGTTGCCGGAGTTTTTGAAGGTGATGCGGCCTTTGCCGTGGAACTCCTCGTGGTACCATTTGGCGACTTTGGCGTGTGCGAGGATGCTGTAGTGCGAGCAGGCGATGCGGGCGGCGAGACCGCCGGTTATGTTGTGGTAGGCGGGGTAGTTACCCTTGTTGTTGCCGGCGGGGTAGGACGCGTATTGCCAGTTGCAATATTGTGCTAATTATGTACGTTAAAATCAGAAGAATGCTGTTTGGAACAGGATATCTTACGCTCATTGAATGTATACCAAATTGGTACATGCTCGTCATATCTGCTGATGACGAACTTGGCATAATTGAAGTAATCATCCACAATTCTCTCGTCTGTCCAAGCTCCATAGGAGTTGAAAAGTGCGAGTGGTGTATCTAGAAACTATTAGCATGTGCGACACAACATCACATCCAATCAAGAGCGTACCCCAATGGAACAAAGTCACAGCAGGCTTGATCCCAAGAGCCACCATCGTAGCAATAACATCATCGTAATGCTTAACTCCCTGCTCGTTCACCGGTCCATTTCCGAAAGGAAAGAATCTCGGCCTTTATCTGGTCAGTCGTAATCCCAGATTCATGACTACAGCGAAGTGAACTGAGAATGCTTACCAAGAGAACGAGGGCGAGAAGTATGGCACTTTCAAACTAGCTAGACGAGCAAAGTCCTGCTTGTATAGCCAATAGTGGCTACCCACTATATCACCCGTCGAGTTATCTGCCACAGCATTGTAATCTCTATGGGCGAGCAGATCCCAAATCGAGGGACCTTTGCCTTCATCCTTTGCAGCACCTTCGATCTGGTATGAACTTGCTGCTAAGCCCCAGATGAAATCGTCTGGGAGAGATGCGTTATTGAGCGAGGTATCGTATGTTGGGACCTGGACACATTAGCCACTTCCTTCTAGAGGATTGAGCATTGACATACTAGAGGATGGTAAGGACCCGGACGAGGATACGCCGTGGGTTCAGGCGTTGGTTCGACTGTGGTAGTGATGGGTCCCACCGCAATCGAACCAACCTGGTTCCAGAGCATCGCCAACTCCTCATTGGTATACTGATAGGTCAACGTAGTTGTCGCGGCAGAAACATTGTAAACCTTAGTAGACCAAGTACTAGTCGAGGCAGAAGTCTGACCATGAGCCAATTGAAGGCAGAGAGAAAGCCCAAGTAGGCTATACTTGGAATCGAACATCTTCGCAAACAGGAGGCAAGGTAAAGGAAAAAAAAGTAACCACAAGTACCTGAGAGAAGAGCTCACTCGAACTCAATCTCATGCCCGGCTGTATAGGGTTTTATAGCTCCAACTCACCGGTCCCTGGGACATGGGAATGATCTCATTGATGCACCCAGCCAACAATTGTGGCATCTCCGGATAAACAGTAATGGCGGGGTCCAGCAGGACAACTCAGTTCATTGGGTGGGTATGCATGCAGCTATTATCCGCGGCGATATGAAGTCTAATATATGAAGTTCATCTTGAGTTCCTGCATGCGAAAGAGACACCGGGGACTACGGAGGGACAGGTCCCGAATTCTTTTGGTCTTAATAGGTTCAAAGATGGAGCCGTTGTAGCCATTCAGAGAGCGAGAGCTGGAGCTAGTACGTACAACGAAGACGATAGACCGTTCAACCCCGCAAAATGGCTTGGCATCGGCGGGATAGTTATTCCAGTACAGACTTGGTACAATGTCGTTGTCAAGCCGACGGCACGGCCGGAGAGCAAGAAGACGCAAGTAGAGCTCCGGTTTTGCGATGGCGAAAAACACCTCAGGACCAAGACACTTTCACTCAATATATCTCTACTTTGGTGGAGGATGTCGAGCTATTTCAATTTCTCAAAAGCCAATTGAAGTATCTATGCTTACAAGGAAGTATAGAAATACTTTAAATAACTTTACAAGTAATATTATAAGGTAGTTGTCGGCCAAATTGATACAACCACATACACGACAAACCCAAATTTATAGATCATAAAATGAAACGACCACGAGATTGATTCCTCGAGGTCGAGATTAACGACAGATCCTTCCATCTCCGAACATCCTCAATGACCATCACCAACAGCATAACGCCATCAGCCAGCCACATCCCCCCTTGCACTACCACTTTAAAGATCTAGCAGCGTCGTGGGTTTGATGTTCATGGAGAAAGAAGAAAATCGAAAAAAATCGCACGCGAAAAAAATTATTAAGAATGTGTTCCGGAGCTTGTATTCACGTGATATTGCTTGTTTGGAAATTCTCGCGCGGTGATTGGTCATGAAGCAAGAGCTTAACCGAGGCGTTTCCGGCCGATACCTTCCGTATGAAATCAACGACGATAATTGAGGTCTTGAAGTGTCGAGTTCTCTGCGCAATTGATTTCTGTGGGAAAGGACAACAGGAAAGGATCATACTCAGTTACTCACAATGCTTTCGCAAAGGACAACTCAGCATGCTCTGCGCCGGCGTAAGTTCTCCTCTGTTTGTTTTTTGCTTCCCCATCCCACCTCGAAGTCATATACGTCAGGTCCGCTAACTGAAGATTCGCATGCCCGCAGTCGCTGCTGGTCAGCCAACAATTATCTCCCAGCTCGCTATGAGGAAGATGGTAGCTCCAGCTGTACTTGGTGCTGCTATTCAAACTAGGTATACTTGCTTTCTTTGCCCCTCCATCCGTCCCCTCCTCCACATCTACCATCAACTAACACCCTCCCCCTCCCACCAGACCCGTAACCACCCAAAAAGTCACCCCCGAAGACAGCTACTCCATCCTCGCCGCACAACGGCGCAAGCGACCCACCTCCCCGCATCTCACCATCTATCAGCCACAAATCCCCTGGGTCATGTCCGGCCTGAACCGCATCACCGGATGTATTCTGTCCGGGTCCTTCTACATCTTCGGGCTATCCTATCTGGCATCCCCGCTCTTCGGCTGGCACATGGATACCGCGAGCATGGCGGCGGCGTTCGCGGCATGGCCGTTGGTGCTGCAGGTTTTGGCTAAGTTTACGTTTGCCTTGCCGTTTACGTATCATGGGCTTAATGGATTGAGACATTTGTCTTGGGATATGGGGAAGGCGTTGAAGAATAAGGAGGTGGTGAGGACGGGGTGGGCGATTGTGGGGTTGAGTGTGACTAGTGCTTTGGCTTTGGTTGCGTTCTTCTAAATGGGGAATTCAGTGGAATGGAGAACGGGACGGTGAGTGGTTGTGTTCAGGGCGTGGCGGGCGTGATTGCGGTGTACTCATCATTGAAGGCTCTTGAGACTGTAGAGGAGTCCCGGGAGATGTACGCCACTATGAAATCTCCCGAGAGTAGTCGAGCGGGGGCATCTGGGCGGAGCAGATGTTGTCAGTGCGCCAGTTAACGCTGGGGCAGCACACGGAAAGCACAAGTGTTACACATTACATGTATACAAGTTCATGAAATTTACATCGTCTTCAATTGCTATTCCATTTGCTTGTCATTTCTCATTGCGTGGTCAAAGTCTACTCAGACAGCAGAGGATAGAAGCATAAAGCCTTTATGATGAGCTCGCCTTCAAGTAGATATGGGATGACTTCTTCTATCAGTATTTAAACCCGGAGATCCATCCTTCTAAGGAAGCAAATGCTTTCAGATCTCTCGAACGCTAGATCCCGTAAGGTTCATCATAAACAGATGTATGTATATCCACAGGCGAAATTCCCAGACCATCACTTCCTTGTATTTCCAGCAAGTGCGGATTGCCAATGAGTACAACTCCAGCCTATACCCGCAGCGAGAATGCAGCCTCATTCGATGCACATTCCATGGTATCATCTTCCGCAACAAGAACCGAAATCTGCATAGTAGGGTGGCCCAACCAAACACAAATCATGAAATACTACCATATTCGTCGCATCACAAGCCGTACCGCATCGCTCAGGTCCGCTTCATCTCCTAGAACAAACGTCCAAGGTTACCACTCGATCCCGGAGACAGGGTCCCTGATGGGAACACGTGGCACAGGGGTTTCTGGTCCAGAAGACTCCTGCCTAGATATACCCTTTCCCTTCTTGCGCAGACCATTGTTGTTATAAAAACCAACCCCGTCCATCTGAGTGAGCATCGCACAAGCAGGTCTAATCAAGCTATCTGAAACTTTGTTTGTGATGAGATCTTTGAGCCTCCACTTCGTTTCTTGACCCAATTGCAGCTGCGTATTCTCTTTGAGAAATTCATCCATCATGACTGAAGTTAGAGAAACCTCGAACCAGTTTGTCTCCTCGTCGGTTTGCTCTTTCTTCTCTTCCCGGTAAATGTAAACATTGATATTCTTGTCCTTCACCTTTAACATATCCCCGCAAGATTTGTCAACTTCTGTGATGTGTAGTTTCGACTGTCGATCCTGACTAAGATATGACTTGGTCTTCCGAATGCGAAGTGAGTAGATCTCCACAAATGGAAACAGATAATCCGGAACTTGAATCGCATGGTTGGGTTTATTCTGGTCGGGGCTGGATGGTGATCAGCACAGTCTTGCATAAAGAATGAGTGTTTGCTTACGGAATGAAGAGGCTCTTCTTGATAACATCAGCCAACTCACTATAGATTTGCCAGTCGTCTGGAATCTCATTCTCGTTCGAGTATCCAACAGCTGAGATACGGCAGTCCCAATTTCTCATCGTACCATGGACATAAATATCACCGAAGTCTTTCCGTACTTTGATTTTAGTTTCAAATGTCTCCGAGTCCACCTCAATTGCAAACACAACCCTACTTTCCAGATGCTGGCACTCAAACTCATACACAACTTTCCACTCAGCGACGTCTTTCAACCAAAGACGACCACCCTCTTTACTTCTCAAGTTCCGAAGAAAAGTGGTATCAGCCTCCACCAGTGATACAATCTTGGTAAAATGTAGCTCTGGGCCGTCGCCAGGCCTAACATCAGCCGGAGGCAGAAAATAATTCGTGATATTTTCTTCCTCAAGTTTAGTGTCATGAGTGCCAGTCGAAACGAGCTTCTTCGGTAGGTTGCCAAGCAAAATGCGGCCGAAATCCAACTGCACTGTCACCTGTCCACAGTAGCCTCTCACGGGGGTCATCAGCCTGGAGAGTTGTGCCTCAACTTTTCTCAGAAAGCCGGGCTGAGGGTCCACCGTACTACGAGGAAAGATCGGAGGTCTTGAGGCTCTCTGCCTCATCGTCTGATGAAAGGTCTTCGATCTTGCCTCGTCTGTCTCACGAATACGGGGCGTGGGTAATGCGTTGCTAGGTTCTGAAGGTGTTAACACTGGGAAATCTAAGAGAATGTCTTCTGAGGGTGGATGTGGACGTCGTGGTGAGAGTTCCGAGCCAGATGTACTGCCTAGGGAGAAGAAGTCCGGATGACTAGAAGTCGGAGGAGCATCTAGATCTATCAGTAAATCCAGGTTTGACGAACCTACGACCGGCCAAACAGAAGTAGACGTAGATGTGTTACCAAAGTTTATCAGGACATCCTCATCTACTTCTCTCACATGTCTTAGATGGTTAGCTTCTTCTCGGATAGGCGCTACTGGAAAGCCCCAGGGGGATGCATTTGTGTCGAAGGTAGGTGCTCTGAGTAGTTCCTCATTAGTAGCTTCGAGTCTATAACTTGGAGCTGCTGAGTGTTTCAAAGGTGCTTGTTCTCGGATTGGCACTACTGGAAAGCCCCAGGCGGACGTATGGGTGTCCAAGGTAGGTTCTCTGAGGTTTTCATTTTTTGGAGCTCCGAGTCTATCATTTGGAGCTGGTGAGTGTTTCAAAGATGCTTGTTCTCGAGATTCAACGGCTGACTGCGTTTGAGCTGACGCTTCTTGAGTATTGGTTATGCTTGACGATTGTCCCGAAGATTTTGGTCTGGCAGGTTGGCTAACCGACTGCTTCTGGGGTACAGCTGCACTTCTGTTAGCATTATGTATCTTCCAGAAAAAGGTGCTTATGTGAAGACGAACAAGAAGTTGTAGAAATTTCCGGGGGTGCTAAGTCCAGTCGCGCCAGGGAGGAGGTGAGAGGAGGTCTGATCTTTGAAGAGCTCTCTTGCGCAGCTTCTTTGGATACAGTTCCTGCCCACTCTTCTATGGCTGTAACTGTCGTCTCTCCCGGCTTCGGAAGAGCACCCCTTGCAGCCAAGGCCGCTTGCTCCTCAGCAATCTCTTCTTCTTCTTGACGCTTCAGTGCTGCATTATAACCATCGCTGAAATGATTCTCTGGATTATCGGTACCGCGTGGCTTAAACACGAAACTAGCCCAGGATTTGGATGAAGCGGTGCTTCCGACAGTTTGACTCTGGGGTACTGCAGGAACGTGTTTGCCCATCTGAAACATGATGTAATCTGACTTCATAACCTCCACGGGACATGCTCTAACAATAACACCGTTTTCCACAAGTCCGTAAAGCTGTTTGCTCTCCATGAGAATAGTCTCGATATGATATTTCTTTATCGAACTAGCGACTCTGACCACAAATCTACACTTGTCAAAGTTTTCAGTGTAGAAAATATGATGGAACAACTTGGTATGGTGCCGCTCCTGTGAGGAAGTTAGCGAAGGATCAAATATAACAATGGTTGCATATCTTCACCGACCTTATGTTTTACAATAACTTCAAGCTTTGATTTTGCATCTTCAACTGAGGCTGCATTATCGGCGCCGATGTATACCTTCCCTTCAGCTACTGCTACCTTGATCATGCTGTCAGTGGAGTCCATCAGAGAACTAACATCTCTCGCAGACAGAATTTCATCCAGCCACAAGCCACGCCAGCTCCAGAAGGAACGGTGGTCAAAAGCAGCGAACTCTGGCGGGTAGAAGGGATCGTGAGCATCCTGCTTGGAAAGCTCATCTTTACGAATCACCCGATCGGATACCTTCTCGATCAAGTGACTGCGAAACTGGACAGTATGTTAGTGCCCGTCATTTGCGATGGATTGAACGTGTTTGCATACCTCTAGATCTTCCGAGTCATCACTGTCACTATCCTCGTCGGTGGTGTAATCGTCCATTCGAGCGCCATCTGCGCCTGCTTCCTGATGGATCTGTCTTGTGATCCGGTCAAGATGTTGATAGAGGATATCAAGGTGGTCTTTATCCTCGGAATAAAGAAGGAAAACATGGTTCTCGTTTAGCCATCGAAGGCGACCTTGCTAATTATCTCGGAGTCAGCAGAATCTCTCAAATCCTTGAGCAAGCCCTATGAGTTTCCAGGGACCCTAAGAGTACTTCAAAAAGTATTGCCCCGTAATTGACTGGCAAGAGAAGAAAGCTTGCAAATCACGAGGCTATGTATGAGCATGTTCAGGCGATAGTCGAAAAAACTTGCAGGTGTCTTACCCGCAGTCGAGGAAGAGTCATCAAAAAGGAAAGACTTACAGTGCCTGTCTCTTTGAGAACTGCATCAAATCTCCTCTGAACTTCATGAACACCTGCTGGCTTAAACCGCCATGGAGATCCAAGTGTAACACTCGTGCCGTGAAAGTTGCCCAGAGCTCTGTTATTAGTAGGCTTGCTTGCATCCGTAGATCTAGCATTGAGCGAAGAAGTCTGCTTGCCGAGACCAGTCCCACTAAGAGATGCAGATCCGCTCATATTGCTAAATGGCAGCTGGAGTGTTCACAGATATTCGAAGTTGGTGGGGAATGAAATGGTTCAATTTTATGTGGTTCTTTTCTTAGGAAATGAAGAGGTGGTGGATGAGTATGTAAACAAACGACCATGGAAGAAAAACCTGGAAGATGATAGTCCAGCTTCAGCAACAATGGTTGATGGAAGATGCAGAATGTGTTGTAAAGTCAATGAAGTGGAGGCTGAATAAAGAAAAACAGAGTTTGGGATGGAAGAGGGGAAGAAGGAAGAAATTCACTGGAGGGACGAAAAAGGAAAGAGGGTGCCTCGCCCCGTTTAAGCGGTAGCAATCAGATTTCACACATAATTCACTTAAACTCCGTCAGAAGTACATATCAAGCCAGCTAGACCATACCCCGAAACAAGGCTTAATCCGTTTCCGCTCCGCCGTCTGTACGAACAGTAGATTGCTTGGCACGGGCACCTGCATCTAGCACGTACCCGTCCGATCCATGGCTGTTTGCAAGCAAGCACATGGCCGAGACAACCTCACAATATCTCAAAGTCTCGAAGAAGTAAAGATTAATCCATTAAACAGTAGCAACACCTCAGATTTGGGTCCCCAAAACGACTTTGAAATTTAATACATACCTAATATGTATAGTATAATCAACATCAACACCCTCGAGACAGAAAGGAAAATTGGTTTCATTCATTCATCACCAGCACAAACGGGTTGCATTTCTACATTCTTTGCACCCCGCCAATTGCTCTCTCATGTACAAACAGATAAGTACTGAGCCTTGATACTGGCGCGCAACGTGAACGCCGTGAACGCCTAAAAGCTTTCCCAACGAACCCCCGAGACCAATCCCCATAGCGTCTAATGTACAAAATCATTCAGTGGAGTTAAAAAAAAAGTGGTATCCTGAATCCTGATGCAATGCAGTCTTTGCGTTCGCTATAGTGCTCGAGATAGGTGGTGTGTGTGTTGTAATGTACTGCCGCAACCATATCAACACATCTTGGTGTGGAGATGATGATTATTAGGAGGACCAAGATGAACAGAGTTGCTTTGGGTGAAGTATGTAGAGAATCGAACTGTTGATGCTGCATTCAACAGCTAGATTCTCTAACCAGCACCCTTCACATTCTTTTTGACGTTAAGAGCCCACTTCAATTCTCCAAGGACGTTCTGTGTTTCCGCCAAAGTCTCCTCGTTTGCCTTTTCTTGTTTCTTTGCCATATCCTTGATTGAAACAAGTGACTCTTCTTGCTCTCGCTTGTAGTTTTCGAAACAGGAGGCTATGTCGTCTTTCTCTCTTTGAAGCCCCTTTAATTGCTCGGCTTGTTGTTCGCATAGCTGTTGTAGCATGCTGATCTTCTCATCGTCCGCCCTCCTTTCCTTGACGATTGTTTCGATTTCTTTACCCAATTTAGCCACGGTACGATCCACCACCGCCCCTTGATCTTTCCAGTGGCTGGCCATGGCGTTGTTTCTCCCTTCATACAGATCCGCACGAATTTGAGCCTCTTCCACTTTCTCTTTGCATTCCCTTTCTATCCTCTCCATCTCTGCTTTCCAGAATCGCTCATTCTCTATAGCCTTCTCGGCTCTTAATTTTTCTGCATCTACTTTATCCTTTAGATCCGAAACTTGTCTCTCCTTCCTTTTCAAGAGAGTGGAATTCAGAGTAGCGTCCCGTAATCTTCGTTCCCATTCCTCATTCGCCTGAGAAACTTTGCCCTCTGCTAGCCTAGCCTGTTCAATCGCATCCTCCGCTCGTAACCTCTCTATCTTTACGTCTCGTTTCAACATGTCGTTCTCTTTTGTCAATCGCTCGATGACCCTTCCCGACTTCCCCAGGTTTGCTTTCCCGATTGCAGAACTCCATTGACCATTCGGGGATACCCCGTTTGCGCCGACCGGGCTGTCTTCAACGACGTGCACATTGCTGCTCGAGTATTTCGTAGGGCCAAATTCGCTTGATATACTCCTTACGATGCCCTTTGACATGCCCAATGCTGGCGGGAGATTCTGTCGAGAAAGGGGCGGTTTCGAGTTGTCTGCAGAGTTGTAACTGTGCTTAGACTGACTGATTGAGACATCGGAGTCGCTATTGGATAGGGTTCGTACTATCGGGCTTTCGTCTTGCGAATTCGTGTCGATTCGAGGGGTGTCGGAGGGCACAGAGCGAATTGTGCCAGTAGAGGATTTGAGCAGAGACGGGTCTGTAGTAATGTGCGGCATATTCATGACGGAGGAGGATAGGGTCCGAAGAGGAAGATGGGAAGGAATACTTTCTTTCCTATAAGGCTCGGGTCCTTCGGAATCTGTAAGAAGAAGAAGTTGTTAACCATTGTACCAGGACGACCAAAAGCACCAAAGATTCTTCGCGCGAGTAAAGATATGGTTTGATATGAGTCAAACAATTGCCTCGACACCACACCCTTCACAGCGCGCTCTTTCGCATTCTGGGAATATCTTGCGACAATGCTTTCGCAGCATAAATGCCAGTGCCAGTGAATGTAAGCTTACCTATACTTTCTGAATCGGTATGTATACGAATGTCCCGATCGGAAGATGGATCATCCAGTGGAGGAGTATCTGGACGATTTGGCATCGCTCATATCTCCTTTTCCAAAGCTAGGATAATCCTATGAAGCTATGCACAACTTCCATGAACCGTTTGACGTCTGTGACCTTACTGTTTCTTGGTGTAACAGAAACAATAATGCTAACGGAAGATCGCCTAAGAAATACGAACGAACGGAAGTAAGAAGATGGCGATCTTCAAATCAATAATATATACAAGTAAGAATTCTTCCTTTCGAAGACTCTTAAGTACCGTAAAGATCACATTAGATCATATCAGTTTTGTATACATTTGGCATTGGTCGGAGGTACTGGCAACCTTAATGCGCATTGACAATTATTATTATCATTTTTAAATATGGCTGGCCCAGCAACAAGGGGTTAACTTCCCAAGATCATGTGGGTGCGGGTGCGGGTACGTCAGTGAAGTGGAACGGAAGTTACTTTTAAAATGTTTAGGGCTGCAAATGGCATTGGATTCTTTTTCTTCGTGTACGCATTGGTTGCCAGGGGACTCAATATCGAGGTTTGAAAATGACCCGAGACATGGAAATCCTGCCCATTGAAAGGTCCCGAATAGGAGAATATGGGCCGGGATACTACCACATGGTTACACTTCTATCTCCGAAGAGATCTACGAGGCAAACACATCCCGGAAGGGAGATTAGATGAATCGTAAACGCATAAATCCCATAGATGAGAAGAGTTATCATGCTTCATCTTATTGGTCAGACGTTAATGTCTGAATCTTTCCGAGCATTTACCATGTTTAATACACTAGTCCACATAAGGGCATCATTCGGCCCCCCTTTTTGGTTTCAAATCCAGTCCAGTAGGACTTCCCTCAAGCGCCGAAAAATGCTGCAACGCGATATAGCTAAAGTACAAGAGCGTGATATCCATGGAGAATTAGAAGGAGAAAAAGCCACCGCAAGATGCAATTAAGCAGCTACAACCAACTCAGACGGCTTCTTTTCATCTTTGTCTGCTTTATGTTTGTCCTGAAATCCTGGTCGCCATTTCGTGAGATATTTCGCAGCAATCGGTTTAGCATCATCATCTGTATTGGTTAGGTTAGCAAATTGTTCAAGAAATCTTCAAGGTGAATTTGTGCTCTTACAAGTGTCCCAAATGTCTTCCACCGCGTCCAGAGCCTGATCTCGGACGGGTGGTCTCATCATAACCAAATAAAGTAGACTAGTTAATGAGAGGTTCACCATTGCCGGGTCTCTGCAAAGGCCTTTTATCCTGTCAAGCACCTCCAAGCTAAGTCCCGGAATCTCACTCAAAAATCTTGTCAAGACTTTATCCCTCGCATCGAGATATGGTAAAATTCCATCCAGAACCTTGAGCACCCATTTCTCGTAATGTAAAACCGCCGAATCGCCTCCAAGCTTCATCTGAACTTTGTCGTTGTACCACTCCTCACAGAGCCACGCAACAGCAATGTCGATTCGCTTCCGGAAGTCTTCCAACACGTACAAGTAAAGCGACTCCCGTATAGTATTGCTCAGAGTTATACGCTGAGAATCTGAGGCTTCCACTTTCACAGCCTCGGTAGGCTCCTCAAGCCCGGCTCCAGCACGTGTTGCGAGTCGTGTGATGATTGTAATCCATGCGTCTCGATCATATGCGCTAGCAGCTAACCGGTTGATACCCACCTTTGCCTTTCTTGCCGTGGACTCATCCAAAGTCTGCATTACCCCGAACACCCGAGAGACTGTGCCTTGACCGACCAATGCAGCTTCTTCGGCGCTTAGAGGTGGAGGCGGCGGTAATGCGAATGGACCTAAAGCCACATCCGCGACCGTTTCTTTGGGTTCATCGGCTTCTTCAGGAGGAGGCGCACTGTCTAGCTTATTCAAAATCTGTTCGGTGTCTTCAGCATTGTAGAAATCGGGCTCATAGTCGTCATCATCTTCATCAACTCCTAATGGTGCTGTTGCAGCATTGATATCCTCAGGCTTAGCTTCCGAAAGCGCTACGAGTCTTGCTTTGACACCCTAATAAGTGCATGAGTATAAGTGAATAAATGGGGTTGAATTGAAACTTACGCTGACAGCTTGTTCAATTGTATCTGGGTTCAGTCTCTGTAGGATTGTGATAACAATCTTCACGACAAGGTCCTCCGAGAGAAGTGCAACATCGAATCCTTTAAGTGCTTCGTCGGTGGTAACAGTGAAGAGATCGGCAATAGTGTGGCTCCCAGGGGCTAGCGGCGGTACATGAAGACGGGTTGGAGCAGGTGGTATGACTTGCGCTCCAAGCTTTTGTCTTTTGGCCAGGTCAAGACCATCTGTAGGCTCTGGAGGACCCCTCTTTCTGGTGGCTTCGTCGAATATCTCGGTCTTCGACCGCATCATGCGCTCAACATACTGCTGAATTCGCCCAGCTAGTGGGTTCTGTGGGTCCCTACGATTGTCAGTCCGTAGCGACTGCTCATAGGGGGGTAAGCATACCGCTTGTTAACATGAATGAGCAGAGATCTAGTGGTCTTCTCCATGGATTTGACCATAACGCGTAATTTGGGAGTCATGGGAGAGTTGGCTGATTTTAAGGGATTGAAGTTTAAGAGGATATTCAAAATTTTATTTGCAATATGGGGACGGGCTCGAATTAGAATGGAAAGGGAATTTAATGTGGCATCAATGAGTACAGCATCGCTAGCAGTGTTAGTCGTCCATAGATCAATCGAAGAGCTCACATACCTTGAATTGCCTTGGAACACCTCCAGGAGTCTATCGAGGAGACCCGAGGCCTCAGCCTCAAGATTTCGTGAAATTAGGAGCGTGTGGTTCTGGGGAACCATGGACAGAGAGACCTGCAACGGATCTCCGCGCTGTAGGGAGAAATACCATTAGTTCTTACAATCAACACATCTGGGAGCAGGTCATTCATACTCTGGGGTCAGCATCTGGGCCTGTAGTCTGGACCAATACAACCCTTTGCGCAAACTTTATGCAACATATCCTTATACCAGGCTTCGCCGTATCCCATATTCGAAGTATTCGTGATTTTATTGCAACCATGCGTTCCCAAGTTGGTATGTCATAAGGGTTGTTGATACTGTGCAATATATACGTTAGAAACATCCTCAAATGCATATTGCGCATTCAAGAAACGACATTATATGGGACCAAGCCTGGCGCATCGGCCTGCAAGTACCGTTGCGACGACGTCCATAGAATAACATTAGCAGGGGCCAGAATTGAACGTACATCCAACGAACGACAAGAGGGTAGATGCTGGCGGCAGTTTGCACAATGCTTTTCACCACGGCGTTGTCCTCTTGCGGATTTTCAATCATGCTTTTAATTGTATCCAGGATGATCAGGCTCAAGGTCTCCTTCTGAGAGGGTGGTATTGTCGGACTTGCAAACGTTTCTGCGAGAAAGTCTGCACCCCATCGTCGTAGTTCTACTCTGGCGGAAGGTCCGATAATTGGGAGAATTCCTTGAATGATTTGGGTATAATAGTTGGCATCTGATAACACGAGTTTCCGCGCATCATTCAATTGAGCTATCTGTTGTTCAACAGTCAAGGTAGCCATGGTAGATGTCCTAGCAGCTGGATGGGAAGATGATTCGGATGTCTACGATGGATTGTACTGTACAAGCTGCATGCGTGAATAATTACAGAGAACATCCACTATCTCAATTCCTTGGTTCGAAGTAGATTGACGTTGGTAGCATAGTGCGTTTGTCGTGAAAGAAGATGACTGAGGAATAATTTCTTTGATGAAATGTTGACGCGACTCTTTTGGAAGTGGTCGCGAGGTCGAGCTTGAAGCTCAAAGCGCCAAGGCTCTGGATTTGAGCCTTATCGATAAGATGTTGCCTTAACCGTAAATCGTACAGTAGGTAATGATTTTCAAAGGGTAGCTTAATATCAAAAAGTGGCGCGTTTTATCGACAGTATCTCTTGCTCATACCTCAGTCAACTGCTAACTTCACCATGCCGATGTGAGTGCAGGTCTCTTCAAGTCTTTGCTTTTGGTACGCTAACAAAGTCCCATTCATAGCCTGCCCAGATCTTCTTACTACGACAAGAACTACAAGCAATCCGCGGCCCTCATTCGAGCCCGCAGACCATACCTTGTCAAAAATGCAATAACTGGCGCCGGCATTTTCGCATTCGCTGTAGGAGTTTGTGCGTGCATCCAACAAAGTCTCTCACACCTTACATCGTCATACTAACCACATGGTACAGTTGCATTCACGCTGAGAGCAGTCTCGCAAGACGACTTCGAAGACGTTCAAGTACCTGATGCTGCAGTGCAGACACCTCGTGCCGGAGCCGGTACGAATACCAATGGGCCTGCACTGAGATAAAGAGAACCAGTGTAAGGAAATCCGTTGGCGCAATCCCCGACGGGCAAACACCGTATGTAAAGATGGAAAATGATGTACAATTATATGGCATGATCCATGGGCATTCACATGGAACTGGAGCACATTGGCGTTTGGTGGCAAAGTTGTTAGAAGAATCGTGAGAAATGTATAGCTCTACATTATGAATACAGAGGCGGGATTGCTTAACGCAACTCGTCGCCCAAAGGAAGTCGTGAAGTGCATCTACCAGTGCATGCTGAACAACCGAAACCTATTTCCCAACCAGTACTCCAAACCCGATAAATGCTTTTAACTGACTCCTGCCCATATATTCACTTTCATAATCGTAGATAAAGGCTAGCAGAAACGACCGACAAGTTCCCGTTTGAGAACGGCTTCCTCGGATGCAGGCTCACGAGCCAGCTCTGAAACCCCATCCGGTAGACCTGCTCGCGGCACCTGTGAGTTCTGGTTATTTGTCCCAAGATGCTGCTGCTGCGTTTGCTGCTCGTTTGAAGACTGAGGTATTGGAGGTGGAGGCCTCGTTTGTTTTGGTGATAATGACGGCTGACGGCTGCCAAGAGGCGACGGCGCAATGGCGTGTGAATGCGTGGAGTTGGAAAATGGATTATGCGGGGAGACACGCCCGCCGGACATCATATAGCCATTCGTGTGTTGCAATGTAGATGGAGGGGCGTTAGAGAATGTCCCTGATATAGGCCCACCACCTTGTTGGTGCGAATGCCTACGGGGTTGGACTTGCACTTGAGACAGGGGGCTCGTAGTTCTCGGGGTATGCTGTGCTGAGGTTTGCCGTTGGATCAAATGAGCATGAGAAGGGTGTTGGGGATTAGCCCATGGTGTCTGTTCAATAAATTGTTCCTCGGCGGGCTTAAATCGTGATGTTGACCCAGCTGTTCGAAGTGCGGCTAGCTCGTGTAATTGCAAAGAAGCAGGCTGATGTATTGGATGTCTCGTCCGCTGCTAAGCTCCGTCAGCTTGTTCTTTTATGGCAATATACGTCCTTCTCCGTAGGAAAGCCATCCAAAATCAGAACAGTTCACTTACTCCCATCCTCTCGAAATCATCTTCAAGCTCGACGGCTGTTGCTTGAGCCATTGGCGGCGCGGCCGGAAATCCGACATGTTTTGCTATGCCAGACAAGATCGACACTTCATTTGCGTATGCTACTTGATTTTGAATCTGCTGTGACCTCCGAGTAGGATAGTTCAGGGTGTAATCAGGCACCCCACTTGGATGGGTCCTTCTTTCGTGCTGTATTTCGTACCATTGCTTGCCTAACTGCTCCATTTTTCTTTCTCGAATCTCTCTAGCATCCTGTCGGTATTGTGTAAGGATTTGACTTCTTCTCGCGACTGCATAGGTCTTAAGGGTTTGTAGCTCGAATTCGCGCAACTTTTCGGCAATTCGTATCCTCTCGTCTCGGCGTGCCTCTATACATCCCATCATTGCTAGAAATTCGGGATGCGTAGGCTGATCTTGTCGTAACATTGCTTCTTCCCTGTTCATCTGTTCAAGCCGTTCGTCATAAAGTCTACAAAATGTAAGCAAACGTAGACTTCCTCGCGCTGAATACTGACCGATCCCTAAAAACAGCAAAATTCTTCTCAATTCCGCCCAACTGATCAAACGCATTCATCTTTTTCTCCACTGCGCAAAGGTTAGTAACGTGTCTAAGAGTCCCTAGAACCCATCTACTGCCTGTATGCCACTTACATTCTTCCTCATTCCTCAAGGCAAGCTCGGCTTCTTCATCGTCGCCTTCGTTCTCTGCATTATCGTCCTCGCCGTGGCGCGCATCCCCTCCTCCATTAATTAAGCTACCATTGGGTAGGGCTTCTAGATCTTCATCATTGTGCATCCCATTCTCCAAAACTTTCTTCTTCTTTCTACCCCGCTTCTTTGGTGAAATTGGAGTATCAACACTCTCGGCCATTTCGTCCTCGGCGACAACTTCTTCGACAACAGCCGAGGGCACATCTTCCTGCGGCTCCTCGTTCTCTTCACCGGAAATATTACCACTAATAGGATTTGATGTGTCACCTTTTTCTGCATCCACCTCATCCTCAATCGCGTACTCGTCGCCAGGATTCATCACGGAACCAGTCCGTTTCGGTAATGGCTCTTCCATATCATCATCGAGTCCACTGCCTGCCATTATAGAACGTTTGCGCTTCCTCGAGTCAATATCGCTGGTCGATAAAGTTCGTTTTCCTTCGCCCGAAGAGTCGTTCAGAGACGTTGCAGCTGTTGTGGTATTCTGGTCCAGCTCGATGTCTTCATGGGAAGAACTTTCCGGACTGTCGTCAGGAGCAGAGATGTCGTCATCAGAAAGCGCATCTCCGTCTCTTCCATCATCACATAGCTCGTCTGCCACTATTTGTTTTTGCAGTTTGCTGGGACTGCGCTCGTATGTTTCGCTGCCATTTTGGGAATTGAGAACAACATCCTTTTGTACTCGTAGCTTGTGAGGCGATTCTTCCAATCGCTCTGTCTCCGCTTCTGAATCATTATCGTCCGAGGGATTGCTGAGATCGTCGGACGCTTCAGCATCGTCATCCAGTTCTTGTTCCGCATCTTTGTCCTCGATTTCGCTCAAGCTGCTGGAGCGATCTTCCTCCTCAAGCTCGACATCACTCAAGTCGTCGTCAAGCGAGCCCTCGTCGCGTATTACAGAATCAACTGTGGTCTGAATTTGTATTTCACCACTCATTATGGATATTGGCCTGTATTGCTCGAAATTGTTGTAGTAGCATTAAGTGCGGGTTATCTTTGGCGCATTTGCGTAGAAAGCAGCTACGGAACAACTTCGGGTGCAAGGCCGGACCAACTTCTGCAGCCGCAGCTAAGACATCCAGATACGTGATCCCTGTAACTTTTTTTTATTTTTCCTACCCTGAGATACAGTAACCCGAGCATGCAAGTACATTTTTGCTCAACGGTCCAAGCAATTGAAAACATTTCAAAATGGGCAAGAGGAGTCGCTCAGAAAACGCCAGTGGAGAGGGAAAGAATAATAATTCAGGCTCTATTAGCAAAACGGTGCTTGTAGAAAGCAAGGCTGTGGATCCTACTCTAGCCTTATTGTTCGCATCCAGTGTAAGTCAGAACCCACCACAAGAAGTAGCCATGAACAACCTCACTGATGTGAATTACAGTCTGGGCCGGTCAAAGCTCCCCCGCGATCGAGATATGAAAATGCGCCGCCTCCAAGTCGCAAACCTGTTCCTTTAGATGATGGAGAAGACTCCGAGGACTCTGAAGCTGCGGAAGATATTGAATTGGACGAAGACGACGAAGAATTAAGCAGCGTCGATGGTGACCTTGAAGATGCAGAGGTCTCAGAGCTTTCTGAAAATGATGAAGCGTCCGATGGAGCACCGGAATTGGATAAGCTCATTGAAGCAGCCACTCAAAAAACCGAGCGGAAGCGCAAAAGGAAACCAGAGGAAGCCGACCTTGAAGGAAAATACTTGCAGAAGTTGGCCAGAGAAGAGGAGAAAGAAGAGGAGGAGAGACAGGCGGAAAGGAGATTGAAACGCCAACGCCTTATGGCAGAACGAAAGACCACTTCGGAAGGCGAAGATGAAGCGGCCAATGACTCGGATGAGGAAATGGAGGATGTAGGATCCGACGAGAACGCCGAGGAAGATGACGACGAACAGGATACTGCCTCCGATGTCGAGGGTGCTAAAGCGAAGCCATTTGATGTTCCTTTGCATGAATCTTTGGCACCTGACAAAGACTCCTTGGAGCTCGAGAAGGCTTCTCGTACGGTTTTCCTGGGCAACGTCGCAAGTTCAACGATATCATCGAAAGCAGATAAAAAGACACTCATGGCTCATCTGTCTTCTTTCCTCTCCGATATTCCAGCCCCACCATCCGATAAACCACCCCACAAACTCGAATCTCTCCGCTTCCGCTCTACTGCCTATGCCACTGGGGCCCTACCGAAGAAGGCTGCTTTTGCGAAGAAGGATCTCATGACTGCTACGACCAAAAGCACAAACGCATATGCCGTATACTCCACTGCATTTGCAGCAAGAGAGGCTGTTAAGAAGCTGAATGGGAGCATGGTACTAGATCGACATCTTCGTGTGGATGGTGTAGCGCATCCTGCAAAGACCGACCACCGCCGATGTGTCTTTGTTGGCAATCTAGGTTTTGTAGATGATGAATCCTTGCTCGAACAGGATGGAGAAAATGCTCGAAAACGTTCCAAAATTCCTTCCGATATCGAGGAAGGTCTATGGCGACAGTTCGGGAAAGCTGGGGAGGTTGAAAGTGTACGGGTCATTCGTGATGAGAAAACACGTGTCGGTAAAGGTTTTGCCTATGTTCAGTTCAAGGTAAGTTCATATTTGTGACTTTCAAAGAATATTATTGACGCATTATACTACAGGATGCCAACGCGGTTGAAGCTGCACTTCTCTTCAATGAAAAGAAATACCCCCCTATGCTACCTCGTATTCTGCGGGTAGTCCGTGCCAAAGCTCAGCATAAGCAAGTGTCGTCTCGTCCCACCGCTCGTCAACCAAAATCAACCAAATCTTTGAACATCTACAACCCGAAAGTCGATCCAAATCAGGCCTCTCTGCAGGGCAGAGCCAGCAAACTCCTCGGAAAAGCTGGTGCTGCAAAGTTCAAGAAGACAGGTGCCAATGATACGACATTAGGTAAACGCGGTGAACGCAAGCCAGCCAGCGAGAAGGAAGGTATGAGCGGTATCAAAGCTCCAGAAAGCTTCGTCTTTGAAGGATACAGAGCTAGCGCTACTAAGGGCAAACCTAAGGACTTGAAATTAGGTGGTGGTGGAGGAGGCAAGAAGAAAGGGAAGCCGAGAACAAGATCTGCGAATAGAGGTTCCGAATGGAAGAAAAAGGGAGCGAAGAAAGGTTGATGAATATGGTCAACGATAGTCCGTTCAGAGCTGTAATAAATGAGGCTCCATGTAAGAGTCGTAGGAAGAAGTTATAAGTGAAACGACAAAAGCTGTTGACATACTTACATCTACTTCTCCATGCAGTTGCGTCAGAATGCAGCCAAAATATGTACTGGATTAAAATCATATCTAGTACAAACGAATTTTGCGCCCTGAAAGTGTGGGGTAACCACCACGTGATAAGAATTTTTCTACCTTCTACTTGCTTTGTGAAATCTTTTCTACATTTATACCAAACAAATTCAAATTTCCAAACCACAAGATGGCTGGCTTCAGTTTCTCATTCTCAGGCGACGACATAGAAGTAGATTCCACTCAAGAAGCAAGCCTTCCACCAGTCACTCAAGCCGCTGAAACTGGTACTCTTGCACCTCGAAAACCCAGTGGGGCGTTTCCTGTAGCAGGTCAACCTCTCCTGCCTCCGAAATATCATGCGCTGGACGATCTATTAAAGACCTTGCCATCAAAGATTGCTTATTCCACACTCGTCGTTAAGCTAGATGATGGAAAAGAGATAAATATTCCAAGACGGGAATTGTGGGATGTGAGAGTGCAGCTGATGGCCGAAGATGAAGGTAATGGAGAAGATTTGACAGGGCTGGGCAATGACGATGTCAAGACTGGTGTATATGAAGGTGGATTTAAGAGTTGGGAAAGCTCGGTCGATTTAGTCAAGGTCATTGCTGCGAGAGCGAATCTAGGTGAGGAGGGTAGGAGAAGAGTTTTAGAGGTATGTTTGAAAGCTGTTTAATTGTTTTTTTATCTAAGCAGAGATTGCTGTACTGACGATGCTGCAGCTTGGTTGTGGAACTGCTCTTCCATCACTCGCAGTTTTACAATGGTTCCTCCAAAGGCCTGCATCATGTGATTCAGGGCTCGACTTGGGCCTTGCAGACTACAACCCTACGGTCTTACAGCTCGTCACATTACCCAATGTCATCCTGTCTTGGGCTCAAGCTATAAAATCAGATTCTTGGGAAGCAGAAGGTGAACTTGATATAGATGAAACGCTCATATCAGAGTTCATCTCCTCATTAAACTCTCACAACATCAGCTTGTCTTTCTTCTCCGGTGCTTGGTCTCCGGAGTTTGTGTCTCTCGTCTGCAAGGAAATGGAGCAACCCTGCGAGAAGATGATGATCATTGGCGCGGAAACGATCTACTCTCCCGCGGCTCTGAAAGCATTCGCAGTGACGTTGATGGCCTTACTTGAACCAAACGCCGGGACCGTCAAAACGGCATTGATAGGAGCTAAAAAAGTGTACTTTGGTGTTGGCGGTTCAATAGAAGATTTTATCGAGCATATCAGCACGAGAGGAGCGCTTGTAGAGCGCGTCAGAGAAGAATCAGATGGAGTCAGGAGAGCTGTTGTGGAAGTCAAAAAAGCAGGCTGAAAACTGCAATGGAAAGCAGGATAAATCATTGAGTGGATATGGATTTATTGCAACGGGAGTGCCCGCTAGTATGTGCGCCGTGGCTCTAGCTGTGGCTCCTCAGATGTCCGAACCCCAGCTCTATACCACCTCCTGCTTACACTATATACGGACACGGAATTCTCATCGAGCCGCAACCTACAATAGTTCCAAGCAGGTTTTAAGCAAATGTCGAAGCTCAAGCCTTTCAAGGCTCATCTAGTTTGGAGAAGGTCAAAGCCATGAACTTAAATTACCCCACTCGACGGGCTAGCTCCTGGCTAGTGAGGAGCTCCATTATCGGGGGTGCTTATATTCTCACATGAGATTCAGCTCGCAACGATTTTATCTCCCGCGTCCACGAGCTATAAGTTTCTCGATCTCGGAGGCCAAGACAGAAGTCATGCCATTAACGTGTGCTTAGCTTGCCATGGAAGCTTAATATACTACAAGGTGTAGAAGACACAGAGCCAAAATGGTACCGCTGGAGCTACCCCTCTCTATTCTGTTTAACTATGAGTTGCTACCACCACAACATGTGCTTGCTTTCAGTTCCGTCTGGCTCAGTCTGGCTACTTATATGATACTCTTCCTACTTACATGATACTGTCTTCCTACCTAATTATGTCCAAGTTATATCCCTCACTCTGGAGCACAAACAAACGTCCTTTAAACAATACTGAATTTCCCTGACACAACACTTCATTCCTCATTATCTCAAAGCTTTCAAATCTCTCTCTGTCGACACCTCTAAGCGCATTTTAAACAATGACAGCTCCAGCAAGTGAAGGCTACAAGCCCGAATGGCTCGAGGTATTAACACTTCCTTTTTCCTTCCCTGATATACCTCCCAGTTGTGCTTTCCCACCGTCCAACTCAGAGCCTCCACACATCTAACACTAAATACCCAACAGATCGAAAAAGCCCTCGGCACCCGCCCCGTATTCAGCGGCACCCTCCAAGAAATGACCGAATCATACGACAGCCTCGCGGCGGCCCTCGCAGCCCAAGCCGGTCCTCCCGATGCCAGCGTCGAAACCCGCGACATAAATACTTTCTCGGGAATTCCCGTCCGCATCTACACCCCCTCGCACTCACTCAGCAAGCCCCTTCCTCTAGGAGTCTATTTCCACGGCGGAGGTTGGGTGCTTGGGGCCCTCGACTCGGAAGATTCGTGGTGTAGATACATTGCTAAAAATACTCCTTGCCTTATTGTATCCGTAGAGTATCGCTTAGCCCCAAAGTGCAAGATGCCAACTATGTTAGAAGATTGTATTGCCGGATTTGAATGGGTATATTCCGCTCTCTTTCCCCATCCTTTCCCTTGGGAAAACCCCACCTCTAACACCCAAACGCACACAGGCCCGACAAGAAGCATCCTCTCTCAACACCGACCAATCCCGCGTCTTCACCATAGGCAGCTCCGTAGGCGGCGGTCTCGCACTCGCCGTAGCAGACGCAATGATTGCGAAAGGGAACGCCTCGCATATCCAGGGTATCGTGTCGATCGTGCCCGTAACAGCGCATCCGTCTTCGATTCCCGAGGCGTATAAGAAGCACTATACTGCTTACGAAGAAAACAAATCTGGGGTGCCGATTATCGATGCTAGTAGTATGGATACAATTTTCGAAGCTGCTGGGGTGGATTTTCAGGATCCGAGGGCTTGTGAGTGTTTCTTTCTCTTTTAGTTTCTTTCTTTTTTTTTTTTGCTTCTTTCATAATGGAAGAAGGGATGCTAATTAGCGACATCAAGTCCCCACCCTTTCGAAGAACTTGGCGTCGTTTCCGTCGACGTATATCTGTACGTGTGCGAAGGATCCGCTGCGTGATGATGGGAAGGTTATGGAGATGATGTTGAAGGATAAGGGGGTTAAGACCAAGAGGGATCATTACGAGGGGGTGCCGCATTATTTCTGGATGTTCCCGGGTATCAAGGGTGGGGAAGAGGTTCTAGCAAATGTGTGTGAGGGCGTGAGGTTTGTTCTTGGTGCTTGAGTGGTGTTGGAATAGCGGTTCTTCAATGACATGGACTTTTGCTGGGAGGTTGACTCACAAGATGGTCTGCAAACGGTGGATTATGGAAATGTCTTCACGGCAATGCGTTGTGCACAGATGGCAGTAGATTTATATGAGATGTATTTTTGTCTATTCCCAGAAATAGTTTTATAAAAGTAAAACGTGCCAAATGAAAAGGCTCACTAATCTATCTTTATGACGTCGACCTCCAATTCTAATATATTTATCGACCAAGAGGTATCTGAAATAGCGCCGGCATCCAATGAATGCAAAAATCCCAAGCAAATTTAATGCTCAAACAAACTGTTTTAGCCAGCCCATCAAATAGCATAATTGTTCAATCCGTTCGTGATCTTGGGCCAAACAACCGCTTTCTCCAATGCTTGCAGGACATCCGCTTTCAGGTCCTCAGCATCTTCTACACCACAGCTGATACGGACCAAGTCATCGAATACACCAATAGCTTCTCTGTGAGCTTTGGGGATCCCAGCGTGAGTCATGCTGCTGGGGACTTCGACCAAACTCTCGACTCCTCCCAGACTCTCGGCTAAGGTGAAGATATTCGTAGTTTGGCAGAATCTCTCCGCAGCAGCTGATCCGCCCTTGATTCTAAACGAGAGCATACCGCCGCCCATCCCGTTTCTGTGCTGCTTGAGCGCAATTTCCCTGTGGGGATGCGAGTCCAGACCGGGGTAGTTGACTGCAATGACGTGCGGCGATGCTTCCAGGGTTTTGGCGACCAGAGCTGCGTTCGTGGATGCTTCTCTGGCGCGAAGATGCAGCGTTTTCAGACCACGGTGAGCAAGCCAGCTGTCGAATGCGGAGGGGATGGCGCCAATTGCGTTTTGTAAGAAGCTGAGTCTCTCCTTCATGGCGTCGGAATTGAAAGCTGCGACGCCCATAACTACATCGGAATGGCCGTTGATGTATTTCGTCACAGAGTGAACAACGATGTCGGCTCCGTGATCTAGTGGGTTCTGGACATAGGGGCTGAGGAATGTATTGTCTACTACGACCATTATGCCATGCTTGTGCGCTGATGTGGCTACGGATCGGATATCCACGAGTCGGAGGGTGGGGTTACTCGGCGTCTCGATCCAGATGAGTTTTGTCTCGGGCGTGATGTGATCCACGACATCGACCTCAATCTCCGGGGTGAAAGTGACTTTCACCCCATGCGCCTTGGCCACTTGAGTGAAATATCGATGTGTTCCTCCATACACGTCCGACACGGAGATGACATGGGAGCCGGCCGCCAGCGACTGCAGAATCGTGGCAGTGGTCGCAGAACCAGAGGAGAAAGCGAGCGCGTATTTCGCGTGCTCGAGAGCGGCGACTGCTTTTTCAAAGTTGTCGCGGTTGGGGTTGGAGCTGCGGCTGTATTCGTAGGCTCCAACGGGTTTGCCGACCGCTGTTTGGGCGAAGGTGGTGGAGAGAGATATGGACTCGATGACGGCGCCGGTTACGGGGTCATGAGGAGATCCGGCGTGGACGGCGAGAGTACCGAAACGGTGGACGGGGGAAGGTGCTCGAGGGGGAGTCTCGATGGGTTGATCGGTGCTCAGAGTCATTTTGAGGGGTCCCGAGATAGGCGGGGTTCTTTTTTTTTTAAGGGATTTAGTAGGCGACGGTGGGATTCTGATCCTGGACACGGATTGATTTCTGAGAGAATTCGAACACAGAACAGAGAACAAGTCGAACAGAACCGGAGACTCACACTTCTTATACTCGTAGCCCTAATTAAAATAAGTGCACAACGGGTATTAGCGGGTGAGGTGGTCAATTGGTAATGCACTGTGAGCACTGAGCACTGAGCACTGAGTACAGCCGTTTTGCAGAAACGTTATCGTTAACGCCTACCCAGCCCAGCTGTCAATGTGCTAACACGATTCGAGCGAAACATAGACAAATATTTAGACGGCTCAAGCACGCAATCCTTAGGCTATGACTCAATGGCGACTGAATATGACATATTCTTTGCTTGCTTACCATGGCACGCATGGGAGACGTTGCAGCGGGAAGAATGGGAAGAATGAGAATTTGCAGAATTTCGTCTCATTCACCCGACGTTACTCCCTTTCGCCATGACAAATGCCCAGAACATGGAGCCACCGAGCTCAGTGTGCCCTCTCCCATTACTAAACCGATTCTTCGCTGTGGAACTATGAATTCCCCTTTCAGTAGGTGCTTAATGTACGTACGGAGCGACAGTTGAAGACCGTTGGATGAATGACCCGCAGAGGTCGAGAATATATGAGTAGTAAGACGTTGCTCCAGGTCTGCGCAAGGATTATTCGTGCTCCTGTCCAAACGGTTTACGTCCATTCCAGACCCCAGACTTTCCTACTTATCGTTCGACATACGGAGCTCGGCTGCCCCTTCATCCGGCACAGCCCCCGGCTGACTAAGCACTTCTTTCTTCGACCGTGAGCTCCTAACGTCAACCTCACATGCTTTAAGTCACTCTGAACCGGTGAACTTGTGTGACTCGAGCTGACCACACACCTTCGTATATTGTTGCAACAAGACTACTTCAATCAACCCTTTGCCCCCTTACTGGTTGTCTAAACCTAAGCGGTGTGCCGCAAATTCATCAATATGAACATCGACGAGCGCATTCAGCCCTACCGTATCCCCTGATCCGCCTGTGTTTTGAAACGAACCACGATGCCACCAAGGAGGTCCCATAAGAAGTCGAAAGCTGGTTGCCAACGATGTAAACAGAGAAAGATAAAGGTATGCTATGTCTCATCATGATAGAGAGGAACGGAGTGCTAATTTGACGGTAGTGTGAGTTACATCATTGAGTTCTACGATGTCGCGATTCTCTACCCCGGCTCCCCGCATTTCAATGTTTGGGCTTTCCTTCTTCCCCGAAAGTTTGGAAGAATGGCCTCATGAACTCCTTCAACTAGCTTGTGGCAGCAATTGACTAACGTGATAATTATACAGGTGATGAAGTCCATCCTGAATGTGGAGGATGTCGGAAGCATGGTTTGTTTACAACAAAATTGTGGACGATGCAAGCACTAATGCCGAATAGGTGTTTCTTGCGATTTTGCTGGCAGCTCATCGTCGCCCGGCTCTCCAGTTGTTCACACCCCTTCGTCACTCCATCGCCAAAGTACAGAGGAGTCTCTGAATTTGACTGATTCGGAGTCGCCAGCCTCCACTTCTACTATTATGCCATTCTACAAAGAGCCGTCAGATATGATTAGAAATAATCCAGGTCAACCGCATGACCGTTCCCTTGAGCTTAGACTCATGCACCATTACACTGCCCTTACAGCTAAAACGCTTTCCAACAACTCCAGTCAACAAGTTGCTTGGTCCATTGACATACCCGCGATCGCTTACGACCGTCCTTACCTAATGGATGCCATACTTGCTGTCTCTGCGCTTCACCTTCGTTCCGTTCATCCAAATGACCAGAGCCTAGTGCGAGCATCACATGGCTACATGGCCTCTGCTCTTGCGCAATATTCGTCACTGCTGAATCAAGGCGTTTCAGAACAGAACGCCGAAGCCTTGTTCTCCACCGCAGCTCTCGTAGCATTTCAAGCGTCGGCATCACGGCGCTTCGAAGAGAGCGTCGAAAATAGCATCGATACCAGCTACGTTCTACCCCTTGCGTGGTTTCATTCCTTCCAAGGTGTCAAGACTGTGGTTATAACATCATGGCAATGGCTCCGCAATTCCCAGCGTATCTTTCCCATCATCAATGGCCAACCCCCACTCATACTTGATCTCGACCCTGATCGTCGAAGCTATTTCGCCTTCTTACTGGAAGGCGTCGACTCAAAAGATGATTCTTCGTTGGACGCAGAGACGCGTCGAGCATATGAACATTCGGTCGGTATGCTCAATTGGGCGCAGCAGAAACCAGAACGTGCTCGGATCCTTGGATTTGCTGCCACGGTATCGCGCCGCTTTATCGAGCTCATGGGTCAACAGGATCCGCGCACGCTAGTGATTACCGCGTGTTTCTTCGCCATGACTCGCATCGTGGATGATATCTGGTGGCTTCAGGGCGTAGCCCGAAAAGAAGTGATGGGAATCCTAAGTCTATTGCCGGAAGAATGGTGGCCGAAGATGGAGTGGCCACTGCGAATTGTACAACATGAAGGAGAGATTGATGAAGAAACTTGGGGCGTCTGCTGGCATTCGGATGGTAGTCCGAAGCCAGAAGAAGGATTCAATGGGAATCTTATATCGCATATCGATATGCTGGCGCAGTTGGTCAATAATACAGTGCCACCTGTAGACTGAGGAGGGAGAGGAAAGAGCCATTGGGTATTTGGATCCAGGTTCTTATCACCTGTAGTCTTTTGATTCGGTTGAATAATTGACTTTTGTTGCCCTGTTATGGGCACGACTTTATGATAAGTCATACCAGAGGACAAGATGGCGGGCGAAGGAGGAGAGATGGACAGCTACACATCATCTTGGTATGATGCACAACAGAGGTATAAGCCGTGAGGCAAAGCTAGCTTGCTTAAATCAAGCTTATCAATTAGAGGAATATGGGGTTATGGCGCATTATGGTAAAGGGACTATTTGGCAAACAAAATTCGGCATGGGAGGAGAAGTTTTATATTACATAGCAGACAGTCAGGGAGGGTATTTTAATATTAATATACCAATTCAACATGATCACGCGAGAGATTCCCTCCACTATCAATTTTACATCCAAACTCTCACCATCCTAACAAACTTTCCTACTACCAACAAAGAACCTTAATGATGCTATTTGGATCAGACCCAAGAAATGCATCAACACCAGCAACCCATAGCTTTTCACTCATGACGTCTACCTCATCCGAATATCTCCCGGAACGCGTACGACGACCCACCTTCCTCGGGCGCCAAGCCATACTCCGAGTTGAGGCTTAACTCATACATACGTATTTTGCCTTTCCCTCATTCATCAAGGTTTCGATGCGTGAGATTGGGTTTCATGCAAAAAACAAGGTAAGGGACTGTGGAAACAGGATTCCTACTGGTGCTAGAGTACTTTTCGGGAGTCGGGAGTTGCGTGGTGTAGGGCTGTGTTGGAGGGAAGTGGACGGGACTTGGACGGGACTAGATGGGGAAAGTTGGATGGATGGGTTTGTTTGGGGGGTACAAGTATCGATATATGCTCTTCTTCCCTTCCCTTTTCTTTGTACTTTTCTTTTTGAATTCGAAGTTATATACATATACATATACACAAAATATTCATTTACGAGTTCCCAGAAAAGAAGATTGAATTCACAGAATCGAATATGACGCTCATCAATAAAATCGTACATAAAGTGGAAGAGAAGATTCAGCATAAGAATCATGGTCAGGAACAGGGTGGTTATGTATGTTGCTTTTTTCTTTTCCTTCAGACTTCTACTCCTATGCCCTGCCCCTTCTGCCTTTATAAAAGAGAGAATATACTAACAAGGCAAATAGAATCAAGGTCCTCCACCTCAACATTACCAGCAACAGTATCAGCAACAACCGCATATGAGCGGCGGCGGCGGTGGAGGGTTCGGAGGGGGGATGCAGCATGGTGGGGGTGGAGGTCATCATCAGCAGCAGCAGCAGCAGCAGCAGCAGCAGGGGGGGTATATGGGAGGAGGAGGAGGTGGTGGGTTTGGAGGGCCGCAGCAGGGGGGACAGCATTTTGAGGGAGGGGGGATGCAGCATGGAGGACCGGGAGGACATCATGGTGGAGGGGGACCGGGCGGATTTGGAGGGGGGATGCAGCATGGTGGTGGAGGGGGATTCGGTGGACCGGGAGGACAAGGAGGACCGGGGGGACATCATGGGGGCGGAGGGCCAGGGGGACCAGGGGGACCTGGTGGGTGGTAGATAACGAGAAGGTGTCGGTGAAGGGAGAGAATAGGAGAGGAGAGAACTTCAAAAGCAGGGAATGGGGCTATTTGATACCATTATGAATTCACAGTGTTTGTTTGCGAATTATGATGGAGGTTCTTCATAATGAATGTGATCATCTGAGCTGGGTTAACTTCTTGTGGTTAACTTCTCGTGGTTGGCTGTGTGAATATGTATATAAACGGGGAGCAGGGCATAGACGAGAGAAAAGAAGCGAAATGTAAGTAAGGAGTGAACCAAACTGTGTTTATACTGCGACGTGTATACTTGAAGACCCCGTTGTGACAAGCAACTATGCATTGATATCATAAGAAGAAAGTATTACCATCATAAACAACCCCACCGTGATGTGATAAAAGAACGAAGAGAATAAGTAAAGAAGTAATCTAATGTATATTATGTTCTCGATGCAATCCTAACGATGCCATCCTAATGTACCCCGAAACTCGAAGTAAAGAAAACTCATATACATTCGATTCGATTCGCTGTAACGTCTTGATCTAAGTTCATAAAAGAACCCTTGAATCAAACAAACCATATAACAAAAAGCCAGCTGCAACAGAGAAGTATCGATACGCCTGCAATGCTGTGTATGACCTCTCCGCCTCCCCCAAAACTCCATGTCGCTAATTACAATAAAATGCCTTGTGTCGCAGCACACCGAAAAGAGTAGGTAGCCAACCGTATTGATCTCATCTAAGTCCTCTGAATCCCAGGCGCCATAAAAGAACCCTATCGTCGAGACCTGGCCATAGCCGCTAGTCTTGCCTTCTTCTCCGCCTTCTCGCGCTTTAGTCTATTCTCTTCAGCGAGGGCTTCGGCATCTTCTTGTTTGGCGATACGTTCAGCCTTCGCTTCTTCATCCTCTACATCCCAAGCTCCAGCCTCCATGTCAGAAGATCCGTCAGAAGCATATCCATCCTCTTCAAGGTCTTCCCCATCATCATCTTCTTCGTCATCCTCATCCTCGTCGGTAGCATAATAACGATCCAGATCCTTTTTGCCCCTGTATCTATTGGTGCCTCCATTACGAGCTGAGTATGATGATGCTGGCGCTTTTGCAGTAGACTGGCTTCCGCCGGGTTTGGGGCGCGCGGTTCCAGCATATCCAGTTGTCGCGACGGCGGCCTTCTTGATCTTCTTTTCCGGAACTGGTGCGGCTGGCTTTGCACTAGCTGACTTGGCACCATTTTGTCCATTTCGAACAGGGGGCTGACCAGACTTCTGAAACTTTGAATCTGAACTCATCCCATTCTTGATATTCTTACTTCGTTGTGTCTTGTTCTTCTCAAGTTCACGCTTTGTAGGAGCCTTCTCGATGCGTTTGTGCTGAATCTTTCCAACTTGTCCTCCCAAAGTAGCCTGCGCAGCTTTTGCCCTAGCAATAATTTCAGCGAACGAACCCTTCTTTGGAGGAGGCTTCGCTGAGTCGGTGGATGGAGGTGGTGTTGGTTGCCCATTTTTGAATGTCGTGTTGGCCGAGTTCGGAGTTGGTCGTTGTGTGTTTGTGTCAATCTTCATCTTGCTCATGCTTGTGTCGACCGCTGTTGGCCGTTGTGCCTGAGTGATCGGTCTTGAGGTAGATGGTACAGTTGTCCTTTGGAGTTTATCGACAGGTTTCCTCAGCTCGTCGTTCGCCTTGCGTTTAGGCGGGAGAGTGGCGGTCGGCATCGTGGGACTTGGACCTGCAGATCCAGAAATCTGGGCGAGAAGGTCACCGATCTACTCAAGTCAGTAAACAGGCAGTTTGGAGTGGCATCTGAAGTATAGAAACACATACCGGCATTTTTAACAGCGCCCGAGTGATATGGTCGTAGGCAAGAAGGGATTTAACGGGCAGTGAAAGGTGGTGCACAAGTCAAACGCTGATCGCGTGGTCTGACTACTTGTAGTGCATCAGAACGATTAAATAGACTTATATGGATGTCGATAGAATACTATGACCTTGAAGATGCCAGATAAGGAAACTGCGCCACCAGGAATAGGTTGTTATTAGGAGGGTTGTTGTTGGGCCAATGTCTTGAAAAGATGAGGGCAGTGACAGGAACAATTAACATGGTTTCTTGCCTTAGGTAATATTGCGAAAACTAAGACACGTGATTGAATCCCGATACAGATTAGCTTAGTATTCTCTGCCCGCACACAAGAACTTTCGAAATTTTGAATCGAATTCAAAGATCCACAACCCACGAACGACTACATCTAGCAACCTCAACTTCAGAACTTGAAATTTCAGTCTCCGCCTCATCTTGCGGTTAAATCGATTGAGATAATTGTTCTTTCTTCACAAACCACAAAAATGTGAGTAGCTTTTGTACCAATATCGCGGTCTGCGTCGACTTACAGAATGCACAAACTGACAATATTTGCGTCCAGCTTTCAAAATGAAGCACCTCGCAGCATACCTTCTCCTCACCATCGGTGGTAAGGCCTCTCCTTCCGCTGAGGACGTCACTGCCGTTCTCGAGTCCGTCGGAATTGAGGCCGACAAGGAGCGCCTCGAGACCCTCATCAAGGAGCTTGAGGGCAAGGATATCCAACAGGTTAGCACATTTGGCGCATGAAGATCAGTTACAATGGAAGCTAATACATGGAATAGTTGGTCGCTGAAGGTTCTTCTAAGTTGGCCTCCGTCCCATCTGGTGGAGCTGGTGGTGCTGCCCCAGCTGCTGGCGGCGCCGCTGCTGGTGGTGCTGCTCCTGCTGAGGAGAAGGCCGAGGAGAAGGAAGAGGGTACGTTTCTTGTCAAACTGTTGTCAACCATCATTAACAGTTTCAATAGAGAAGGAAGAATCCGACGAGGATATGGGTTTCGGTCTTTTCGACTAAGCAACCAATTAACGTCGCTTTCACGGCTTCTCTGCTCTCGACCTACTGGAATCACGTATCGAGGCTTCTGGAGGGAATTGCGCGGGCTTCGCCTGTTATTTGCATGTCAGGAGATGAAATGGATTGGATTCTGTGGAAATTTCCGGCAAGGGCGTATACTCATGCAAGATAGAGCAATAAAGACGTATTTCTTCCATGAGCTTTTCAACTCTCTCGGTGTAAAGTGAGCGTATCTGAAGCGACATCATGCGCAACTGTGATGATGCCGTAGAAAACAATGCTTCATATGGTGATATATTGTCTAACGATCATGTAATATGCTCTCAACTGCTTTGAGACTTTCTGGATGTTTGCTCCTATAGCATCCATGACATTTCGATCTTGTCGCAAAACACAAGCCCATAATTTCCTCTGCATAGAACCTTGAGGACCCCTCTAAATCCCTGTCAGGTCTGTGAGGCTCATTTCTTCCAGTGGGGTTTTCAGTATTTTGCCCTACTTTGCGCTAAAATAATTAAGCGAGCCTCGAAATCTCAATTTTGCCGTTAGGATCCCTCTCCCTCGACGACCCAACGACAATTCTATCCCGACAACATCGCCTTTTCGCATTTCGACCAACCTCGAAAGCAAAACCACCGAAAAGATGGCTGACGAAGACTATGTGAGCAATCAAACACTTCTCCTATATATATCCATCCGCAGTCTTTCAATCTGCCATTTGCGACAGCTTTGATGAATTGGACAACAGAAGAATAGAAGCTAATCATACACTTTTGCCAACTTACAGGATGCACAAAAGGCCGCTGAGATCAAGGCCAAGAGATCTTTCCGCAAGTTTTCCTACCGTGGAATCGACCTCGACCAGTATGCACGCTCCTATACAACATGAATATCAAAGGGGATCTCATAGTAGCTAACCCTCATATTCAGACTCCTCGATCTCTCCTCAGACCAACTCCGCGATGTTGTCCACGCCCGTGCCCGCCGTAGGTTCAACCGCGGTTTGAAGCGCAAGCCTATGGGTCTCATCAAGAAGCTCCGCAAGGCCAAGCAAGAGGCCAAGCCCAACGAGAAGCCAGATTTGGTCAAGACTCACCTTCGTGACATGATTGTCGTTCCGGAAATGATTGGCAGTGTCATCGGTATCTACTCCGGAAAGGAGTTCAACCAGGTTGAAATCAAGCCTGAGATGGTCGGACACTACTTGGCTGAATTCTCTATCTCTTAGTAAGTTCTTCATTTCTCTCGAATTTGAACGCAGGTTCCTAACGAAAAACAGTCGCCCAGTTAAGCACGGAAGACCCGGTATTGGTGCCACCCACTCCTCCCGTTTCATTCCTCTCAAGTAGATCATTGGGATACTTCAACTTTGTATCAATTGGGTTTCGATGGATGGATGGATTGTTTATTTGCATTGGGTCAAAAAGGATATGATCCACTTCTAGTGGCTACGGTCAGAAGATGTGCTACGATAGATAGCGAGGAAAAGGCAATATGAACACCTTCACGTCCTATTGATTGCGTAACGTTGGTTGAATTGTGAATTGCCGAAGAACATTGAAAGCTCGTAACAGTCATCTCCCTAGCCGGCCAGCTGGCTCACCTACCTGCTACTCTATTTATTACTCTGTCGGTAGTAGACCAGTAATGACAACTCACATACAACGTCGCTAATTAACCTATCTGCAGCGAAAGCTAGATCTTCACCGACATGTATTAAGTGCATTCATCAATTCCTGTGACCGTAAATATCAACCATCTCAAGCAAACTCAGCATTTTGTGTCAAGTATTTATATTTCTATATTCCAAAACACCATTTACTAATGAGACATTTTTGCTTTTCCCATTACCATGCACACCCACGCACACAAAACAGCACGCAAGATATCGTACAATTTCCTCATATTTCCCATCGCCAAACAGTTACAGCCAATTACCTCCCCCATCATGTAACTTCTCCTGCAAACGGCTTACTGTTTTCAGTTGAGCAAGTGTAAGAAGCGTGAGAATGTGGTGTTAGCAGAAGCCCAGTTAGAAAGGAAAGACAAGTGAGAAATGAGAATTTTCTTTTCCGGTGAGCATTAATACAAGCTGAAAGAACCACAAGCAACCCGGTGTCAAGACGAGAGGAGGAAAGAAAAAGAGATAAGTCCATCGCGTGTCGATCAAAAATACTGTAAAGTGTACAGGATGAAGGGAACCTCCCAGACCCTATTGCCCCCTTGCACTTTGGAGAACAGGAAAGCAGATGCGCAGCGAACAGAGCAGCAACTGGTAAGTATTATGAAGAGTATGTGCCCAAATGTTGTCGATGGTAAGTGGACAATGAGAACCGCAGATTCATCAAATAACATCTTGTCCTTGATCTTCTCATCTCCCCCACATGAACTACCAACACAAGTCGAGAATTTTGGTTTAAGTGTCTGAGGAATGATATCCCCAGCTTTGCTAAGCGATTAATGTAAGTGACATACATTGCTTAAACATCGGCGTATTCGTTCTCCTCATTCTTAAACTGAGTATCATCTTCTGCTGGTGGTGCACTAGCAGAGGATGTATCTGGCATCAAACCCTTCTCCTTGAGGTACTTGATAGACTTCAAGATGGTCAGATCATCCTTCGCGGTGTCGTTGAGAATAAGACGTTGTGCGATAGTCATCTTGCCACCATTCAACTCCTTTTCGCGTAAAGCTTGGTTACGAACCTCCTGGTCGTGAACGAAGCGACACTTGCCCTTCTTACCGCATGTGCCACCAGTCGAAAAGTACTTGCAGTGACGCTGGAGTTGAGCCTTGGGTGGAGGGGGGAGACGATGAGAGCCGTTGTTCCGGGATGACATTGCGTCTGGTTTCGAGGTTTCGGAGTCTGATTTGGAAGAATCCGAATCATCATCGCTCACTTGACCACGGTCTTCATCGCCTTCGTCGCCATTCTCTCGCTTGCGCTTGCCACCAGACATAGCATCCTGAATCTTGCGCTCTGCCTTTTCGAGTTCAAGTCTGAGCTTTTCAGCCTTGCGCTGCTGTCTCTCGAGTTTGGATTCTCCCTCTTCCTTCTTTCCGGGCTTCGCATCAGCATCCTTTTTGGGTTTGTTATTTTGACCTTGTTCACGACGCAGACGAGCCTCTTCGGCAGCTGCCTCTCTACGAGCTTTCGTAGGGAAACGAGCTTTACGTTCCGCAAGCCATGCATCAAGATCTGTTGGCAGCCTAAAAGTTATTAGCAAACAAACAAGAAGAACTAATCTTCTAAACCTTTATAAAAACATACTGTGGAGTATCGGGACCAAGCAGAGTAACCAAACGAGCTTCTTCATCAACATCATCAATTTCGTCGTCGCTATCCTCATGGTCTACACCATTTGGTGTCAAGCCAAGGGTATTTGTTCTGCGCTTCTTCTTATTCTTCTTTGCATGGTCTCCTGCACCTGCAGGTCTCGAATGCATTTGATGAGGAGAATGTGAATTGTTACTGAACTGAGAACGATTGTTGTCACGACCACGAAACTGGAAATTATCGCGACCTCTGCCTCTGAAGTTCGCATTGCCTCTACCCCTATTAGGGTTCGAGTTGAACTGATGAGAATCTAGTGGCGGACGCTGTCCTCCATGAGGGAAGTTTTGAGGCGGATAGCCTTGATATGAGGGTTGAGAAAACGGTGCTGGGGGGCTCGAATGATTGGGAAACTGGGGAGGAAAGCCATTGCCCGCTTGAGCCATGTGTTCTCCACGTTCATTATCAAAGCCCATGCGGATTGGAGGACCCATCAAAGGTGCTTCATGACCACCACGACCGTTATTGAAACCACCACGACCCCGACCTCTTGCGTTATTAAATTGTGGTGGACCTTGCCATTGTTGAGGTGGACCTTGATGTGGTTGTTGGGCAGGAGGTCCATACGGATGCTGCTGGAATGGTGGTGGCTGCTGTGGGCCATACTGGGGCGGTTGATTGTAGTTCTGCGGAGCATAATTTGGATGGTAGTTCTGAGCAGGTAATGGGATAGGAGCTGGTTGCTGATGAACTTGTTGGGGAGGACCATGATTGTGCTGAGGCGGGCCATGTTGAGTGTGTGGACCATGCTGATTATGTTGCGGTGGACCATGTTGAGCATGCTGATTGTGTTGACCATGTTGTCCATGTTGCTGCCATTGCTGCTGCGGGGGATAGTTGTTAGGCGGACCGGTAGGACGAGGACCAGCTTGAGGACCGATGTAAGGAGCAGGATTATGGGGACTGTATTCGTTACTTTGAGGAGGTTGTCGCTGATATCCGAACTGAGGATTTTGCTGAGGATAGCCCGCAGGCGGTGGTCCAGGTGGCGGAGGAGGCGGAGGGAAGTTGTACTGTTGTGCGCCAGCCATTATGTTCTGATTGAGTTGAGGTCGCGACGGAGTTTGTGAATGTCGGTAGGGGCCAAATTGATTGTATTGGCCAGCTCGCTGCTGCTGAGAAGGATTTAAATGATTGAATGCTATGAGTAGAAATGGAACGCGTCAATTTCAATTGATGGGATAACGATAGAAACGATGAAGTTATTGATAGAAATAGGAAAGAGTGATAGAATGAGCGAGGAGCTTGCCTTGTGCCATCTTGTTGTTATTTAGTCAGGAAACTCTCTCTCAATTATTCTTAGTGTCCAGAAGTCGCAGGATTTTGGCCAATCAGACTCAAAGACCTGCAAGGTGGAAAGATCCTTGAAAGCTTCCGGTAGGCGAAGAAACTTTGGCTTGGAAAAAATAAGTGGACTTCTCAAATCGATACTCGTGAGATTTTTTGATGTGACTCTGATGCGACGACGGTGAAAGAATGAAAAAGCAGTGATTGTGTGTAGAGGACGAAAACTGGTTGTCAGATATATTTGTTTGCTTTCTTAAATACAATCGGGAAGTGGCGATTGGTTCCGGCGCGGCTGAGCAAGGTCCGAAAGTGAATGAAATTGGGAGCAAACAAGTTCGACGTTTCTATCACTTTATTTTTCATGGGATACCTCCATCTCAGTACATGATTAAGACCAGAAAAAAGACTTTCTTGCAAGAGGAATTCCATAAAGGAAGTAGGAACGACAGAAAGGCAACTTTTTGTGTACCTACTACCTTGTAGAGGAAGGATATAGAGGTCTTCGAAGGCGGCCTTGAGTCGAGCAGTGACAAGTCCTAACTATATACCGGAATGTTTATTCTTGTAAGTAACATGCTCTGATGGTCTGATGTCTGTCTTCGAGCTGAGGTTCTAACTGGGTAAAGACAAAAATCGCGGATCTGGTGCAAATTGCCCCCTCTGATCTCGGCAAAGATGCTAGTCAGGCCATTGAGGACAACATCAATCTGAAGTATGCCAACAAGGTTATCCAGAAGATTGGCCTTTGCATATGTTTCTACGATCTTCTCTCTGCCTCAGAAGGTCTAATCGGCCATGGGGATGGTCTTGTTAACGTTAACGGTAGGCTTTTACCATGCAACATCATGGCCAGAGAAGGTTGCTAATTAGCTTGCAGTGGAGTTTCGCCTGATCGTATTCAGACCTTTCAAACATGAGATCCTGACAGGTAGAATCAGCAGCGCTGTTGAAGGAGGCATTCGACGTTAGTAGCATTCAAAGCCGCGCAAAATGTCATCTACTAACGAATCCCAGTTCGTACTCACTTCTTCGACGAAATATTCGTGCCGGCAAATATGTTGCCAGAGGGGTCGCACTTGTAAGTCAACTTTTGATATCCCTTGTCTTTAGCACGTGCTAAGCGTCTCCAGCAATCATAATGAACAAATATTCGTGTGGATCAATGATGGTCAAGAGTTCTTCTTTGACAACCAAGAATCTGTACGATTCAGAGTTGACTCCGAGGAATGGGTTGATCAAGCGCCAATAGGGCCCGTGAAGCCAGACAATCCTGTCAAGAAAGAAGCACCTTATAGGATTATAGCTTCGATGGAAGAAGTTGGTTTGGGACCTTGCTTGTGGTGGGATGGTTAAAGAAGGGTAGGGAGACGGTGGACAGTGGGCATTGGAAAGATGTATTGTATTTTAACACTCCAAATGGGAGATTGGAGTCATGAGTTCTTCATGGTATGGAGTTTTTAAGGATAATCTGGTTTAGAGAAAGATAACAGAGGCACCTCTGAGTTTGAGGAACATTCTGCCAAGAATGACGTACTTGATACTTCTTGTGCCTTTGACTTTGGGGTATATAAGAGCTAAGTGGATTACATGAAGCCCAAATACTGCCGAATGAAACGCCTCGAAGCTTGCGCGGCAGTCTGCACAGGTTTTTGGTCGCCATCTTGGCTGACATGCAAAAAGTCATTCACACGGTGCAAGGAAAGATTCAGGTAATTGATATGTACGGGTATTTAAATTCTTCTTGATCTCAACGCTTCTTCTCATCGGCTTCCTCGTTGAGCTTCGTGTAGTGTGCTACCAAGGTCTCCATATCTCTTGATCCATGGCCTGCCGGCACATTAAACGGCGATCCAGTGTTAAAAACCCTAGGTATAATATTAGCCTTACTTCGAGTATACGTGCGGAGGAGGGCACAAACTCTGGGAATTTCAAGCTAACAGTCCGGGCACCAGCGCTGTTATTGAAAAGATGACGGTCGCCTGCGGCTTTCTCGATGGCATTAACGTGCAAGACGTTCCTCTCCGCATTCCTTTCCTTGTAGTATGTGAAGCTATCAATCATTTTGGTAATACTGGAGGGAGAGCCGTCGGCAGATGGTTGGGCGAGCGTGTAGACTGCCATGGAGACTGGAATAGCTGCAAGTGAAATGTAAAATCCCATCTAGCAGAGGTCAGCGAATGCCCTCAGAAACAGCTGTGAATACACTGACTCCTAGCGACTCGTCCTTTGGTCCCGCGTGGTGTTCCCCATGCTCCGTACTTGTTCCCGCGAAATGTTCGACCTGGTCACCAGTCTTTCCGTGGGTGCCGGTGGAGTATGTTTGTGCAGCTCGTGCTGAAACTGCTCCTATCCGGCCGGCAGATCGAACTGCATTTCTCCTAATTGCGAACATTTTGTAGTGGCTCAATTGGTGTATTTAAGCCAAATACATCAACTAGTTCGTGAGGTTCGGATGTGCCTCTACTTGATAGTCGTCGATAGCTTCGAATGCCTAAGGCATGACAAAATGAACGAACCGTGGGTAGATAATATCTAGATAACTTTACTAGACCCACCCTAGAAGTGCCCGTAGTATGGCCGCACATGACATAACAATTTGCCATCCTTCACAAGCAACGTGCGAATGCCACTTGTCCTTACGATGAATACAAATATTGTTTTAGATCCTCCCCCAGATGTTGACCATTTTCCTCCATCGGACTCTGGCAGTGAAGAAGAAGATTCTGATTCAGACGAGTCTCTCGCAAGTCTAGAAAGTGATTCCGAGGTACACCCTCCCGAGAAGATTCTCTTTGAGTCACCGGCAAGAAACCAACACATTTGGTATCTCGTGAAGTGGAAAGATTGTCCTTTATTACGCTCAAGCTGGGAAGGAAAAGATTGCTTTGAAGAGCATCCTGGTATTCTAGAGGCGTGGGTGATTGAAAAAGAGAGACAGAAAGAGGGCAAATCTAAGCCTTTTGACGTGGACGCGTTTAAGAAGGCCTGCAGTGACCAGGAAGCGACAGAACGACAGCGAAGGGTTCTCCGGCGATTCAGGAGAAAAGCAAACCGAATTCTATCAATCATCTCCGATTGAGATAGGCCGCTCACACGTTTACTGATACCTCAAAAAACATGGTGCACATGCATCTCCGCTCTATACTGAGCCTGGCTTGGCTCAGTCTCCCGATATTTGCGCGAGCACTTGGAACAGACCCGAGTCCTTCACCATCCGCTGACACGGAACTCATATGTCCCACCGAGGACTCAGCAGAGTGTTATCCGCGACTGTTTCAACCAACCAAGGACTTTCAAACTATCAAGCCAGGGCAAGATATTCCGCCTGGCTTACATGTACGATTAAACATTTCATCCGGACTGAAAGAAGCCCGACTCAACGTTCCCATGGAGGACGAGGAAGACGTTCAAGCCATTGAGATATCTACAGAGCAAGGCATGGTGGCCATCCAGGACGTTGAGGAAAAGCCTGTGGATGAGCCACAGCCACCACCCGATGCACCAGCTTATGAGGCTCACGGAAAGGTGCAACCTCCTCCTCCATCGTCAACTGATTTTGAAACCTTTAAGAACTCTTTGATCTCTTTGAAGAAACTGGATACATCCCTTCAATCGGCACTATCTGAGCTTTCTGAGCTATCCCATGACATTTACTATGGATCTGAAATTATCGCCGATCGAGAGGCTCTGTCAAATCTGATTTGTCTTATGGCTTTGGATTCAGCACAGCCGGGAGAAGGTGACGATCACGCGGCATCTGCTATCCTTTCCAACTCACTTCAGAACAACCCGAAAGCCATTTCCTCCTTAACTGATTCCAAAGATCGCGTTATGAATCCGAAATGTAAGGGTGTCAGTTCCATAGACGAGCTCATTCCTCTTCTCCACTTGAAACTATCTTCTGCCTCGCCTTCGACACTCAAGTCTCAAGTATCCGCGCTCAACGGCCTTATCAAGTCACCGGCTGTTCAATCATCTTTCCTCGAACAAAATGGCCCGTCGTACTTGCAGGCAATCTTCATGATGTCAGGATCAGAGTATGATGTTGTCCGCAAGCGCATTGTCCAGCTTCTTATGGATAACTTTCTTGATGAAAGCATGGGTGCAAAGATGGGTGTATGGCCCAGCAAAGACACTATCCAACATGGAGACAAGCAGTGTTCGGAAGGTGTGAGAAATGACTCGTGTTGGGCATGGTATGGCAAAGAATTCTCTGCCACCAATGGAGGCAACAAGGAGTGGATGAAGGAGTTTTTGGACAAGATTGGTGAAGTTGGCGGCAGTGTTGAGCGGGATGAATTATGAATGTAATATCCGACGTGGTCATATTTAATTGACTGGAACTATATACCCATCTACTTACTGTACTATTTGATGAACTGAATTGGATAAAAATAAGCCCTGATCATACTGTCCTGCTATCGTAAGAATTTGTTGTGATCCACTTTCGGCGGATAGAGGGGCAAAAATCGCTTGCACTGACTGTACTTTGAATTGTTGACACTGCCAAAACGTAGAAACGCTCAATGACGGTATTTGAACAATTCCACTAGAATCGCTATCGCCTAGCAAAATCGCATCCCAAAACCCATTATTCATATTAAGAGCTGTCCCGCCGGGCTCCAATAATATGACATGCAGAGCAGTGCTAGGAGATAAGTCTCTGCTGCACAAAAATCATACGTCATCGACCTTCACTATGCGGATCCGTACACTGCCAGACGAGTACTTCCAGTCGATGTCACTCTTTCAGCACATTTCTTCATCTACGCCTTAAATCCACGAAATAACCCATTGTGATCTTTTGTCTCTTACATACACAATTGGATTTATTGCAAATGTCCGACACTTCTCCAGCCATGTCGCAATCGACGAGAAATATACTGTCGCGAGTCGGGAAGATGATTCCTCCTATGCTGGGGAGCTTCCACAAGGGTATGTCTCTGCGATGAATGAATAATGGCGATGTGCTGATGAGGATATAGGTCAGCTTGGTCGAGTGGCGGTTATTGGAGGATGTGAGGACTATACTGGTGCACCATATTTCTCTGCTATGGCTAGTGCGAGACTGGGCGCAGATCTGGTACGATACTTCTCCTTTAATCCACCTGCTCCCTACACCATTCTATTGAATTGACGAGTAGTTGTACAGAGCCATGTCATCTGCGAACCTCAAGCCGCACAAGTCATCAAATCCTACTCCCCGAACTTGATGGTCCATCCCTTGATGCGTCAAACGACCCATGTGCAAGCAAACGAATCCGCAAGCTCCATCGCGCAAACCGTGATAGATATGCTGCCTCGACTACATGTGATAGTGGTAGGACCTGGCCTGGGTCGAGACAAGCTTATGCATGAGACGTGCGAAAAGATTCTCCAGGAGGCTAGAAATCAAAAGGTGCCGTTTGTGCTAGATGCGGATGGATTGTTGATTGCGCAAACCAAACCTGAGATTGTTCAGGGATACAGAGAGTGTATATTGACGCCTAATGTGGTGGAGTTTGGGAGACTTTGTAAGAGTAAGAATATTGATGTTGATGGGTTGAAGGCGGAAGAGGGGGCGGAGAAATTGGCCAAGGCCTTCGGTGGGGTGACGGTCATTCAGAAGGGAGGGAATGACTACATCTCTAACGGGGATAAGACATTTGTCAGTGATCTCCAAGGTGGATTGAAGAGGAGTGGTGGGCAGGGTGATACGTTGACCGGCAGTCTGGCAACATTCTTGGCATGGAGACGGGCATACTTGGACAAGCTTTGGGATCACGACGGAGACATCGATGAGGTAGAATCCTTGGCTCTCGCAGCTTTCGGAGGCAGTAGTATCACAAGGGTGAGTCTTCCATCCTCTTACCTTATGTCCATTGCACAGCACTAACACTCCACAGGAATGCTCAAGGCTATCCTTCGCTAAGAAGGGCAGAAGTTTACAAGCCAGTGATCTCACGGAAGAAGTCCACACAGCCTTCTTGCATCTTTTCGACGTTGATAATTCAGATTCCAAGCTATAGAGTACCACTGTATTACCAGAAACACACAAATAATACCAACTATCTTCATCCGACCAACCAACTGTTGATCCAAGCATGCAATGTGGCGAAGCGCGCCCACTACTGCCGCTTCTCGCTTTCGCACTCGTCAGGTATTTGCCCAGCTAAACACATCCAGCAGATGAAAACCCAGTAGACTAGTACACAACCAGACGAAGCTAAAATTCAGACATGCAACGAAATGTAGAGAGTAGGGACATGGTTTTGCGGGGTCAGCAGTAGATGTATGCGGCCGGTTCCCAGAAGGGAAATGGTGACAATAGTTTTTTGCGCGCAATCGATAGTTTGATGGTTCGTTTGATCCCGCAGGAACGGTTGGGTTGGCTCCGTGCTTGTTTCATGTCTCGTGCCTGGGCCGCAGGTGCACAATCCCTACTTTGGTGGGATGAAAAGTGTTTGTTTCAAGCTCTGGGGTGAGATGTGAGGTGAGTTGGCTCCTCCAATTGTTGTTGATGGTTAGGGAACAGCAATTTATGGTGAGACATCTTCCGAGTAGTGCTCGGGCTATCTCTCGCCGGTGTAGGGCTGGAGTGGTATTTTGAGAAGCCACTCCGTAATCGACATCCTGGATTTGGAGGGTGATAAGCAGATGCAGTTGGTGCAGGGTCCTGCGGGTGTCGTGGGTGTCGTGGATGTTGCTATGCGAAGAAGGAATGCATGATCCCCGCAGATTGTAGTGTGGCCTCTATTTAACCAACATTATTTAAGCAACACTACGACAGGAGTCATCGATGCCTGCATACCATTACCAATATAGATCCCGTGCAGGATACTCTAGTATGCGTATCATCGGAGCTCAACGCATAATTTGTCGAATCACGCAATATTGACGTGTTTAGGGGTCGATTGGGGGAAGATCTCCGTGGGGAAATGAACGTCCCCGAATCATGAATGCCGAGCCAGAAGATCTTCCATATATACCTGCCGTCGTAGCCTCTGTATTTCTGGCAGGCGATGTGACTCTTCCACATATCGTCGATGATGCTACGGGGCGTCTAGTCAATTGTCTTCGACGACTCGCGATGCCTCTCACAAAGAAAGCCTTTGGCAAGGTTAGAAGAGTACATACGACTGCAATTTGACTTTCCATGCATGCATTCCTGACAGAGTTTTTGCCGTGCTAACGAGCGACTGGGATTTACATCCACTGGTCGATTTTTATGGACTGAGACCAGGCCTGTATCTTGACAAGCTGCATTGCAGAATTTCCATGCTGCCTTTTAATGCACTTTTCACAGCTCCCAAATATCGGTAAAGACTGGCCTGTAGAAATGGATAAGGTGGGTGTCATGAGGCGTAGGTATATCTGGGCTCATAGGTACGACGACAGTTGTAGAGGAGCCTACCAGATTGCGTGGAGAAGGAGGTAGCCGACATAGGTGACTTATCTGACTCCTGTGAACTTGCGAGACGTTGAATGGTCCCAGAATCAATGACTCTCGATCTATCACTATCAAATTAGCATTTAGTAGTAACGTGAACTGTCAATGTTCTAACACAGAGGAAACAGCGAGCAGTCATAATGCTCCATTATTCCCTGCTTTTCTTCTTCGCGTCTTCATTCCGAGGCTTTCGAGTCGTAAGTGTACTGCATTCTGCCCCTCAAACGACGCTTAGCATGGTTTTTATTCTTCAAGAAAGTTGACCGAGATCTAAGAGCTTCGAGGAGGAGAACCATAATTACTGGACCAATCGGAACCCGTCCCAAGAAGGTGGGGTAATCGTGGAGTTAAGCTCCCGCGGCCAAATTCCGTAACCCCGGATTCTACCTCATCCTACCCCTCTTCATACTATGGCGTTCAAACGTAGGCTCGAAGCCAATGATGATGGCAACTTCTGGCGCTTCCCCTCGAATTATCCTGTGGCAGTTCTGCCTATATAAAGACGAACTCCCTCCTTAGACCATTCCAGGGAAACGCTCCTCCTCTCTGTTCCTCTCTGTACTCTCACCAGACGCTGTGTTACAACAAGACAACATTTCAGAATGGCCAGTAGCACTGCGGTTACGAAGGATTATGGGAAGAGGACGGTAATTGTCACGGGCTCTGCGAGAGGAATGTGCGTTTGCTAGACCCTTTCCTTGGTAGATTGTGGAGTTAACCAGATGATGATAGAGGCAAAGCAATCGCCATTCGACTTGCCCAGGATGGGTTCGATGTCTGTATCAATGACATATCGGCTAATCAAGCCGGCATCGATGAGGTCTGTTGGTGAGGATCTTCTGAAAATTCTTAGCTGACTCATCTAGACCGTCAAAGAGATCCAGGATCTTGGACGAGCATCGTACGGACATGTCGCAGATGTCTCAAAACTCAGCGAGGTAGAAGGACTCATTGAAGCATCCGTTAAGAACCTCGGGAATCTCAATGTCATGATCGCCAATGCAGGCATTGCGCAAGTCAAGTCGCTTCTATCACTAACGGAGGATGATGTCAGGAGAATGTTTGAGGTGAACGTGTTTGGTGTCTTCAACTGCTACAGTGCTGGTGCGAAGCAAATGATCAAGCAAGGTGGAGGTGGAAAACTCCTTGGCTGTGCTAGGTAGGTGCCCTTCCACGTTTGTTCTTGGATTGAATACTGAGCGAGGCTCCAGTATCGTTGCATTCAAGCCCTTCGCCATGCTTTCGCACTACAGCGCGTCCAAGTTCGCTGTTCGGGGATTCACACAAGCTTTCGCGATGGAAATGGCGGAGCACAAAATCACAGTCAACGGCTACGCCCCTGGAATCGTTGGTACAGCCATGTGGGATTTGATTGACGAGGAGTTGGGGAAGACTAGGGGTGTGCAGAAGGGAGAAACTATTAAGAAGTACTCAGAAGACTTGATTGCTCTGGGAAGAACGAGCGTTCCTGAAGATGTTGCGAAGTGCGTCAGTTATTTGGCTAGCCCAGACAGCGATTACATGACAGGACAAACCTTAATTATTGATGGTGGGATTATCATGAACTAATGAAGGAGGGAGTCTGAATTCTTTTGTTTTACAGTTCACATCGCTTTGTTGTGTTTCTCATTAATTGGCTTTGTAATGTCTTTCATTCACTGGCTTGCGACAAAGCTCAACCAATGGCACTGTTCTATTTGACCTCTTCACCCAGGAATAACGCCAGATGTGAAACATAAGAGTTGCTCTTCAAACCCTTAGATGAATTCATGTCTATAAGTTTGTAATTCAGAGGTAAGAAGTATCTTGTTGAACATCTGCGCGAACTACTTCACAGATACCGTACAGGTCGTTTAGATACATACCACACTTGGTCAGGACTCCTCTCCAAACCTCCGAACAAGAAAGGCATCATCTTGATCCTCATCTAAGATCGCAATGGCAACCGTAACCCTAACAGCTGGCGATGTGGCGTGTAAAATGCTAACGAATCTCCAAGAGCTAGTCAGTCCGTACAGAAACGCTCGGACAAGAAAGTCTCGAAGAAGATCGCGAACACCACTTCCAGATATACCAACGCCACGCCAGAAACCAAAGACCCTAAAAGAAAAGGAACTCTTAATCGCCGAGCAAAAAAGAGTGTTAAAGGATGAGCATGGCGTCCAAGTAACAACAGCTGAACATACACTAACCGAGCTTAAATTTCTTATCAACGATGACAAAAAGGTTGGAAAGTATATGGTTCGAAGACCAAGCACTTTAAGAACTTCCTGGACGTATGTGAGTAATATGACGGATGAAGAAAAGAAGGCCGCGGCACGTCAGACTTGGATAGAAGCACAAAGAAGGAACAGGAGAGAAAGGGAGGCCGCGTCACATCAGGCTCTGGAAGAAGCATTAAGGGGGAACGTGAGAGAGAGGAGAGGCAGTATGTAGATGAGTGTTGAAAGAAAAGAAACCGTGGTACGACATCTGTACGAGCGTATTTCTTTGACGTTCCATTCGGGCCACAGACATAATACTCTTCTCAGTGTGGTAATCACTCACATGACCTCCCCCTTTCCCTCCTAAAAATTAGCGATAGATGTGCAAGGAGCATCTGGAAGTCCGTTACCAGCGACATCACTAGTGATGCGCATCCGAATCTAATATAAGGACGCGGAAGGTGAAGTTGTTTCACTTACCCCTTTCCATCAAGATTGATAATATAAAACACGCATAGAATTCCTAATCAATAATTAAGTAACCCACTGCTATTTTCACCTGCATCATCTGAAAGATCTTCTTACTATACATAACTCAAATGGTATTCACTGCGTTTCTCTCTTCGTCGAAGTCACCTACTCGCACTCCTATCTAATCACTTCAAAAATTTCACTTTTTCGGGGACCAAACTTAATATATCAGCCGCTACAGATGATTTACCCTATTGTCTTTAATCTATTCTCTTCGATTCAGACTATTGTCCTATGAGAATTGAGCCGTCGTCTATCACCATGATTCTCACTAGCCACTGCCAGTGATGGTCTTATTTACCCATTGAACAACAGATTTAAAGTTATATTGAACCATTTAGACCTCTTATTGTTCTTCATGATTCGGTGCCTCAACATACCCTTCCCAACCTCTTCGTATAGTTCTTATGATCATAATTCAAAGTTTAATATATCTCGTACGATCTTACTTCAAAAATTATATTTATGCTGAGCTCTCGAAGGTTGAGATGCGTTTTATAAGTCATTGCCATCCACATCCAGTTCAGCTTTACCAGTCTTACAGCATTCGCAATAACCTCATTCTCGAGTGAATCGAATATGGCAACTCTCGCCGAACTGTTACCAACCATGGTGGGGTCATGGGCCGACGAGGTCATCAACGCCTTCGAGAATGCGGCATCCAAACAACAGGAGCTGCAAGAATATAAATTTACGAACTCCAATCAGACATTCATATCCCTTTCACCCGAAATTGTACCCCTCAAACTTACTCAGGTGGTTTCTCATGAAACAAAGTGCTACGTGAGTCAATTCTAATGCTTCTAAAAATATAGCTACTTATTTTGCGACCAGGAAATATCTCCCCTTCAATTCAATCTACCGTTCGAATATTATGACTTGAGCTGCGACTTGACCGACTTGACAAAGAACGCTGCAGTGGAAATAATGCGTCGCGTCGAGAAACCCCGCAAGTTCGTGAGCAAACAGAGCAGCATGCCATGTTTCACTAACAAGATCGATGTTGAAGTTTCAATTTACGACGAAGATGACGGCGATGTTATATCCGTGATGCTTGAAGCTGAGGAAGACCAGGCCGCAGACAAGGAAAACGAGAAGATCGGGACGGCATGGGAGTCCTCTGGGTGCGATTCTTCGGCTAAGGAAAACCAGTTGAAGAGCTATTGGGGTCTGGAGAGTTATGAAGTCGAAATTGCTGAAGAATTGGATGACGACCAGTCTTGCCATCGACAGGAGACAGCTCTAGAGACCCGCAGCGCAACATTTCTACCATTATCGTATGCTGACCCAGCTCTCTTTCACCATGGCACCTGTGACCTGTTGAACTCATGGACTACGACTCAAGACCGCAAAACCCAAACTCCAGTTACTCCACTCAAGAGAGACATACTGCGTATCGAACATACAGAGATAGAGATCAAGGACACATCCATCTACAAGGTGAAGCGAGTGGGTCGTAACTGGTGGACTGCAACACCATCTCCTCTAAGGTGCTGCCAGACTATTGTTCGTATGGAGACTGAGGAAGAAAGACAATGAACTGATATGGGGGGTGCTAAGGCGTTTTGGACAATTCTACGGTGGGATTAGGCGCATTCACAAAACGGACGGACGGCATGTTACATATGATTGCATTTAGGAACTCATAAGAGATGGATGGATGGATGGATGGAGGCTCACGATCAGAGCTGCGAGATATCTGGAGCAAGCAAACAAGGCGTGGGCGTAAATGACTTACCAGAACTGAAATGAGAATAGATGACAGTTTAGGCTCAATTTCAGGAAGTGAGTATGCTCGTGAATTGTGATTACAGTATAAACGGCCGGAAGTCTTCAAGCGCTTCTCGAGGCATGTGAAGTTGAGATGTGTCCTTCAATTCACTGAGAGTGAATACGGATATACAGAAAGTCGGAGCCAATGAGAAAAGGACCATTCCAAATCATTCCAGGAAATTCTTGCTTGGAAAATTCTTGCTTGCAGTACAGCACAAACGGCAATTCTCCGCAAGTTGTTCTTACGACACCCAAAAAATTCTACGCTGCTTCCCCAGAGATAAAACACTTGCAAAGTACCATGCAAGGACAAAAAACAAGCACAAGAAACTCCCAGCATTTTATCATTATGCCGTCCCTCCTCAAAGGCCCTAGGTGTCTGCGTCACTTCCAGGCATATTCGGACGAGAATAATCCATGGGAATACGATGGGGCCGTTTGCGTAGGCACAGAACATGAGTTTGTCAGACTAGGAGATGAGGACGAAGAATTTAATTTTTATGAAATTCAAGAGTTTAAAAGACCAGTGGATGACCCCGTGAGTTGAGCTTTTCTCTCTTATTCGTTGATTGATTCCACGATTCGCATCGGGTGCAAACGGATGGAGCTGCAAAGAAATGACATTGGGACACACGTACTAATGATTCTAATCACCATTCTAGGTTCTGCATCCGGATGCAAATAGATTTAAGAAGCTCCAGTGGGACAGAAAGAGGAAAATATATTTAAAAAGCATGGGGTTGGAGGACTGGAGAAGTCATATGATTGAAAAAAACGGAGAATACGACAGTGACCTTGATAGAGAGGAGGAAGAGATCGAAGTAGACGAAACGCGAACCATACTCGAGAATTATACAACGTGCGACGATGACGAGGGAGAGAAATATACTGTGGATTGTGATAATCACGAACTATCACCGCACATCCCTCAAGGCGAAATCAAAATCGAAGAGCTCGACGGCGGCGACGAAACCGACGGCGATGTCATCGTCATGGTTTTTATCGACGGCAATGCTCGAAGAGTGGCTATTAATGCCCTTTCTTTCTCTGATCGCGAGTGTTTGTGTCCAATCGATGATGCCTTTTACGTCGACATTGCTAAGATGCAAACGGAGCTTGAGTTGGAGAGTGTCGAAAATGGATACTCATTGGTTGGCTCTTTAAAGTTGTGCTCTCCTCGGAAAGAGAAGTTCTGGTTGATACTAGCGAGATGTGGACCTGTGACGAAGTTGATGGGGTCGGATGGTCTTGCAGAGGACCTGCATGCTTGAAGGGCTGCGCGCCTGGTGCGGGGCAGGAGGATAAGTGGAAGACGATATGTTGTCGAGCCGGTGATGGCCACCTCTATCGTTGCTGGGGACAGGAACTGTCTGGGGGACTGTGAAAACTTGGCACAGAATGAAAAACGCAGGGTGCACTGCCCGACTGTCCTGTGAAACGGGCAGTTACTCGGTATATAGTCTGGTCTAATCGAGCAGACTTTCAGCAGACCAGATGAGAACATGGCAGGAATCTATGCTTGGGTTGAGGGAATGGCTATTTTATGTCAAGGGAATAAAAAACAAGGGACTGTGGCGGAAATATAATGACTATCTATTTGTTTTTACTGTAGGCAGGACGTGGGCATTTGGCAAACACAACCCGGCTCGAATCATGGCTTTGTGCAACATAAAAGTGTTTCACGAGCGAGCCCACGATAACTGGAGAACGAGCTGCAATCAAAATTTAATAGGGAATGACACTCATAGTTTCGTAGAATAAATATAAAAGTGGTATTTTGACTTATGATGCAGTGTGCTCGTAGGGCTGAGCTTGTTTGATATGTGCCCGGCGTGTAACTACCTTCAACCTAGTGATTAAAATCGTTGACTAATACGACCAATTGTGTCTAGAATCGACCTTGGGTCGCTGTAGAGCAGCTTTATCACATTTGAAGCTTTAGTCGCAATGTCTGCGTCGGCTTTCGTATCAGGGTCACCGTCGGTTCAAGCTCCACCAGCTGCGAATAACTTCACGTAATCTCCATATTGCAATTTTAGAAGTATGTTCAAACACCCATGTTACAGAATTATAGACCACTAAATTGGCGAATGTTAGGTAAACTCTCTGAATAGTCGAAGTCTGAGGGTTGAAATACCCAAGTGTTCTGGACGGCTACAAGACAACCTTGGCAGCTTTACACCAATTCTCGTTTGGTCCTGGGAACAGCTTAACATACTATGAAGAACGCATGTAATACTGTTGCAGAGCTGGTCGAACAGCAACTCTGCATAGTTTGAGCTTTTAGAGGCTCTCGTTCCTTCCATGTTCTCCATGATGGGTCTTCGTGCGGACCCACAGCCATGTCATCTCGCAGCTGCCGCTTATGATCGGCGCACACCTTAAATCAACCACACTCCGTCCATCGCGAGGTTTGTTCCACCATAATTCATGATTCGCATCGAAAGCATTGGGATTCACGAGGATACCGAAATCGGATGTTCCCGCCTGGAATGGGAGATGTCAGCTGAGGTTTGAATCTTGTGGTCTACATTTTCGGTTGTTGAGCGAGCCGAAAGTTATCTATCTCCTCGCCAACCACATCTCGAGTTGAGAGTGCCAGCAATTCTTACTTCGCCATTGAGATGAAAACCAATTGCAATGGATATGGTCATCATATGGAGACCTTACATCGCGATCTTGGGCCACTCACGGCAATGGTCGAGGAAGAGATCGCTGAATGGTCGTCCAATTTCCGACTTCAGGACATCTACTACTCTGACGCTTGGAGGGGTGGCTTACCTGATATAAACTATTTCAGTACACCTAGAGTAAGTGCAAAGACGGCAAGCAATCACGCAGGCCCTTGGGACTGATTAGAATTCATACAGACTTTTTTCAATCATGGCGACGACTCAGAGCGTGCCTCGAATGACTCCACCTTGGGCATAGCCAGTGAACTTCAGATGAACAGCAAATATACAGCAGATCATGATGAAGGACCCACTGAAAGTGCTTTCCACTCTCCTGCAGCTGCAACTATCTCTACTTCCACCTGCTCGAGCTCTATGCCTTCCTCATTCTCATTCACAACAAGCGCTCGGCCGCTTAACACCTCTAAGAAATCACTAGTAGCATTCGGGGAGATGCAAAACGGCGTTCTATTTGCCGCAGATTCGATTCGAAAGGCGAGATTCAAGCAGTTGAGGATCCACATCGACTACCATTGGGTGACGGAAGCGGAAGATGCGCTCGAGTTCGACCGTGAGCTGAGCAAGTATCGATGTATCGAAACGAGTAATTTGAGATGGTCGCAAACGTACCTGGAAGAATGTGGTGCGCGGAGGTAGTCTTTGGTTTTGATGCAATGGGAGGAGTGAGGAGACGACGGCGTTGGGTATGCTAGGCGTGGAGTAAGAAGCATGGTCATTTTGGAATCCTGGAGAACTGGTGACGGCAGCGAGCATTAGATCAAGGCTTAGAAGAGAAATCCGTAATTATTCGGACGAGATGGTTCACGATGTAATTGAGAAGTTCGCCACCACGAATGAACGTATTAATATCCTCAACTTTTCCTTCGATTTCACGGCCTACCTTTTTCTCTCCTGCTCGAGAGGGAGGCATAATTAACCATATAGTGCTTCATAAAGGGGTATTGCTACTATTAACTCGTTTGTTACAGGAGCCTTACCAAATAAGAGACAAACAAAGAAAAATTGGAATTCACAGATTCACTACTTGGCACCGCTGTATCTTCTACAGGTGAACTCTAGCTCTCTGAAAGTCACCGACCCTAACTATTTCTCCTCACCGCTTTCACGACCTACTTAATACACCAACTCTTACCCACTATCATGTTAGTAAGTTTTTCATGCGAAAGGACCGAATTTTATTTGGCAGGTAGGAGGCAATTCCCAGAACGACGGTGAACTGATATATACTGACGAATGACTCTAGACAGCAACTTCGTCGTCCAACCAGATTATTACCTTCGCTCCAGTAACGACATCGCGACAACTCCAACTAAATCACCATGCCGGAAGTTAAAAAGAATAAGGAGTCATCCTTCTCAGAGATATTCGATTCAGGCGATATAACGAGTGCATGGGTTACTGCTTTGAATACCGGAAAGTTAACCTGCGAGTACGCTCCAGACGAAGAGCCAGATGAAGTCAAGCGCCGTCTACAGAAAATGGACAACATCGAGGCCACGGAGTCTGCAGAGGTTGACTTAGGGGACTATGGCCTAGGAATCCATGTGGTGATTGGTCGCAAGAAGGGACGAGGTTCAGCAGAAGAAGTGGATGCGCCGCGTAAGGACAAGAAAATGCGAAAAGCAGAAGAAGGAGAGATAACGGATGTTGATGATCACGGAGACCTCGAAGACCTCGAAGAATTCGGAGATGCGGAGGATATTGAACTGATGTTGGAAGCAGAGGGCAAAGCCCTAGGTGGTGAACCCTTGGTAGTCACGGATGCGGCTTCAAGCCCCTTTGGTCCAATATCCCCTCCATCATCTTCACTTCCCAAGCCTGAGTCATCCTACCAAGAATTTGAACACCTTATACCTCCTCTATTCGCTCCTATGCTCAGACAAGCACTGTTTAGTCCGCGGGGTTTTCACGATGGATTGCCACCTGTTGCATCGGACTGTAAGTATCAAAGCAATGTTCCTTGATCTGAACTAACTACTTACTGACTCTCCATTATAGCTAATGATCCCATTCATTGCATCCTTCGCATTAATGGACGAAAAGTCAAGGTGCACGAAGCCGATCTCACAAGTGGCGACGAAGCTCTCGAAAATCACCGATCGTTGCACCGCTTCCGGGTAAACTGTACCTCTCCTTTGCGCAAATGCTGGATTCCGTCGGACGAATCCGATGCTCGCGAAGAGAACACTTTGGTCGAAATATCTGAGTATGGGGCCGAGACGTCATCTAGTGACGAGCTCGTGTCTGTAGTTTCGGACCAAGCAACCGTCGACGACAATGAGTCCATGTTCTAAAATACTAGGCGCCCAGTTTGGGGGGCTCGAAGAGGATGTCGTTTGGATAGAGTGGTTCGTCTAGAAGTATTAATGTGGTTCACTAATATAAGGGCGGGCACTTTACCTTTTCAGGAAGTCTAGTGGTTCGCAACGAGCCCTATCTCGACACTAGTATGGAGCGGACAGTGGATTAGTGGCTTCCCTGGCGTTGAATATCAAGCATTATTTTAGATTAAACTGCACTCCGTCCAGAATGACATACTTGTAGTTCACATCCAAATACTTTTGTGTGTATATAAGTGGAAATACCATATAGAGTGCACCAGGTGTACTCACTATCCGACCAACTTCAAACTTCAATAGTCTCAATATCCAGACTTCATTTAATGATCAGACATGTTTTGTTATACTAATCTTTAGCTATCACTTAAACAATCAGAAGTTAGTCAGGTAGTTAGTACACCCCCTGGTAGCGAGATTATGTCTCCACAAAGCCGCCTTCCCGCTGAAAATACTCATCAACCTATTCTGCAGAACATATCATAGAGAAAGGTATCACTTTGACGGATGTTGGTCTTCCGATGGCAGAGAGACGACCAGCTGGGGGTTGGAAGATGAGTCGCTGGAGGTGTAAACCTAGTGTGTTAAGAACTGTCACAACGGTCGTACCAGCCGAGGAAAGTTGGAAGGGATATTGTTCTACCAGGGCCGCTAGCGTAGTAGATAGATCTGAATATGAAAGAATATACTTTTTGATACGAGGAAGTTCTAACCTCTATTTCCATCCGTGAAAATTTTGGAAGTCACACTGCGAGTTATCGTGCCGCTGATGCGTTTTTCGCTCAGGATTCAACGACTAAAACTCCAGCAACCATTTAATGAGAATGCCCCATTTCCATGTAAATCACTGGATTCTTTTAAAGTTCAAGCACGCAAGAGCCCCGGTCTTCTGTTAGTAGCATTTTTGCAATCATGCCTTGCCAAACAAATAGCCTATTCCTGGAGTAGTTATTTGTTTCTGTCGCTCCTTCTCCAAATGCTGCGCTCCTTGACAGCCTACATTTCTCACAAAGAAAAGTTGAGCCACCTTATTTGCACATCAACTATACATTATTACCATCTCATTACTCCATCAAACAATTGAAGTAGCTTTTAATAATATTCGTTTACGCACCACCACATCATTTGTAATGGTTCGCTTCTCATCCTGCCATGGGCGACACGGCAAAGGTAACGGCACGCACACGAACCGACATCGCAGACACTTCTCTAATAAGCTACTAGATTTTCGAGACACACCTCGATATACTCCAAACCCGTGTTATTCTCTTGTCGCCCAACCGACCACTCCAGCCGCTTTAATGAGTTCTGACTCGGAGAATTACATTAAGAAACGACCTGCTGAAGCCAGAATGCGTGCGGATGAAAAATTACCGGCACCACGCACTAGAAACCGACAGCCTCTGAGTAGACTGTCTGAAAACTCTACCAGCAGAACTATCAGTCAGCTTGCATCTGCTGTCGGCGGTATTTCCGTCCCTCGTATCTCCCGCAATGGCACCGGAGAGGTTGAAAAAGACCGCAAAGCCATCATCACTGATCCCGAAGAGATTGAGTACAAGCGCCGACTGAGAAGGAAACGAGGTTCCAACTATGAGCGACGCGAACGCTGGTTCTCCTCAGGTGTCTCTCGTGAGAAGCCGAAGACCTCTCCTTCTAGACCCCCCCGCACTCTAGCTGCTATGCAGAGATGCCGCTGGTCGGGAGGTTTCCAATGCAAGAGAAAATACATCTCGCAGGGCACGCGCAAGAGAGAAAATCTGTGGACCAAGATACCTCATTCGACATGGTTGCAGTATCACGAAATGGGAATCAACATCACACATGCAGAGATGACGGAAGCTGAGGTGGAGGTGTGGTTTTCAAAACCTAGTTATTTCAGAGTTGGGAGGCAGAGGAAACCACACCCTGGGAGTACGAACTTGAGGTATTCCTGTACATACAAGGAATAAGTTTGCCTGGATACGGACAAGGTGTGAGAGCGACCGACAGACCAGATACATGAAATGATCAGCTTTCTCTTTGAATACGCGGATGGTTATCTCTTTTAGCAGTAAAGCTTGTTGCGTGAATGGTTGGTGTGCATGGACGAGAGCATTACTTTCTTGCGAGGGGTAGGATTCAGTTGTTTGGACAGCGCAAAAGTAGTTAACAGCGATAACACCTTATTCATGAGAGTCATAGCAGATTTGTTACCATATAGTACACGCCTAACTCTTACGTATTGTACCAAGTCAGGATTTATCAGGTGAAAAAGCGGACCACCAGGGGGTGTACTAACTTCCTGACCAACTTCTGATTGTTTAAGGAATATTTGAATATTAAAAACCATTATACACCCGAAAAATCTGATTGTTTAAATCAAGTTTGGATATTAAGAGTATCGAAGTTTGAAGTTGGTCGGATAGTGAGTACACCCCCTTGGCGACTGGACTTCTTGTGAGTCGACTTTTCCTGGTCCACGTTGCAATCAGTATATGTGCACCTTGTGGACTAATGGATAAGTTATGGCTGTCTTTATTATTATGGGCATAAGGCCCTCTATTATGGTCATGACTTCGGAATTCGTCCGAAGTCCATCTACGTACATGGTCCCCGAAAGGTGCCGATTGTATCAGCACTTCCAAACCGCGGCACTTCTCACTTGCATTTTCTAATGGATAAGAGGTCTTTAGCTCACAGCCAACTTCCTATATAAGGAGATCAAGAGGTTCTCCATGCGGCCCATCCATCTCGTAGATACCGAATTGATTAGTAGATATGTCTATAAGGCATGCCGCCATGATGCGCAAGTAATTATCGTGCTGTACGAGTGAACATCTGCTGTAGTTCTTATAGCGTGAATCTAGTACGTGAATCATAAAAATTTCCTGCTACAATTATACACTCTAACTTTTGACACAGTACTCTAGTCTCGCACTCACTGGTCACCTGCTACGGTTTTCCCGTCTGCAAAACTGCAGAATGGCACGCTTTCTATTTATGAAGAAGAACAACCACGAAACAATTATGACCCTCTGTGTATATGTTCATTTCGCACCACCTTCGAACTCGGAACGAGGCTCTCCTTGTTGTTCTTTGTGTATGGAAACAACAACGAAACACCAATCACTATCAAATCATATATCTACCGCACTTTTTCGAGCAACAATTTAATCAATCATCCACAATAGAAGATGAGTCTTACGAAAGAAGCTAAATTCGACTGGGCGGACGATGCTATCGAAGAAGCTAGTCGAGCTGAAGATTTTTTGGTGTTGGAGCCAATAACTAAGGAATCTCCACCTACATCGCCTCCAAGATCCCCAGCACGGAATTTTTCATGGCCCACTCCCATTTCCATGAATTATTGTCCCTCAAATATGGATAAATTCGAGTCTCTTCTGGCCAATCACGAGGGAAATATGAATAACTTCGAGTCTCTCCTGGCCAGTCATGAGAAAATTATAAATAACTTCGAATCTCTCCTGGCTATTCACGAGAAATATATAAAAAACTTCCAATTTCTCCTAACAATTCATGAGAAAAACATGAATAACTTCGAATTTCTCCTAGCCAGTCACAAGAAAAATATGAATAATGACAATGATCGAAGAACGAGCTCAGTCGCCACTACCTTGGTTAACTTGGATACCAACGAGACATCATCTAGTTTGACCTTTGAGTCCATGGGCCCCTTCTCGGACTCTTTCAGGGATACCCAATACCTCGAGCACTCGGATTCGGATTCAGATCCAGACAAATTCTCTGGACCATCCAGCCTCTCGTCAACGAATTCTGAAGATACAAAGTTTCTTCAAGATGAGATGATCAAACATTTGGAAGATTTCGACTCGGACATCAGCAGTTACTCTGATGGTCAATCTTCTGATACCGACGAAGAGCGCGATGATCGGAAAGAGCACACCATCAAGATTGGTGAAGGGTCACTTTTGGATTTGTATAGTGTCTCCTCGGAGGAATTAGCTTTCTTTCAATTTGACGAGAATGAGGACAAGGAGAACGAAAATCTCGTTGAAGAAGATGCAAGGAAGAATTTGCAGACCATCGCTCAGGCCACGCAGAATTTTGATTATATGAATCAGTGCCCGAAGGATCAGAGCTCGCGCGGACAGCAATTTGAGGGCTACACCTATAAGCAGCAGATTAGGCTCGGCGATTTGGAGGAAAGCGATGAGGAAGGAGAGGGTAGCTGTCAGTTCCCGAATAGTCATAGCTCGCGCGGCAAGCACACCGAGAGGTACACCGATAAGCAGCAGATTAAGTTCGGTGGTTTCGAGGCAAGTGATGAGGAAGGGGAGGATAGCGGATCTGGCAAAGAAGAATACCTTAACGCCGTCGTAGACTGGCAGACGATAGACCTCGACGACTACAGCAACGTCATCCCACCACCACCACCTAGTCCCCGCCCCGTCACCTTCATCATCCCACCCGAACACCCTCCCCCGCCCCCGCCCCCACTCCAACCTGACTTCAACTGGATCTCTGTCTTTCATACCCAGGAAGAGTTTGCGAGCGCGCGCTCGAAATCCTGGAAACGCGACTTCGATGACTACGAGCCCACACCTAGGAGACATGTTAGATCACTGTCCAGGGTGGGTATTGAGGTTACGGATTATGGTCCCAAGAACGGTGAGGTGAGGCTTTTGAATGATCCGAGGTTTCGAAAGTGGAGGTCTGCTCCTAGTAAGTTGAGGCATGCTTGGACTTATACAGACTCTGTGTAATGCAAGGAAGGAAGAATGGAAGAAGTTGGATACACTATATTCTGGAAGGTAGTGGAGTTGTAGATTTTAGAAGTGTGAATATAGGGTTTGGATATCAGTCTCAGAAAATTTTGGAAGGTGTTCAAGTACTGTCTTAAAACAGAACGTAGTGAGAAGCCGAGTTACTCATGCTTGGAGCTATATAGTAACGTGACCTGAGAGCATTTCATATTCCAAGGTCCACTTCTATTGTAGTATATTTGCCACATCATGTCGTGAATTACACCTCCTCCTCCGTTGCTGTAGATTTCGTCACCAAATCATGGCTGCTGGGCAAGTATAGGAGACCGACGAACATTGTCCGGTGACCGACCATATGTTGTGAGATGTAGAAGTGATGATTATTATCAGCTAAGTATGAGATCTTAAGCACCTTTTATAGACTTCGTTTGACTGACTAGATTTACATGCAAACAGTGCAAACTGAGGTCTCGTTTGTACATTATAGAACTAGACAAACGGAAATGACCATATTCGCAAACTACAAACGGAAATGAGGGTATTCGCAAACTTCCGTACGTTTGTCTCACATATGTTGTTAAATAATAATTAACGTGAACAACGATCCTTCTTTCCTATGAATGCGACGCTTCATCCACGTTCCAACAAAGAAAAGTCAACTTCCAACCCCAGGAACACTTACAGCAAAATCTCCCATTAAGCAAGAACCATGCCCATGATGTCAGCATCCAACAGTTCCTCCTACCAGCAACCTGCTCAAGCCACTTCTCCCCCCGGCCTTGACGCTCCAACATGGTCTCCCAGCGTCGAAAGGTGTCCAACCAATCCACCTCGTCCGAAATTCGCTTCCCTCGCGAGAGTCTCTGGAAACGCCCCACTGTATCCTCCGCTCCATGAACGAGCCCCAAGATTCGTTTTTGAAGACGGTCCTCGACCGGAAGGCGTCAAAGTCTATAAATTTCGCAAACCAGAGATACCTTACCGTTTGACGATTGCTTGGCCTACTCGTGCAGAGTTCCGGGTACTAGAGGATCCGAAATATCGAACACATTCCGTCGGTGTGTCGAGCACGCTGAGGATTTGCAGGACGATGAATTAGGTTCGTGGTGGGGAGTGGGGGGTTACTTGTGGATTGACTACTCAACCGTGGCAGAAGATCACCTCAAATAAGGGATCTGATGCAGTGGTTGATAAATGTCCGATTCTCTAAATGAGGGGAAATGAGCTGAGCGCTTAACTCCACTGTACGACTGTGGTTCTAGCCAATTCTCAGAATGCCCTCATTTTAGGCCTCTATCGTACATTCAATTAGGCCTTGTAATGCCCAATGCCCATCTGTATTCTAAGCCTATTTAATCTCATTTAACCAACAATTACTGTGTATATACGCGGGAGGGGGTTAAAGAACGAAGCCTGATTTTTATTTTCTGGATGAAATTTCCTGTTTATCAATGTATCAAATGCCAATATACATACTATTATAATTATACTGAATGTGATCGAGTGAGTGAAATCGAGTGAGTGAAATCGAGTGAGTGAAATCAAGGGAGAGCTAAGATGCAGTAAGTGCCGTGAGATGTTGTGTTGTTAAGCTGCCCCTTACAGGGATGATGAAGCGAGGGTCTTTGATTGGATGGTGGGTTTGAGTACAGTCCTTCCTGTATGAATCCTGGAAAGCTCCTTGATGTTATGACGAAGAGACGATATACAGCTCAGTGATTTGAGATTGAGTGATCTCGTCCATTGTTATATCGTTCAATCCATTCATCAATTAACGAATCGACAATGACTGAACTATGGTTGTCGATATCCCTTTACTCCCCCTTAGAAGCCCCTGCAGTGGGTGCATTGATTCACAAAACCCCCGTAGAACAGAACCGTGTACCATTCAATTTCATTCACAACATTCATATATGTATCTAAAGTATGTTGATTGGGGAAGCACATGGGAGAAATCTAATGAAAATGCTCTTGCTCAAGAATCTCACAAATTGAATTTGTGCTGATTGTGATTCGTTCGAGTTTCTCGGTAGCCTGAGCGAATCATTGGAGTCCATTGGTGTTGCTTTTCATCAAGAAAATCTATGCTAGAATTGAGATACTGTAGTGGATCTGGATGTGAGAATTCTGGGCATTAGAAATAACGAAACTCTGTTGTCAAGAGGTAGTAGTCGCAATGACCTTTCGTTGTTCAGTCACTGCCCCCCAGGATCGATTCCGTTGAGGCAGAACAAGAATCAAACATTCACTACCACAGAACTATATAAGTTTAGGGTGGAAGCCATTCGTCAAAGTCGTTCACTACAGTACGACCACAGCAAAAGTTCACTTTTACACCGCGATCCCACGAGAGAAATTCAAGTAACATCAGCTAGACTTCAGGAATAAAACAGAGGTAGCAAAGTGCAAAAGGGCAGATACACCAGTATCAACCCAGAATAACTGTGACAATGAGTGATCATAATAGCCCGGCTGTTTTAAGAACAATGCGACCCACCGAACCATCCGGCGGAGTAAACGATCTCAGCAACATGATATTCGTGGACCTCCCCCCGTACTCACATGGCGACCGATTCCTCTTCATCGCTCGCCATTCCTGCGAAGTTGGTAACATAAATGGCCTAAGTATAAGCCAAACTTGGGATCTTCTCGCCAGAAATTCCGGCCACTCTCTATGCAGGGGCCAAGTAAACCGCACCGAGTGGTGCGACATGGTTGGTCAAGGCGTCGACCCTCGATATGCCTTCGATTTCCTTTTTAACCTCTTTTCAAAACGAGTATGGCACAACTATAACACCGAACGAAACTTCAGAGTATGGCAAAAAGCTTTCGATCGCTTAACGGCTAGGCAACGGAATATTCACATCGTACGATTCATCAGGAACAAGAAAGTTCAACAGTGGAAATCGGAAGGACTGGGCATGCCACTTCCGAAGCTTCCACTTCTTCGGTTCGACCCGAGGTTTATCATCATCTTTAGAGCTCTACCCTGGATCAATATGAGTGATTTAGACGTGGCTATGAGAAATCCTCCGGCGCCCGAGAATCGGCGGGCATCGTTATGGTTTTTGTATGATCCTGATGTGACGGCGCAACGCATTGCGGAGAGGTTGAGGGGCACCTACGCAGATGTGGCTATTATGATCGCGGATGTGGCGGCAACGGCTTTGGAAAATGAGTACTACCAAGCGCTTCTAGCGGTCCTTAGGGGGGAGCCTGCGCTGGTGGCAGCGTAATTCAAGGCACAAGATAGGTTGTATGTATGTCTTCACAGGACCTTGGTTTGATCAATGGATTAATACTACTGTCGAACTATTCTGGGACCTAGCTTGATACAAGAGATATCCAAACATCATAGCTACTTTCAGTGGTAATCTTCAACAAAGGACAAAGGGAACAAGAAACAAAGATCTATCAAATTGAAAACAATGATCATTCTTTCCACCACATTTCATCAATCATTCTTTGTTTCACACCTCCTAGATTGCACTGTACACCGAGGAACAATTCAACATCTCCTATTTTAATTTAAGCGAATAACTATATTAACTTAACCCTACCGCACCATCACCATACCTTATCACATAGCTCTCTTCTTCACGAATGAAATATGCCTACTAACTGCTAAATGCCAAACCAATATCCGAGCAGAAATATAAGACTCCCCGTGAATAAACTCGAACCTCTCCACGACATCCAGACAAGGTCTGCTGAAGCCTTGCCTCACAGCCCCACCAATTTGCACAGTAACTGCACTGACATGCACCACCATAAACATTGATATTATCAGCATCAATGACGGTACAATGTATCATTACATTGTTCAACGTAGCAAAACCAGAACAAACCTCCATCACGACTTATAAACCCAGGAACAACCCCTCTATTCCCTGGTGCTAGTTAAGCAAAGCAAATAACAGGCGCCAACATCTTTCAAAATTTTCAGGAAGTTATCCATATCTTTGATACGAACCTGCTGCATAGCGACATCATGACTCCAAGAAATCCCCCACGCGTTACGGCAGCAGACTCTAACAATGCTCTACCCGCAACAAATAGAGGCCCTGTAGTCGTACCAAGTCGAGCCAACTTCACTCCAGTTGTGGCGCTACCACTACCAGATCATTCTAATCTTCATAAACGAGCCAATGTTAACGTTGCTCCAAATTCTGGAGAAAAACGTCCTCGGAAACGAGGAGGAAAAGCTAATTCTAACTCTGGTAATGGAGGCGAGGCTGCTTCGGATGGACAAGAAAGTGCAGGTATGCAGAACCCACCGGTTGTGGTTGTTCCAAATGCACAGGCAAGTTTCGATAAGCATGACGCGATGGTAGTAGATACTCCTAATTCACAAGGGAGTGTCGCTCCGTATTATCCTCCGGGATTGGATATTTCTAATGTACAAGAGAGAGTAATTCCTGATTACCCTTCAGAATTAGATATTCCCAACGCAAAGGAAAGCCCTGCTACTCATCACGCACCGGTACCATTCCCCACTACACCAGAAAGCTCACTAACCAACTCTCAAGGAGGCGGTCCCCCCATCGACGCTCTCTGGAACCACGAAATCCGCCCCTACCTCATCTACACCAACACCCCCTTCTGTGCCGTCCTCCGCGAAACCGGCGGCGACCTCTTCCAATACATTCTCAAAATGGAAGCCCGCTTCGGCAACTACGCCGTCGTCACCCAAGACGACATCACAGCGCACATCATGAGTGTCTCCGAACAAAACTACATCCAAGTCTCCGAGATCCGAAACCATCTCCTGCGCAGCAAAAACGACGAGATCATCGCCCGCGCGCTCAAACGAGAGCATTCTGATCCCGAGGCTATCCTGTTTAATCGTCTGTACCTCGAGAACGAGTCCATGAAGATGTTTTACCAGAAAACTCTTCGCGTGGGTCCCCGGATCGAGGAAGTCATGCAGATGGATATCACGCAGAGGATTATTGCTTATTATCCCATGATTCCACCCGAAGACATCGCGCTCATAGTGCAAGACCAAATCTGCGACCAATACAGCAAACTCAACGGTAAGCCGTGCGCGGTAATCGAACAATCTGCTTTCGGGCAGAGGAAGAAAGATACGATTGCGAGGTTCAGGGCGAATGTGCAGTTGATCAAGTTGCGCATGAAGACGCTGGATGAAGCGGAGTTGGATCTGATGATGGAATGGGATGAGCAGAGGGTGGAGAATGGGGTTTGTGATGCGGAGGAGACGTTTTATGCGGTTTTGTTGAGGAGGGTGGCGTTGCCGCCGGTGAATCCGTTGGGGCAGTCGGATTTTTGGGAGTTGTTTTGGAAGGGGAAGGTTGTGAGGGAGAGGAGGGTGGATGGCTTTGCGAAGGGAGGCAATGCGCCTGGGTTTGGATGGGTGGAGGGACAGCTGGGGATGCCCATATGGCTCCTGCGGCTTGAATGGATGAGATGGGGAGCGTTTCCTTTCGTAGATTCCAAAATTCTCGACTCTTCCTGTTCTTGGGTTCTTCTATCGCGGCGTAAAAATGAAAACTTCCCTTTTTTTGGTCCGCTTTTTCAATATATTAAAACTATACTTACCCACACCTAACTATCCACCGCAGATGTATGATTCTTTTTTCTTGTCAATTCAGTCTCTACCAGTAGTAAATCTCGAGAAGTAAACACGATACCAGGATGAAGAGAGCAAGTGCCTCGAGCCCTATTATCGACATAAAATAAAACCTAAATTCAGCAACCGTAACCTATTACCTATTTGTCCTTCTTGAAATATCTGGTGACCAATCTTGAAGAGATGTGTATATCGCTATCATATCATACAAATGATATCGTCGCTATCGCTTGTTTACTGGCTGTCTTCAGAACTTTTCTGGATGGTAGCTCTGCATTCTGAAACTTATCGTAATGCGGGGTATAAGAGTTACAGGGCATTGGAGACCAGTAACCCTGTGCTGCCAGTTTTACGCATAAACTTGGCTGACAGGTAACTTCCACATGCAGCCGTAACACTGTGCGACGCTTGTGTAACGAAAGAGGCATTTATGCCTCTTGTTGTATTCTCTTCTCAATGATCTTATGATTGACTCTTGTGAATGCTCTTGTGAAGTTGTGAAGTTGTGAAGGCTCTTGTGAACGTCTGAAGATAATCGTGCACATATAAATATCAGGGTACAGTTCCCAGCCGTCCATGCCCCATGCCCCATCCCCCATCCTTGGATTTCCCCATCGGCTTCGCTGAAACGCTGCAGATGGATCAAATCGAGGTTTGACGTGCAGTAGCCGGGGAGCATTGTTGCCAAAGTAAGCAGAAAATAGGCAAACTAAACGTAATATGGTAATAATCTTCATGGTTACGATGTAAACAAATAAATCCTGCCGCATTTCGACCTGCACCCCTTAAACTCTCATTAAAAAATCGACCCCACACGCACATGCACGCACATCCATAGCATAGCAACTTCAGATGAACATATCAGTCAACAATTAACGTCGAGCTGGAAAATTGTTGAAGCATAAACATCCAATTTCTATCCCACGTGAAGCGAGATTGCTCTATTAGAAAAGAGAAAGAAGTGCCATCTTACGAACGATTGAACTCAGTTTCAACACACACTCTCTCTTCCTTCTTTTCTGAGCTGGACCCCTCCTCCATTATAATCCATCGCGCAATCTGAGACAAACAATAACAACAACACACAACAGAAACGACTTTTACGCACTGTCACCTGTCTCTCCATCGTAATTGGAACACAACTTCAACTTTTTCTCCACATAAAAAGCTGCACCGGTCTGCACTCCTCTGCCTCTGCATCTGCATCTGCGTCTGCGTCTGCACTGTATACCGTGCATCTCGACAACACACAAGCTAGCCATCGCAGAACACCATCCCCAAAATGGGACTCCAAGCTGTTTACCAGCAGTTCCTCACCGCTCCAAACCCCTCTCTGCTCGCATCTGATGCCTCTCTCCACTACATAACCACCCTCACCAGTGTCAATGGCCCTGCCGAAATAATCAAGCACATCAACGGCCAAGAACACAAGCTCAAGAAGAAGGAGGAGAAATTCCTAAACGTGGTTGACGGCGGGAATTCTATCGCTGCAGAGATACATACGACAATTGAATTCCAAACTTCGGGTGGATCGTATCTTCCTGGTCTGGATGACAATTTCCTGGCTGATCGTACAGTTACATTCCCAATTGTAAGTATTTCAATTCTGCAATATGAACACCCAATTGTTTTTGCAAAAACTAACGGCCGATTTCAGATCCACATTGTAACCTTCAACGCCGACAACAAAATCCAACAAATCCGTCAAAACTGGGACCAAGGCTCGCTCCTCAAACTCATAGACGTAATCGGCAAATCTGGTCGCAACTGGCCCATCCGCGACGGAAAAGACCAAATCCAACTTATTGCCTCGAGCGTTAAGCACTCAGTAGTATCAGACAAGCCATCCAACTCCAACGGTTCATCCGAACGCTTCCGAGGCAACTCCAACGCCACCCGCGATCCACACGCCAGTCTCTCCCTCTTCGCACCCCGCGAAGAAGTCGTGCAGGAATCCCTCCCTGCAGTCGTCGCAACCCGCTCATCCGCAAAGCCCGCTCCACGCAACTACCACGACCTCTTTGTAGGCAACGACTCGGACGGTTCCCCCACCACTGCACAACAAGACTCTCCCGAACGCGCAAGCCGCTCTACATCTCTCCACAAGCCCGGCATGGCCAAAGCAGGCGCCACGAATAGATTCGCTCCTTCACGACTCTTCGACGCACAATCCGAGGAAGACGAATTCCAAAACGACGCTGAGTCCACAGACGGCAAACCTAAAGACCCTGTCTACCGGCCCAACCCTGCTCGCTACAACCACTTCGATTTCACCGACGCACCCGAAGATGAACAGCCTATCCGACCGCTCAGCAAAGGCGGCAAGGGAACCAAAGGCCAGCATCAAAGCCAATGGGGCTTTGATGATTTCGTCACCCCGCAGAAGAACGTCCCTACGAAAGTTCTCCGTGCCGCAGAAGTGCGCCATTGGGGTAATAGCGACGATGAAGTGATGGATAGCCCGATCAAGATGAAGAAGATGGACAAGCCGCGCAAAGACGCCCAGCCCCATTTCGAGTTCCAAGACGACGGCACGCCGAAAGCGGAGCGGGCTATTGTGGGACGACCAAAAGGTCAAGGTCAGAACAATGGGTTGGGATTGTATAGAGATCCATTGCTGGATTCGGATGAAGAGGAACACATTAATGCCAGAGTGGTGCCTGGACTGTCGAATGTAAAGGACAGGAGGAAGGACTTTGATAAGCATTTTGAGATGACGGATGATTCGCCCAAGGTGGGTGGGGGTGAGAATGGAAATGGAGTGAAGATGGGCGGGGATAGAGCCAAGGCGGTTAAGATGATGGATGCGAATTGGGCGGCGTATGATTCCTCGCCTGTATCGAAACCGCAGCAAGAGCATGGACCATTGTCTGAAATGACGAATCGCAATGAAGGCCCGGTTCAAAGAGGTATTATGACAATGGGCGATGGCATGGGTGGGAAGAAGAACGTTGTTAGTGACGAGTTGAGCGAGAATAAGAAGGGCATTGCAACTACGGGAGACGGAATGGGCGGAAAGAAGGGTGCCGCAGGCAGGAGCTGGGGTTTTGGTGATGAATCAGATGGAGAGGAGCAGCAGAGTGTTTACAGAAAAGGGAAAGCAGGAGCAGGAGGCAAGAGCAACATCGTTACAGACGACACAAACGAGAACAAAAAAGGCATCGCCACCACCGGCGACGGCATGGGCGGCAAGAAAGGCGCAGCGGGCAGAAACTGGGACTTTGGCGATGACTCGGATGGAGAGGAGCAGCAAGGTATTTACAGAAAAGGGAAAGCAGGAGCAGGAGGCAAGAGCAACATCGTTACAGACGACACAAACGAGAACAAAAAAGGCATCGCCACCACCGGCGACGGCATGGGCGGCAAGAAAGGCGCAGCGGGCAGAAACTGGGGCTTTGGCGATGACTCGGATGGCGAGGAACAAGGCGGGCTGAATGAAGTCCGGAAAGGCAAATACGGCAAGCGGAATAATAATGCGCTGAATGATGATTTGCAGCCGATGGAGAATTTGAATGTGAATGAGAATAAGAAACAGGGGATTGCGACGATGGGGGATGGCATGGGGGGGAAGAAGGCCGGGAG